>JAHRHJ020002330.1:0-308438 GCA_019776745.2 Taxus chinensis | reverse complement strand
TTCAACCACGTCCATATATGAATGATAGAAAGTCCAATCAACTAGGTGAACTAAAAATTTTGAATAAAAAGGGCGAGATTACAAATAAGCACCACACCTGTTGGGCCTGACTGTGTAATGGACCTCCATAAGTGCCAGGAGAACAAAACAAAATCCAACAACAACAGCCATCGTGCCAAAAATGTTGCCAAAATCATTGGGCCCTGGAGCAAGAACCGACCTCCAAAGAAAGTGAAAATATCCACCTTCAAGCCTCAACCAAGAAACCACAAAAACTTGTCACTGAAGACCGAGATAAACCAAAACAAAAAACCATGGAAAACAAGAAAAACAAAACTGTACACTCTACATAACGCTACCTTAATTATGAGAAATCAATCAATGAAATGTTTCAAGTGCCTACCATTAATAGGAAACTCAAGAAGTTATCCATTTTAAAATATTTTAGGAAAAAGGTAATGCTCACCAATTCTATTGTCATAGAATAAGGACCCATCCATAATGTGTCAAACGTTTCCATGTTTTTCCCTTCTCCTCATTTTTGCTATCCCACAATAGCACAAGATCTCTGAACTAAAAACTCTTGGGGTTACATTTTTATCAAAATTTTATTTCAACTTATCCCTAACTTCACATGTATTTTGATGGATTTCTCTTCTCCCTCGTCATCTAATTCACCAACAATTTGATTTATACGTGCATCATCGGGACTAATCTCTTTAATCCTGGAAAGGTGCCAATTGTCGGCATGCAGGTGGAGGATATCCGAGTTCCATATCCCTTCAAATGGGATCTTCTATTAGTTCTTTTAATAGTAATTAAAGGTTACCCAAACAAAAAATTCAATTGCTCACACCCACTTCCCCACTTTCGTTTATTTATTTCCAAGGTCCTCTTGATTATTCTCAATAGATTTTTGTTACTTGATTCTCTTGTCCCATACCCTGGGATTTAATTTTAAGCATATGCTAAATTTACCCATACTCCTGACACTGGCACCAAATGTATAGCTCAAAAACCATAGCAAATTGTCAGCGAATATTTTAGAAAGGCACTCCAAACCTAATAAATTATATGATTTAAATGAAGTCCATGACAATGTGGTGAGTTAATTTCTTGTAGGGATTGCCTCTATGCATTTGGTGAAGTAGTCAGTGGCACCAATAGCCATTTATGCCGGAACTTGAAGAATAGAATCTCCCAACGAAATCCAACCCCCCGATTAAAAGGGGCATCAATTGATACAGGCTGCAATGAAGGGCTCCTAAGCTTTAAATCTTCCTAAAAATGTTGATAGATCTACATTTTTCTTACCAATAAGTTAATATCCTGTAAAAAGTGTTGGCCACCAGTAACAACCAGAACCTTAAGATCTTATGGGTTGTTACTGCTTCCACAGCGAAATGCTGTTTGCCCCCGCCAAAAAATCCTCAATGGAAGTCAACAATTAATTTCGGGGCTGTTGTCCTCAGTGATAACCATTAAGAGAATCCCTCATGGTTTTTCCAAGATACCATAATCAGTGATGATATATTTTGGGAAGAGCCAATCTAAGTGAGCTCTTTTGATTTTTTCTTCTTAAATACTCAGGGGCATGCAGATGGCTGAGATAAAAAATAATATCCCTTGAGTACCAGTCAAATTTATTAATTTCTAAGACTATTCAACCTTTCTTCATTACCTGCATTCTCTCAATTGTCTCATAGATTGATTTCTTTCATTAGATGTTCTAGGCCAACCTCTGCAACCAATTTTTTAGTTTGATGTCCCTTTGTTCATATTCCTGCAACTTATTTCCCCATCAACATCTCTTACTAGATTTCCATTTCTGACAGGATATCCTGACCATAAGTAATGAGCAAAGCTATGAATTTCTAACTAAATATATGGCCTAAATTTTTTGTGGCGCTGACCAAAGAAAGGCTTGTTTCTCTTCATGATATTAATACTTTAAACCTCTAACCCCTTGTAATGCTTTAATAAAGACTACAATTGGCATTTCATCTCCTTCATCCTCCTCCTTCTTATAGGCACAGATGAATGTATTCTCAGAAGTCAAGGAACCATAATGGAAGGCCTTTTTGTAATCAGAAGCTACTAACCAGATGGGCATTTTTCACGCTTTCCGTGATCCCTATAAAAGCTTGATAACTTCTTCCTCCATTATACGCTGATCCTTATTCAAACATACTATGATTGGGATAGTCATTCAGCAAAGTTGGAAATAATATCTTAATAAAATTTATTCGGTCTGAAAAAATATTAAATTCCCTTTTTGGGTTCTTGGAATAGGAACTGCAATGGCTCCCCTCTCTTCATGATCCATCATGACCCCTTCTTTTGAGCAATTGTCTAACAAATTACCTTTTGAACCCCAAAATGACATTTCTTAGGGTTAGTGAGATACCATATTCCCTACACCTTAACAACATCTTTTCTTAATGTTGCAGGTGATCACTTCTCTTCCTTGAAAAAACTATCATATCATCTTGATACACAACAATGAAGTCATTTATATAGCCCAAGAATGCTACATCCATTTCTCTTTGAAATGTGGCTCCAACATTCATCATGCCAAATGACATTCTCACATACACACATGTACCCCATGGAGTAGTGAAGGCAATTTTGATTCTCTCTGATTACTTCACAACCACTTGGTTATACCTAGAAAAACCATCCAAAGTAGATAAAAAGTCTGAACCTGTAACCAATTCCAACATGTTATCCATATTTGGTAAGGGATAGCTGTCCTTAATTGATGCCTTATTTAAATTTCTAAAGTCGACACACAATATTATGTCTTCATTCTTCTTTCAAACAGGTACCAAGTTTGCCACCCATGAAGAGTACCTTGTAAGTTGTATGATTCCTCCATCCCTTAAATTTTCAATTCTTCTTGCATTTTTAGGGAAAGGAGTGGATTAATTGGTCTTTTCTTTTTCCTAAACATCTTGGAATTATCCTCCAAGGGTATCTCTTGCTAGAAAAGGTCTTCCCTATATGCTTTCAATTCTGAATATGACCATGCCAAGCAGTCCTGGTACTTTTTTAACAATTGGGACATATGCTTGTTTTTCCTCTCTATCCAAGTTACTTCCTAACCATATTTTCTGACGTTTATCCTTTGTGCCTATATTATGTTCTTTAACATCTCTCGAGGTTGACATGTGTCTGTTAACAATGTGGTAAACATTATCAAAATTTGATTCCAGTTGTAACCAAACTTCTAGGAATAGGATTGGTTTTCAATTGAATAATGTCTTTACCAATAGGGTCTATTTCCCTTCACTTTCACAAACCATTGGTTCCTAGTCCATACTTTGATTAGTAAATTATCCTTTATTTTGAAAAAACCTTTGTACTTGAGCATTATCTTCAAAAACTTTCCAATGCTTGATATTATCAAGGACATACGACCTGGTCAATATTTCAATATCATATTCACAATAGGGGGATACTGTATAATTCTCAAACCTTGATCCCAACACTACCCAATTTTTCTACTACAGTATTGTATTTTCTATCATGTTATATTATATTGAAATAATCAAACATTTCAATTAAGTCCCAAAGTGCATGGTTATATTGCTTCATTATTTTATTTTTTCTTGCATATAGCTTTCTAACTTGTTTGACTATCAACTCTGAATCCACTTTGAAAATAATATATTTGACACTATACTTCCCAAGCAATCCTTAAACCTAAGAGTAGTTCTTCGTACTCTGTAATATTATTTGTGCACTCAAAATTAAGTTTAAAATAAAAATTAAACTCCTCATGGCTTAGAGATATCAGGACAACACTAGCGTCATTAACAGATCTAGAACAAGCCCCATCAAAAATTAGATTATAAGGAAAACCAACCTTCTCAGGATACTTGCACTCATCAATTTTATTCTCCTTAAAATCAGCATAACCCACAAAGTTATCAACATTAACGTCTGTGTATAATACTTCATAAGAAGGATTGTTAGGGTCCTCAATAAGGTGTAACATTTTATTCTCACCATACAACTTCACAAGGTTTCCCTCAATTGGTATGGTTGAAAATGACATGTCCATTTGTATGCTTCCACCTACACTAACTACCCATTTTATGGACAGTAACATTCCCCACTTAGCAAGACAATCCACGATAACTACATTCATGGTTCAACATTTTCCTAGATAAGCTACTAGTTGCACTACAATTCCTTTGACATATCCAATTACTAGCACTTCTCTTAAATCCATAGCAGTACACTTCCCAAAATTTGTTGTTACTTTGATATTTAACTTGTTCCATCACCTCAAGAGGCATTACATTACATGAGGCTCCTAAATCAAACATACAGTTATGTACCAGCCTATCCTTGATAATTAAAGTGATATAAAATGGATCCACATCAAGTTGAGATTCAACCAGAGATATGCCCAAATATACCTCAAGTGATTCACCTAGTTCCTCCAATGCTTGTGGTACTTCTAATTGTGCAATAATAGGAGGAATATCTACATTGTTTATAATTTTTCCCTAAGTAATCTTCTCTTCCTTAAATCCCAAATATTTTAATGCCATTTTCCTATGCTCAAGGATCCTAAGAAATTCAACAATGGGAATAGTAACGTTGATCTGGCTCAAGATTTTTGGTGATGTCACAAGGAATATATTTGGGTAGGATAGTATTAGGAGGAAGATTCACAATTTCATCCGATAGTATAGGATTTTTCACAGTCTAGGCATGGACAAGAGTACAGGTTTTATTTGGGGTTAATTAGGCATTTTCCAGATGTATCTTTCTTAGGGGTTTCCTTCAGGATATTAGTAAGAACTATAATTTTTTGTTTGGTTTGTGGCCCTCCTGCTTTGACAACCTTACTTCTAGTGTTACATTATTTCTCTTGAGAAACTACTGCATTCATAAATAGTTGTTTGTCCTCTTCGAAGGGGATTTCTCCATCATAATTTTTAATCATCAAGACCCTTAAGTATTTAAAATCACAATTAGGAAAATCAAATGCTTGTACCATATCAATTTCAAAAGTATTAATAAGAGGAAGAGGTAATACCCAGTGAACAAAATCCCAAATTTTTTTAATAATTAGGGGTACTTATTAATTCAGTTGATGTTGCCTCTTGTTGTGAGTTCTTAGGTCATTCCATCATACACACATCACCATATGCCTCATCATCATTTTTTCCTCAACTTCCTTATCTACATCACATGGGGAGTGTGGAAAGAAACATCTATCACACCACTCAATAACATTAGCCTCTTCTATGGTAGCAATCCTAATAGTCAAAGGATCATGAACGAATCTATTTTCCCTAGGTTAAGGTTTTTTATTTCCTGATCCCATGAGCCATTTCCCTCTATCGTCTAATCCTGTGATCACTTCTAGGGATTATTTCCAAATCTCTCTTGACCATGTGGCTTGTGATGACCTTGGGAACTCCATCCTATCCCTTTATTCTGCTCTGGCTAGTTTGGATGATATCTCTTTGACCGTTCCAGCCAAAGTCTTCACAACCTCTTCTAGATCCACAGCTTTTTTTGATTGATGCCTCTCAGGATTGATTAACTTGACACCCTCTCTCTTAGGAGGCTTCCTAACTACCTTGATATTATTTTCTATTTGTAAGGCCATGGTGAAATCCTATCTCAATGTTCCCAGGTTCTTATCTCTCAAGTAATAAGAAGCCTTTTTATCAAAAGCGTCAGAATATTTTATCAAACAAGACTCATTACTTGGCCTTAGGATTATAGGTAACCTATTAAAGTTTTTGTTGAACCTAGTATTGAAATCCTGCACAGATTCATTTGGATTCTTATTTATATTTTCAAACTCGGATAGAAGGAACCTAAGATCATTCTTATCCCCATATTGTAGTCTAAAGGAATTTTTCATCTCAGTCCATGAGTCTATTGAATTATCTAGTAAAGACTTGTACCAATCATGTGCATCCTCTTCAAGAGTATGAATGAACAACTTTATATACACGTCTTCAAAATCAATTTTAAAATACTCCATCATATTGACAAAGATTCTTAAATCCTGGTCACATGTGATGGAGTTATTCCCTTGAATTTTTTGTAACCTATTTCTGACATCTTGTGGCACCATATTAGGATATCCAACCATACCTCTAAAATTTATTGGTCCAAAAGTATTGACAAAAAAAGGAGTTCTAGGTGGAGGCTGAGCCATATTGCCTTGAGGAGGTGATTTTGTAGGAGAATCAAAATGATAAGGGAAGAGGGGGTATTTGGAGCATAGGAGTATAACTCTAAAAGTAAATATCCTCTAATGACTCAATTTCTTGAAAAACCCTACCAACGTTAGAAGAAATAGGGAAAAACTTAGAGGCACAATTTTCAGAACAAATTATGGCCCCTCTCCAGTCGGGGAATTTAAATTTAAATGAGGACTGCTTGGTTAAGAATCAGTTGAAGACGTCTGGTAATATTCAACCACAAGTTGATCACCTTTCAAAATGATATCTCCTTTCTTGATTCTCTATTTCCAATCACTTTCCATACTTGTTTTCCTTCTGAATTTTCTTTTCCTAGTTCTGGAAATAACTTTCTAGTAGGATCCCTAATGAAGAAAGACCTTCTTCCCTCCAGCTTTGCAAATATTAATGAAAAATTTCACTTGACACAGGTTAAGACATTTGTAATCATCAAAATTTTAAACCAATTCAGAGTCTCCACTAAGGATTCTCACCTTAGATGTGCGAATGCACTATAAGTAGTTTGTCAAATGTCTATGAATAGTTAATTTATACAAATCTTAGAAGATCTGACATTCCTTTACCCACATTTATCACGATTGATGAAAATTTAGTACAATAACCACTAGAAACTAGAAATACTGCACAATGAACTTGTGATCTTACACAAATTTTTACAAATATCAATAAAGGATGATGTTTAAACAATGTGTTTGTACTTAAACCATGTAAGAAACATTACCTGGGTCAGTATGTGTATGTATTTGAAAAAATAATCCCTGGAAATAGATTCAGTTTGGTGTTGGTACCCAAATTGATTCTCCCTTTGCAAATCAATAGCACCGTAGTTTGAACAAGATGCTTGGAGACAGATAAATCAGAGTGTGATTTGTGTTTTTATCTAGGGAAGGATTTAGCTAACTCTTAATTCACTCCGGTCTAGAAGAAATGGGTAACACCATGTACAAGGTTTGACCTACCCTGACTACTTTAGATTGTGCCTTCAACCAGGGTGAGAGGACTCATTTTGTAACCCATATTGGTGGATAACATATGCAGATTTATAGTATTTTATTTCCTTTCACAAAATTGATAGGATATCTTCAGAAGGTATGGTCAATACAATGTATTCTAATTCTCACGAGTTATCACTTTAGAGGATGAAGAAACATTCTAAACAAGATATACGGTTACTAAAGGAAGTGGTAAAAACTAATTTCTCCTGTATATTGAGGTAAGGGATGGGTAAATTGATGAATTGCCTTAGCATTTATGAATATACATTGCAAGCAGGTGTAGTTCATGTATGGTTCATCTTTGGATATGTATTATATGGTTGGGAAGTTTAGTAGGATAAATTTGACTATACCAAATATCTAAAAAATTTAAACAAATGTTAATAGGTCCACAAGGAAAAAAGATGAATAGCTTCAAATAGTAAAGACAAACCTTCAAATAGAAAATTATGCATCTATGAAGGCTTAGAGACATAAGGCTTCACACATTCTTCAAGGTTTTAACACAAGAACTTGTGTTAAAGACTCAATTAAACTTTAGAAAACCCTTGATATATCACTCTCATGATACACTCATAAAATGACAAACAATTTGTATCATTGAAATGAAAGTAAAGTGAATTTAAATCACTTATTGCATTATTAAATGAAATCTCTCTTCATAATGTAATTGAAAATGCAACAATACTTGTCATGAGGATGAGATTTTGTGTGATTTGAAAGGATTTCTAATGTAATATTGCAACAGGAACATAGATAACTATTTGAAAATATCTCAAGATGACAATAGACATAACATAGTTCATGATTTACATGAATTACTCAAGGTTTCTCAAATTTGAACAAGGGAAATTTTGTTTACAATCTCAAAGTTTTGTCAATGGCTATACATTTGCATTCATCTTGACATGATCAAGTTTGAAAGGCACACAAGAAATAACTGGTTTCTCAAAAACTTTTCCCAAAAAAATGAATTTTCTTTGCTCTTCTCTCCTTTATTCTCTCTGACTAAATTTCATAAAATTAATGCCCCCTTTTCGGCATGGCCTTTTCATAATTTTATATCACTCAGTTTATTTCAAATCTATCCCCCCCAAAAACAAGAATATTCCAAGGAATAATTTGTTTGTTACAAAAATGTTCTAGAAAATGACATATATGAACCTCATCTCATACTACCAGGTGTATGAAACACGATTCTTTTCAATGTATTCCATCTGTGTCTGAATGGGACATCCGGTATTCACTTTTGGCAGGTTATTTGAAATGTTCCCTTGTGATATTAATTGACAATAATTTCATATTGATCACTGAGCATATCCATATGCTTTTTGGCATGACGTACACTCATGCTCATTTCTTAAAATCCTTCTTGGGATCAGTTCACTTCACTTGACATCTTACTAGTTTAAATTCCATACATGATGTTTGTCAAATCATCATAATTCACTAGTTGTGCTCATCTATACTTTCCTTTAAATTTTAATTTTCCCTTGTGTGAACTGAGTAAGATCCTTCTCATCTCAGGGGAAATATCTTTCTAGACCAGAGATATGTGTCACCTTTCAGCTATAAATCTCAACCCTACCCTCTTGTAATTATGTATCTCTTTCTTAATTTTGGGTACAACAAAATCTTTACCAGAAAAATGGAAAAGACACTTGTGGCACACAACTTGAAAGAAATCTCTTTGGAAGATTTGAATCACATTTTCAATTTGAGTGGCCTAGACAAGGATTTTATCAGGGCCTTGTTTGAAGTAGAATGCACAAGAGACACAAAAGGACATCTGACATATCAATGAGTCCATTTAGCGCTTTAACCAGGCTTATCAGAATCAATCTTGTATTCACATATTTCCAAGTCATGTATTTCCATCTTTTTAGATGGGATCATATGAAAAAACTTGAGGATTTACAAAGATAATAGTTTTAGATAAGGCCTCAGGTCTCTGGGAAAACTAGTTTTCAATGCCCCTTATTATGAAACGAGGAATTTGCATCAAGAGAAATTCCTAAGGAATCATACATATTGTATGAAAACCTCCATTGATACAGTGCCTACCATTTCCTATAAATTGAATGAGTTAGAGAAGAGGATTCAGTCATTGGAAAAGAAACAGGAAGAAAGTGTTCCTCTATCACTAGGTCCAACTGTAACACTACCTTCAAGAAAGAGGAAAGGAGAAACACAAATTCAGTCTCTGGTCATCATCTTGGATGGAGAAGAATACCAATCTATTTCTACTCACCACTCAAGGGAAACATTTTCTTCAGCTTGAGATAGCAGAAGAAGGTTTGAAAATCAGCTACCCACATGTTTGATGCATTGTGCCCCTCACTCTCAAAAGGAATTTCAAGGACCTCAGCCAATTCCTTCTCCCAGGGAAAACCCACCTTTCTCTAGGAAGTGGGAATTAGGAACTAGTTCCAAACCTCACATTTCATCTAGTCACCAACATGTACTATTTTCCCCTCCTCTCATTCCAAATGTTCCCCTTGTTACTCCAAATATCCCTCTTTAAAGCAATCCTGACAAGTCGACCCTTCACAAGGGGAATGGGAAAATGACCTTCTTTTCAGTTGGTCTGGACCTCTTGGATTAGGTATCATCTGACCAAAGGAGAATTGAGCTTGAGGAAATTATGGGTAGCCCAAGGATGACTTTGGATTCGTTGATGGACATGGGGATATCTAGGGATCTGACAGGGTTGATTGTCTTCATACAAACAACACAGGGCTCAGATGAGTTTGTACTGAGGAAGAGAATGTTTTTGAAAAAACTTCCCCTACTGAGGACAAATTATGAAGTAGGACTAAATAATGCTTAAGTTTTATTCTCCTTTCATTATTTTGATTTCTGATATATGTACATCTCTTTTTGTCATGGGTAAGGGCCCCTATAGAACCCTATATTGTTATTTCATTGTTCAAGATTGCAAGAAATACAAGGATGTCGATAGTTAGCATATTTATTTCAAATGTATATAAAATTTTAATCTAATCCACTATGAACTACTATATCTTTTTAACTTACAATTGAAACAAAGAAACAGTAAAATTTCAGAGAGATAATTACATCTAATGTATCAGAAATATCAATTCATAATATCAGTTCAAGGGAGTATGAAAAGAAAATATAAAATGAGGAAGAAAGTTCTTAAACATGTTCATCATATTTTATGCCAGCATCCTCTTCCTCTTCACCTTTTTCCTCTGCATATTTCTCATCTGGTGATCTAGCCACATAAGCATCATACCTCTAGAATAATTCATTTACTTTATCCTCGTCAGGTCCAAGGTGATGCTGGAAAATTAATGTTTGTCTTGATATTAAGTCCAGACATTGATATTAGCTATTCAACCCAAGTATCCACTGCTTGGACCTTCTCGACAACACTATTTATTTTATCCATTTTCTTAGGGGTATTCACATAAGTACCTGCTTGTTCATGACTAGTTTTTCCTGTCAGTTGTTGCAAACATGATCTTAAAGCCTTAATTCGTTCCTTAAGTTATTTCTTTTTCATCCCATCTTCATCTAACTTTTGTAAAAGACCATTTACTACTTGAGATACTCCTTGCTTTAGTTGTTCCCTTGAAGGTTTTCCAAAGGGAATAGTCTAAATTTTGTAATCATCATTGGGTATGTATTTTCTTGTATTACCCTCGAAAAAAGTTGCTATCTCTAGGGTTATTTCCCCCGATGAATAAGTAAGAGTCCTTGTGATGGTTCTCACCCTTTTTGGGGATCTCACTATTTTTGGAAAGGATAAAGCAGTAAGGTAAACTGATTATATAAGAAGGTCCACTTCTTCATTTGAAATTAATTCGTTGATCAATCCCTTCTCCAAACTTGTTCCAACTTTTGTTTCCTGTGATCATTGCTAGAGTTTCTCAGGAAAAAATACTATTTGCTTGGAGATCTCTTGTTCCTTTTACACCAATAATTCTATTTTTTCTTGACTTATTATCCCAATTTCCCCTAATTCAATCTCACTCTATACAATTAATTCCTCTGAATGCTTCTTTTCCTGATCTAGCACTTCAGGTTGATTATCCTCAACTTTATCTACATCAAAACTCAAAGCGAACTCCATTACTACTTCTTCAGTTGAAAACATGGTGGCATGAGTTTATTTCCCTTCGTCCTTTTGTATCAAAGTTTCAAAAATGGATTCCTCTACTCCCAAAACTAGTTGAGTTGTCAAACTGCTACTTTCATGCCCTAATAGTACCTTAGGAAATGTTATGGTAGGTTGTTCTATTGGAAGAAAACCCACATTTCCCATTGAAAGATGTGATTCTCCACCAATAACAATTTCCTCATCAATAATTATATTTGTGCCATTTTAAATTTTGCTTCGAAAGACAATTTTTCTTCTTGAAGAAGCTCATCACTCTTAGTAACCTCAACATGAATGGGAACAACATTTTCTACCACCAACTTAGTATTAACACCTTTTTCCACCAATATCTCTAGTTTATACATTTCCAAAACTATTCATTTTTGGGAAGACAAATTCACTCTTGATTTCTTACTTTAGTTTTTAGTACACGAGGACCTATTTCTGATTCCTTACTTGCTTCAATATTAACTAATGGTGTTGATAAGAGTTCATCAACAAACAAAATGAGTGCATCTAGCATGGATAATCCCTCAGAACCATCTATATCAATCACCTCAGTTTGTACATTTACAACCTCATGCATTGTTTCAACTGGTGGTGGATTAATATCTTTAGCAAGTAGAGCTTCAGGAATTCTCATACCTGGGGTAAGAAATTGACAGTCTACTGGATCAATTATAGTATTCCCCTAGGGAACTGAGCTCTGAATGCATTGCACCTCTTTTTTCATGAAGAATGAATGAGGGGTCATGCGACTTGATTTCCCCCATACCTTGCAATGATGTATCTTGTTGTTTCTAGATTATAACATTCCCATTTTAAGACTTAAGAAACAAGGGATTTTTTTTTTGAATTAATGTTCAATATTCTAAATAAAAATTAATTTAGAACACACATTCGATGCTAGTCAATCTCATAATAGATAACCATACGCAACTGTAAATAACTCGGTGATACACCGATCTATTCATTCCATGACTTGGTTAATGTACACCGAAAAAGCAACAAGCGAGCATGGGAATCTATAGGTAACTATTCCACATACCTGACCTCCTGAGGTCGTGCCGAGACAGCTGGTGGGGATGGAATATTCATGGGATGCAGAAAAACTAGTTAGGAAATCTGATGTCTTCAATACACACTAGTGGAATTTACGAATCTAAGGCAAAGAAGGCCCTTCTAACCTGAACTGGTGTGATAGATCGATCGGCAAGGATGACTGCTTGAAGGCTCCAATCAATATCGAGCTCTGGTGTGATTCGATCTATGGGTTGTGGAATACGTGGAAAATGACCTGGGATAGTTTCGTGTATGTCTCCAGATAAGGTCATATGGTGGGTAATGAATACAATCGACTCTACGGACGATTCTCTGGCCTAGTCCAAAATTCTCTAGCTTTGTTAGCCGCTATATCTAGTAAGGATAATTATTCGACGATGGTGGGTGGAAGTGGGGTATATCTGAATACTAATATACGTAGGCCAGTGTCTATGTCTGATTGACTTATGGATTCGTTAGGTTGCGGGATTTATGGATCACAACCGTAGACTCTTGGTTATTGCGGTCCTGCTATGGTCATGTACGAAATCAAGTCCTAATCCCTAGTATCCAACAATCATATGCTTTCTCAGCTTCAATATTTAGGATCAATAACTACGCGATCTTCTCAGAGTACCTCACAGGTGTTCTTGCAACCTAGATTCTTAGACTGGTATCTATATCGAGAAGAGTGTCTCCTGCATCTGGCTGTGGGACCAAAGGATCACAACCAAAGGTTTGTTCTCTTTCGAACCCTTCTAAAGTCATGTGTATGTTTTCCTAGGGTAATCTGTAGTTCAGTTGATTTGACCAAAACGTGTGTGCTTGGTCGTCTTCTATATTTAATCCCCTCAATTGAGATTTGATCTGTCATAAATCTGTTGTTGTTTGGAAGATTTGTATTCTAAGGTTCTGGTTTATGTCAACTATTGCTATGACGAGATTGGGTTTTGGCACAATTGGCTCAAATACATATTCCCTGGACTCCCTGGGTCCTGTGATTGTCATACAAAAAAAATAATGTAAATCTAACTGCAACAAAGCAAATTTTAACTACGTGGAATAAATCTAGAACATATATATGATTTCTATTTTTGTATTTTCTGAGAAAGTTTAAGAATTTAAGAAAGTAGCTATTTAAACGTATCTAGAATTTGACAACTAAGATAAAACTTAAAACAAACAAAATAACTGAGTGTAGTTATTTGTCTGTGTAATTTGTAGATCTATTCTAAATAATGAAATAACTCGCTTAATCTATTTTCTAGACTCTCGATCCTACCTCAGAGGTGAGGAATGAATCATAGTTTCTCAGAAACTATCAATCCCCACATCTTCCCTGGTAATATCGAAAGTAAACTTAACTGAAAATAAGTGATTATCTACTCTATTTGATATAATTCTAACTTTAGAACTTTGAAAGCTAGAACCTGGATTCTACAGAACAATGACGAATCCAATGGTGTGTGTGATCTTGTCCCCTCAGTGTGATCTCCTCATTCCTTTGTGTTCACGTCAATCTAGAAAAGCGTGTAATGTTAGCATCAACAGAAGTAGATATTGGGACAAAGGCAACTCAGAATGCAGACTGAATATAATGTGAGTAGGAGAGGGATAGCGCAAGAGTATAGAGCTTGGCTTATGCAATTCCTAGCGGGATTTATTGCGATTCGTGCAACATAAAGCATCTAGAACCTGAAACTATCCTATTTTGAGGAGAAAAACCTACAACTTTAATGGCTTCCTAAGCTATTCTATTCCAATGGATTAGGTGAAATAACAGCACTGCCTGCACAAGATGGATATGTGGCTTACCAACAGCTGAACAATGCTAACTAAACATGCAAAGAATTGAAACTATGGCTTCTAGGAAAAATAATAGACTGAACTATTGAAAATGAGAGCATGAAAAGTGAATGAGGGGCAGACCATTTGTTTGAGCACAAGTCATTTATTTATAGCTTTTCATTCACCCAAAGATCAAAACCAAACTGAACTCTAAAACTATAAACAATGGCCAAACACTATTCCAGGGGGCCAAAAACATAAATGCAAGCCCAAGTTGGCAAAAAAAGCTGGTGAATCATTGATTTTTACATGATTCGCATTAAAATGCTTTCTAGAAAACATGTAAAGGACCGTCGCTCTAAGCAAGGTGGCGGTTACAGGACCGCCGCCCTGATCATGACGGTGGTCATGAGACCGCTGCCCATGCAGGGCGGTGGTTTCGTCACTGAAGAGCAAAAGGCCAAGAAAAGAGGAGAAAAGGGAAAAACAAAGCATGCGGGGGCTAAGTGGGGCATGCGGGATGTTAACGCACACTTGGAGATCTTTTCTAGATTCTGAACACCTTGCGAGGAGACCTGTATCATCATTGGGGCGCTTGTCACGTTGTTCCGGCAGTACAGTACCTTACAATTTTGGGTATGTACATATTGCCCCCTTGGAGAAGTGTTTTAGCCATGGAGAGGCGTAAAACAGTGGGTCCAAGTATGGCAGTCCCGAAATGGGAAGTTAGAAGTTATACCTGACACGTCCGTGTGTTGAAATGACGCCATCCAAAATTCCCGCTACCTGCAAAATGAAAAGAGAACTCAAGTGCAGATAGATACAATAGTTTGAAAAATAAACGCTAAGATAACAAAGAATGAGAACATACCATTTGTGCGAGGATATGAACTTACCTCCATCAGCGCTCCAAACCTGTGAAAAAGTCATTTTAAAATGAAACAGAGTGCTATATATATGAAAGTGGGCCCATTTTCCTATTCATTTGCACAAGTTGATTTGATTGATTTTGAGATCTGGGACCCACGGTGACGGTTTCTTGCGTGAGTAGAGTCAAAACATCCACGACGAGATAGCGATCATGCCTCCATGTGCAAAACATCGACCTGCGAGATCACAAGTTAGTTTTCTTCAGTTTTTCCTTTTTCCCCCCTTAATTTTGAAATGTTAAAATCTTTGTCTTGGGGGGATCATTTTTGAAAATGCTAGTGTCAAAATGTCCACCTAGGGGGGGCACCTACTGGGTAGGCTTCGTATTTAGGAAAAAGGGTCTTTTTTTACATTTTTAGGCTTGTTTAGCATTTAAAACCCACGTGGGTTTTCGGACCACGACCGTCGCCCTGCCTAGGGCGGCGGTTACACGACCGCCTCCCTATTCAGGGTGGTGGTTACACAACCTCCATCCTTAAGGCGGTGGTTACAAAACCAACCCTCTGCTTAGGGCGGCAGTTTTGCACAGAATGCAAAAGAATCCTTTTTTTGAAAATGTTTTTACTTTTCTAGCATTTCTACGTGCTTACATGGTTTTTCTAGTATTACTCGAATGCTAACTTGCTCTGTTTTGTGTGTTTTTGGGTGTATGCAGGCGAGAGAGGAGTACATCCGATGGAGTAGAGAGAGGGAGTGTGATTGGCTCCCAGGGGTACTAGATGCCCTCTCATAGGGTGAGGAGGACACACTTCAGAGGGCTGGCATATTGCACATATCGCGCATGCCTCATGTTGCACCATCTATTCAAATCCTTTGTGACCTATTCTCATACTAGGATGTAGATCGGAACACCTTCTGATTGCCAGGGATCCATGGTGAGTGGACCATTACATTGAAGGATGTCTATCATATTCTGGGGGTCCCGATCATTGGGAGACGGCTTACCTTAGAGACAGCAGGCTCACGAGCATAGATTGCACAGTCAACCACATATATGGGAGATGCAGTCATCTCCACGGGGTCGAAGAAGGGGGTGAGAGTTTGATCTATTCCTTCTTTGCACATCCCCTTACTTTGTCAGGCCATCATGGGGATCCTTGCCTCGAGATTGATCGGGGACAAGGGAGGGGAAACATTATTATACTGTTGGGCCCCCATTATTACACAGATAGAGGGGCATGGTCGGAAATATGCCTAGGGGGCAGACATCCTTGGGACTACCTACCATGACTTATATGGGGTAGTTCATTTACAAGGGCAGTCATTGAGCCACCCGACTCTAGTCATGAGTTAGGTCTATGAGCATTTCATCTCTTATGGTATGGGTGTGGAGGTGGCAGATCCTGGGGCTGTGAGGGAAAACAGATGGATAGACATGTCAGTGCTTAGAGCACCTCATCAGGCAGTTGCCTCCCTGTCTACTGCCGATATGGAGGCCACACTATATCAGACTATGGCGTGCATATGGGGCATGAAGACTCTTACCTTGATCTCCTGCTCCATGACAGGGTAGCTTATTGACAGAGTGGGATGAGTGGAGATGCACCCCTTTGGCCGAATTCCTCAATAGTTTGGTTTACCATACACGGATATGCTTCCCCCAGTAGTGGTAGTCTACAGATCAGTTCATGAGGCCAGAGGGGGGCCTAGAGGCCGAGGTTGGATAGTGGTTACTCCTGGCGTTCCCATTACAGCCAGGAGGATAGTACGTGCTAGAGGGAGAGCTGGTGCACCCCGGGCACCTTTGCTTCAGATTGCTGCGGGTCCTGCTCATAGCAGCGATGACCCTATTGATATTGACTCTGATTCTGAGGAGTTCACAGAGGGAGGAACTGAGGAGGAGACTGATGACAGTGATCCTGAGTGGCATGACACTCAGGATATTATGCAGGTAGAGAGGGCCAAGTAGAGCACAGAGAGGGTGACTTTGGTTTCAGAGGAGCCACTCTCCCAGGGCCGTGGTAGAGAGGATGAGTCCGTTGCGGGGTGATACGTTACTCCCACCACAAGAGCATCCCCTCAGTCAGTAGCGGCATCCGCGGAAGGTGTCGGCCCCAGCAACCCATCCTAGAGGCCTGGTGATCCAAGTAAGTTACCCTTTCTCCCTTTTAATGTTTGCTTGTAGGCTCTCCTTAGTTGTGATTTTTGTATTCCTAATTTCTTGTTTGGTTTTTAACTTGTTTTTCTCCTTTGTTTGTAGAGACTGTTGATGAGTGGTGGGATTTGATCTGCAGGGTATGTACTGATTCCCTGATGATCCCCATGGATAGGACCCGTGAAGAGCTTTCCGTAGACACTGGGGAGCCTTCAGCAGCCAGTAGGCATACCGACGTCTTTGCTCCAGTCTGGCATGTGGCCAGGATGGTATCAACCCTTCACACCAAGCTAGCAGGGTACAGGATGACTGAGTGTCTTATGAGGAGCCGTTCTCGTGGTGAGACTGCGGCTACTCCTTGGGACCCTAAGCCCTCCGCACATTCAGAGTGCCGGCATAGCCGGAGTTCTAGGCGTGGGCGTGCACCTTCGAAGGGGTCACGTAGGGATTGAGAGGCCACTTGGCTCTCATAGATTTTGTACTATATATTCTTTGTATATCCTGGGCTCTTTGAGTATTTTGACCATGCTTAGTGCATGATGGCATTGTATATAAACATTGATCATTTATATATACGTATTTATTTTGGATCAAAATCTTGGCACTCATGGTTTCCTTTCTATTTCCAGTTTCCCTATGTATACTACGATGTATGTTTATATACTTTTTAGAATGTATGCAATGGAGAACAAATGATGTAAATGTTTTTATTTCCTTTTGTGTTTCATGATGCTGATATATGGTGATGTAGATATAATGTGATTTTGAATCTTAGCTTCTGTAAGCAATTTTGGATACCTCATGTTTGTTTTACAAAGTGATGAATACAAACCAATGCGATGAACAGATAAACCTGCCCCACTCCTAACTCCACTCAACTAGTAAGATGCGAGGTCTTATCACCAAGAGTCAAGAAGGGCACAAGTTATGAAATGTGCTAAAATAATAGTGATGAAATATAGACAAAACTTTGGTGGAACCAATTTGGAAGCTATGAGCTTACTCTACCCGAGTGACTTCATAGTTTAGAATGCAACTTACTTTGCGGTTTATCTAGACTTAGATCCGTAGATGGCCACATAGTAGAAAAAATCTGGGTTTTTAGGATTTTAACTCTCTTGGAATTTTGAACATCTGATTCATTTATTTTTGACTCAAAGTTTTAAATTTTGAATTGTTTGTGTATGACCATTTGCATTTATTGGTCAAGAGGACCCCCTATACTTTGCCCCATGCTACTAGTAAGAAGCGTGGGTTTAACACCATGGGAAAAGCATAGGCGAGTAAGGGCATTTCCATCCTTTCCCAACCCTACGTCACTAGTAAGAGATGCAAGCTCATCACCAAAGGTTGGTGGGGCAAGGAAATGTGTAAAATTAAAATTTTCTGTTTGATCAACGTTTGACTTGTTTTCTTGAGTAAAACGTCAGTATGTGCTTATTTCCAAAGAGACATATATATGGGATAGATGTGACACCATGAAGCTTCTAGAACAGACCATAGGCAAGACACCAATCCTAAGAAGAAACTAAAAGTGAGAACAAGCTCGTAGATCTTGGTATGGTTACCATTTAAGACTTTGTCATATCTAGCTTTATTTGATAAAATGATTCCGAGATAATTTGATGACATCATGAAAATGGAGAGGTACGATTAAAGAGTTTATGCCAATGACATTATGAGTTTGTAATGAATTTCTTTGAGAATAGATTCCTTGATCACAATTTGTGTACAAAACAAATGGACAACATGATCCTAATCTGTATGAAAATGCAATGTAGATAGTTATATAAGTAGTGCTAGCTGCTTATGCGTAGAACCGCTTGAGGTGCAGGGAATTGACTGTTTCTCTAAATTCCTCACCTTCTAGCGTACATAAGAGGTATGTACTGTTTCCATAGTCCTTGCATGACTCGGTATGGGCCCAACCATTTGGGATGGAATTTCCTTCCTTCGCCGGTCTTCTTGTCGATCTGGCTGTCTAGCCTTAGAACTAGATCACCTTCGTATATGTCACGTTCATAGACCTTCTTGTTGTACTACCGACACATCCGGTCAGCATAAAATCTATGTCACTGTTTAGCATCTAACCTAGTTTCATCTAGGATTTCTAGTTGGGAAAGACGTGCTTCTCTGTAAGCGTCTTCATCAAGAATCCCTTGTAATGAAATATGGAGACTGGGTATTTCAACCTCGAGTGGGAGAACTACCTCTTCCCTGAACACTAGTGAGAAAGGAGTTGTTCCCATTGGTGTTCTTATTGAGGTTCGCTGGGCCCACAAGGCCGGATATAACTTCAAATGCCAATCTCGTTTGTTTTCTTTCACAGTTTTAAGGAGAATGGCTGTTAGTGTCTTGTTTGTCACTTCAGCCTGTCTGTTGGCTTGAGGGTAATACAAGGAAGCCGTATGATGGCTTATCTTAAATTTATTGCATAGCTCATGAACCTCTTCATTCTTAAAAGAAGTTCCATTATCAGAGATAAAGATTTGTGGGATACCATATCTACAAATGATTTGGTTCAAAATGAACTTGGCGATTACAGAACCTGGTACAGTAGTAAGAGGCCCTAAGACTATACCCACTGGTGAAATATTCGTGTGCCGTTGATTAAAAGTAGGCGCAATCTGTGAGGAGGGAGGAGAATTTCCCCTTGGAATAAAGGGAGAATCAAATTATGTATGATTACATACATTACAAGCTTGGAACTATCTAATGAGCTATATACATATACATAGAAAACCGATAAAGTTGATCTAAACATTGTATCTCAACACACTAGTATATGGATTCAACTCGGGAGGGAGTCGGAGATATTTTCCATAAAAGACAAGTTAATGATAATGAATCAACATACTCAAACCCAAAAAAATGACACTCTTTCTCGAGAGAGATCTCTAGTAGATATAATATAGGGACCCCAACCCATATCTGTATATAGGGGCACACGCATCCTGGGTGATCACTAGATAGAGAGAAAAAGGAGGAAAAGTCCCAACTAACTATATAGAATCCATAACCACTCACCTCCGGTTCTTTCATCTAATCAAAGGTGTGTCAGGGATAACATGTTGGTGACTTGCAATGGAGTTGTTTGGTGCCATATCAATTTATTTGGCGCTATATGAGGAGAGGGAGGAGATGAAAAGAGGCGTTTATCAAGTGGTTCTCTATGTTTTTCCATATAGAGATAATATCCCTACCACTCCTCAAATTGGTACGAAGTTTGAAAGTCGATACATGCTTCATCAATTGGAATGATACTATATTGAGACACGTATATGTAATGGTATAGCCAGTTAACAGTTATATATACATAAGGTGGGGAGGGCACTTATATAGATATATGGGTGCACCTATTCAATTTAGGGAAATAGAGCATATACATGGAAGCACACATAAACACTTAGGGGATGTCTTTTTTCTAAAGAACCACAAAATTAGCTAGAGATTCATCCAGGATTTTGAAGTTGAAGTTGATATCACCATATACACTAGTATATTTTCCAAGTCATATGCATATTTAACAGGCACAAATAAATAATCCAGATAAATCAGTAATGTAGGGGATTGACCATGGTTCCCATCCAAACACAAAGATAATCCTTTGAGCCTGATAATATATATCAACAATAGTAAGGGTTGGGAAAGAAGATTATCTATCTAAGGCTCCCATGATATCTTCATTTGTTTAAAAGAAGAACAAGAGATAACTGGTTTAGTTGGGAATTGAAAGAATGCATCACATTGATCTCTATAACTTTCAAAAAACTCCAGGGTGGTAGTTGGTGGAAATGTGCCAAAGCTTCCAAACATTCATTTCCTTTCCATGGACAAAGAGATGCATTTTCTTCATGAAGATTTGTGTTGAATAAATTAGTTGTATTGTCAATTTGTTGTATTAGGTGTAGAAAATATGAATCGAGTGCCACATATTTTACAAGAAATCAAATCTACACCGACATTTGGAGAATTTGTTTTCAAAGATCCTTTTAAGTTTTTTTTGGAGAGAAATTGGTAACATAGATGTTGATTGCTTTATGGAATCTGACACAAAAACTAGAATGATTGATTGTGTAATAAAGATATCGATGACAAATTGATTACGCAATGGATTACATAGTAAATAAAGATGTATATGGACAAGATACCATTGAAATAAATTCATTCATTGTAGAAAAATAAATCTATAAAGATGGAGACAATAAATGAGAGTGTAGTGGAAAATCTCATCATCATTTTCAAGAAGAGGAACTTCCAATCCTCGTGGTAACTTTCCCTTTAAAAGAAGATAAAAATAATCAATTATAAATGGGAGCATAAGACATTGGATGTGTGATCATGAAAATTTGATGGTAATTATGGATGTTAGATTCACCAATTAAGAAGAAGTGATTGTATTGATAACTGGAACTACAATGCTCGGTAAAGAAGGTACAGTAGTTACTGAAAAGAAGGGTAGAAGCTTTAACATATGCTAAAAATGTAAAGACTAAAAATGAAACATCTTGAAGAAAATCAAATAATCCAAAAGAAGGAAGATAAACCAATAGGTATGGAAAAAAAAAGAGGATTTCTACATGATTGCACAATGAATTGGAACTCCAATTCCCTGTTAGATTGCATAATGATTGCATAATTGTGTTATTGTCATTTTCTAGGGCATAGGGATATATTCGGGGGTAATTGGCTACATTTTGTACTATTATTTGAACCGATATCTTAATTAGTTCAATCAAGGATGCATGTTGTGTCAATTTCGTCCATATTAACCTAATTGGTACAATATATTGTTATTTGGGTTTAATTATCTCCATTTCATCATTAATTGAACCTATATTGGGATTCTTCGATTAAAGATGTAATTTGGATCAATTTTAACCCCACTAACCTTCTTATGACTATATACAATGTGATTTGGGGCTTACTTATCCCTAATTACATCAATAACTATATTTATTAGTTAATCAATTCATATAGTGATCTATTTTGGACCGATTTTAGACCTATAAATTTAATGTTTATGACTATAGAATATGTTTTTGCCCTCAATTAACCCCAATTGTTTCACACATTACACATTTGGTTGATTCATTCAACTATAGAGATAAGTTGGCCAATTTAAGCCCTATGAACTTAATTGCAGTGATGTTATGTGATTTGGTGATCAATTGGCCTCAATAATATCATGCACATTACATAAATTATTACTATATGATGTGATTTAGGATTTAATGGGCCCTACTTACATCACTTGTAGAAAAATTAGTGAGATGGATATATCATATAATGGTTTGATTGCAAAATGCACATTGATTGTAGAAGGTAAAGAGCACAATTCATACAGTGATCTAATTTGGACCGATTTGAGACCTATAAATTTAATGTTTAGTTTGTGGACACCTTACTTTTTGTGTTCTTTGATTCTATAGTTTCTCCAGCTTAAACTTGATCTTAGTTATAACTAATGTATATATTGGAGATGTTCTTTAAACTATAAAGACTAGTTTTTCCCAAGCTTGTGGTGGTATTTATGATTCAAGAACACAACCAATATCTGGTATAATTTAAAGATTTGAGTTTAAGTCAATGAAGCTTTGGAATCAAAGAACAAAGTAGTATGAATCTTTGATTTCAAGTTGGTGAAACTTAGGAATCAAAGAACGCATTAGTTAGAAGATTTGAGTTAAAAGTCATGATACTTTGGAACCAAACAAAATAAAACTCTCTAAGTGTCCTTGAACCAAACAACAATGTCATTGAACCAGGCAACATTGCCATTGAACATGTAATACTCCTAACTAGTAATATGAGGGTTCTAGCATGAGAATCCGCTACCAAGATTAACATGAATGGAGAAACAAGCAAGATTTTATGGTATAGAGATATCAGAACTACTGAAATGAAATAAGTTTTTTATACAGATAATTGTAGACAAATTTTGAAATGAGTTAGTTTGAATGGGGAGTGCCGACCTCCAATTCAATCCAATTGTTCAATGGCACATTTCATAATGTCTACACTCGTGCCCTTGCATTTTTCAAAATCTAGCTAACTTGTTAAAAATAAATTTAGACTCTTGAGGAAGTGATCTCGTATTTGTTTTTTCTCTTACCATGAAATCCTTGCACCACCCACGATAATGTCCTACTGTTTCTTTCTCAACCAGTTCTTCGTCATGGATGTTATTAAATATCATAAGAAGAGCTTGTCATGGCTACTGATATGGGCTGTGGGTCATAAAATCTCATATAAGAAACAAAAATCTTGATACAGATTATGTATAGAATAATACTATTGGCCAAAAAGTTCATATATGTTGCTATACTATTTAAACTGTTCATGCAGAGGCTTTAAGTTTGTTAGCTTGGTTCTAGCTGTATTAGGGCCAGAATAGTTAGAAACTACAAGGCTAAAAAAGGTCTTATAAACATTTCACGGATAGATAAGAGGAATACAGGATGAAAAGTAATGGCCCGTTGACTTATTGGTTCGAATACAAGAACAAGTTCTTCAAACAATCATGTAACGCTTACTCCCTCTCCTGTCTTTTAACTGCCATGGATACAACTTTCTAAATACTAAAATCGAGAAATCAAATCTTGTATCATAAATAAACTATGCTTCCTTGAGGTCTATACAAACATTTTGTCCTCTGAAATTTAACCTGGATGTCGTAAGCACCTTAGGCTCAGTGACGGACAATAAAACCAATACCACCACAAAACAATGTTGACGGTGTACTGCCGACCCGTTTTTACATGTACTGTGGATCAATAAGTAGCAAAATGCAGCAACTTGTAGAGATCCCACCAAATGCTTGTTTACTGAAATCACCAGGGGATGTAAAGCAAACATGGCATATAGCTCCAAAGATTTATCTCTGAATACATATTTTCTGAAACACATCGCAGCAAAAGAATTACTTATTATACATTAGTCTTTCAGCGAACGGATGCGCCGCCAATTCATTGGTAACAAGTCCCCAAAATTCCTTCAAGGACCAATAATTTAATACCTGGTCAAGGTTGACAAACACAGAGTTACTTCAGCTTCTCACACTACATGTCAATAAACTTTTGGCAGACAGACAAGTTATTGTTTGCTATCCATTTTCCTATTGTGAGCCCTGCCATTGGTTCCACATCATCCATTGGAGCGATTTCTCTCTGCTCTCAAGCACAGAGCAAGTAGAAGACGCAATTGAAATTTGTTGTGGTGGAAACTGCTTTGTGGTATCAACTCTGGTTACAAACAAAAGCAATGAAGTCAAAACAATAAAACCTCAGCTGAGTATATAAATAAAGGTAAAGGAAAAGGAAATGAAAGAATCAACATGTTGAACTCACCTAAGTAGAAGCTGATGTAACATCATTTTTCACACTATTTGGAGTTAATACCTGCTCTTCCTGGACTTGATCCTGATTTTGAACATTGGATGGAGTGCAACTTTGCTCGACTCTTTGTTCACTTGCACTCGTTTCAAAACCCATAGGAGACATACTCACCTGCTGAGGACTTACCAAGCTTGCGAGTCCCTGTTGCTTTAAATACATGTCAAGAGGTAAACTAGCATCTTGAAGGAGTCTCATCATGCTCACACGACCAACACCTCTCGTGGGGTCCTCCTCACGCTCTGGATGACTGTTCAAATCAATCTGACCTATACTCAACATACTCTTTTCCATGTTTACTGTAGATCCTTTATCAGAACCTGGTAAATTTGATTCTAAGGGTGGCTTCACTTCATCTCCAGCAAAGTTATTGACGCTTGAATACCCTTCCCTGAATACTGATGCTAATTGTCCTAGTCTTGAACCATTCTCAGGAAGCGAGCAAATATCAGATTGCCAGTTTGATCCACTGTTGACTTCTCCCTCTTCCTTCACCCATGTGCGTTTTTTCTTTGCGTTTTCTGCTTCTCTCTCTGATTGACGCTTCTTCCTTCGCATCATAAGTGTTTTAAATCTACGCTTGACTGTCATACAGACATTGCAGGTGCAAGTCGGCTTATGTTTAGGCCCTTTTCCACTAGGAGGTTGAATACAAACAATACATGTACACCCTGGTCTATGTCGAGGGTGTTTTGTAGTTGCAGCCGCTAATGGAGGTACAGTGACTTTTTCTCCAAGAGCTGCTACATTGGCTAAAGTATCCAGTCCTGATGAAACCTCTGTGACCCTCTGCCCCGCAGCAGGCTCCAATTTTCTGGATACTGCATGATAATCGAAAAATGCCCAATAACAATCAAACAATTACAGTCTACATCAAGTACAAGTTGCAAATATTATTTGATGAATGCCTGCAAATATACCAGCACAGACCTATCTTCAAACTGTTTTCGCACTAGATATAATAGTCAATGCAAGGAACAAAGTAATAGAAGCATGCATGTTAGTGAAACATACCAGTTGTCAATTGAAGGAGTTTTTCAAGTTCTTCTGAGCTCACTTCTTGAGATGCAGAACAAAAAGACCTGTAAACAGAAGAGTGAAACCAGATAGATGAGTTAATTGGTACTGTAATGCTTTACCTCTATCAACTTTTAGATATATTTCATCCATGCTACAATGTTGACAGCTCTCATCTTCAGGAAATTATCTGATAGAGATGGACAGAAAAAGAAAGGCAAAATGTTTGTCAGTATTACTTTTGATAAGATAATCTAGGTATAGAATACGGTGTCCTACTCAGATGCTATCCATATTTTGGGGCCAAACCTCAAGTTTAGATGAAAAAATGCTTGAGTTATCTCTGGAAACATGTCTTATATTTTCTTATTTCTAGATATGAATAAAATCAACCAGTGTTACAAACTCGTATGCCATGTACATTGTTTCCTCTTTTAGGTAGCAGATCCATTACCAGAAACGGAGGAACAGAGGTGGTAATTTTCCTCCAGAACGAACGGACATCCAAATGTTAAACACCATGGTTAATGGAAACTTTCATGTCTCAGAGACCCCACCCGCCGCCAACCCTCACCCCCCGCCCCTCCCCGCCACACCCCGTCCCCTCAACCCCCCGCCCCCACGCCCCCCATTGTCACTGCTTTAGGTGCAATTTGAGCTGTTTTCAGATATATATTTTCTTTTGTCACAAAAATACTACAAGAAAAAAAAATCTGGTACCCTTGAAATTTGAAGAGGAAAACATGTTAAGAGTCTTTACTGAAAATCTCATTTTGAAATTTGAAGAAGACATTGCAGGCAAAGTTGAGCAGAGATATATGATTTTTATCCTATGTTCCACATGGACGCATCCCCTGTATTTTTAGGCCCGTCCCCAATTTATGTTGAAAATCGGGGACGTCCCTGGGACGTCAAATTTGTGAAGGGGGGCGGCAGGGGACACCCAAACGTCCCTGGTACGGCCAGGGGATTTCTACAAGTCCCCCCAACTGTACCCGGGATGTCTAGGAGTCCCCTACATCTCAGCAAACATAAAACTTAAAAATAAAAGGGATTTGGGGGCCCACAAGGACCCCACACTCATTCCTAACTAACCTAAACCTAAAACGACCTCTCTTACAACTAAAATTAAAAAAGATGCTCATTTTGGTCATTTCCCATATTGTGAAGGAGAAGACAAAGAAAGAAAACATAGTTCCAACAACTCAAGCAATCCCTCATAGTTCCAGTGACTCAGATTCAAGATCTGATTTTGATATCATTTTAGTGGATTTTCATTAGGGGTAGCAACAGATTTTTATTTCTATGTTTCAGACATTTTGTAGTTGAAACTTGCAGCCCTTGGGCATTTCATTGTAATTATTTTTGTAATTGAATCTTGAATCTTATGTGGAATCTCAATTCAGCTCCAATTTTATGTATTAATATTCTATAATGTATGTGATGAATGCTTTATCAATGTTATCATATGAATATTTGAAATATCCTATATTTAAAAAAAAAATCCCTTATTTTTTAATATCCTTCCCCTAAAAAAAAGCCTCCAAAAAAATCCGTCCAAGAAACACGTCCCCCCATCCCGGAAACTTGGTGTAACATAGTTTTTAACTTCACAAAAGAGGTATCTATGGTTCTTATGCCCTTGGGATGTCAGGCCATAGAGTCTATAGGGATATTCAATACCCTTTCACACACCTGCCAAGCCACTGAACCCTCATTTCCCATAACATTGACATTTCCTTTGACTTGTCAAGGGAAATTAGAATAGTTAGGTTTTACTATTAGGCATTAGTGTAAGCATGTATTTTAGAAATAAGATTTGAAATGTCAAGAAGCTTACAAGCCAGTTTTAAATATTTAAGTTTTAAAAAGTTCTAAAAATAATTCAACATATACTCTTTCATTCTTTAAACTAAAATCTCAAAAGTTAAATATCCAAGTCAACTGAATGCAAATTTGTGGTATAGGATCATGATGCAACCCCAATAAATGCACAATATGCAGCCGAATATTTTGGAGGTTTTACCCTCCTTATCCTCCATTGCCGATCTTAAATTTCTTGAAGTAATCATCCTACAGTAGTTTGCACAACTCAAATCTCAGCATACCTTGCATTTTCTGCAGCCAGACCTACAGATATCCTCCTGGTCACCAGAGCTTATTGAAGCCCCTCTTTTGGCCAATACATGCTGATCCGGATGTTTACATGGACAATACTGTGGATGCTCTGTCTCAGTTCTTGCCTTTTTAGTCTGATTCGAATGAAGGGCTCAAACAGGAGCTTTGACAGGATATTTCTGCCATTTTGCAGGTTCTCAAACATAATGCTCAGTTCCCTCCTAATTAGTTACCAATTGATGAATGATGAATATTTTGGTTTGTATTTCCTTCTCGCAAATCAACAATTATCCAGGTTTCTGTGTTTTGTTTACTATGGTTTGAACTTAGTTTAGTAGAAAAACTAACATTTGTATAATGCTATCTGTGACGCATTGCCTGCATTTACAATGGCAGAATTGTGACCAGGCATGCTAAAAGAGTGAATTACTGCTTTTTGAAACTATCATCCTAAGTCACAAGTTTTGAGTCCGAGTTCATGTTCAACAAGGATAAAAGTTGCCGGTGGATAAAGTTTGAGAAAAAAAACATCTTAAAGTTCAAACAAAACAATTTTTTATCATTTTAATTTTGTAAAAATATGTCAGAGAGGCAGAGTGGAGAGAGTTTTCCATCCTTTGCTTTCACTTAGTTATATATAATATATCATGTCAAAAACTCTGTATAAAAATAATGGATAAAGATTGAGTTCATGTTTGGCAAGAATAACGTTCGGCAAAGTTCTAACTTTTCCATAAAACTTTAATTTGTGAAACCTTGTGACATAGCTGCCATCTACCATTATTTCTTTAGGGCTTTGGAAGACTCAACTAACGTCAGCAATATTGTATGATATATGGTTTTTGGGATTGTACACCATTCACAGACAGTTATCCTCCATGATCTAAATTAAAATTTTGTACTTTATATGTCAAGCATTTGCCTCTACATGCTTAAAATGGCAGAATTGTGACCACAAATGCTAATCCTGTAATTGACTAATTTCTTGAATTTCTCTCTACAATATCTTATTATTTTGTTTAGGATTTTGAAATAATTGAATACTTTTCCCTCGAGTCTTCTTATTATAGTATTTTTATTTTGCTGATTCAAAAAATAGAAGTCAAAAAGTAGAGTTTGAATTTCATTACCAAGAACAAATTCCAATATTTGACATTTCTCTTCACCCAATAAATAACTGATATGATATAGAAAGCAGTAGAGCTCACCTCTTAGGATCCCACGTATTATAAGCACAGGTCCACCTTGGAGGTAAAAAGGCATCCACGGGCAATCTACGCCAACTGCAGCACTCATCACACTGAGCCCACTGGTCCTTTTCTCTGGTAGATGAAATAACCTTAGATCAGTGCAAGACACAAGTCTGAATGCACATCAACAATGGAATTCACTAATCACTACATTCTCTCAGGTGTTTTAAAAGTGGCACCTACAAAAATCAATATGTTAAATAGTAAGAATGCAAAAGTAAAAGGCACAACCTTTATCGATTTGTTCTTTTTGAAATTGGACGCATGCTTGTAAGACATTTATCCTGATTCATTAAGGTTTCATTTGAAACAGAAGATCAGAGACTAGAGAACCTTCATATAGGAAAGATTACTTCTTATGCTATCATAAAACTAATACAACTGAACCATGCCTGTATCAATGCTATTGCCACTGCAGTTCAAAACCATGTTTTGTGTGTTTGGTCATACATATTGCTGCAGGTTGGAGTGATTGCAGGTCTTGAGTTGAATGAAATTTCCTTCCTGCCACAAAAATGGTACTGCATGCAGAGGCATCTTGCAGGTAACCATTTAAATTGCCCCTGGGGACCAACCCGTGAAGTTTTGGATTGATAAACCTCCTAAATCTGGTGTGTTTTCTCAGGATAGCTAGCTAGAGTTGTTGAGGATTTGGGCGGTAGAGAGACCCCATTTTTCATGCCAATATATGTGGATGCTATGTCAGAGCTGTCTGCAGGCATAGCTGGACCTGTATTTTGGTGTCTTAAGGCAGATGCCTGTGCTTGGGAATTAGGGTCAGTTGCCACTGCACTTGACGGGTGGACTTCTTGCAAGTGTGATGGTTAAACTTCCAGAGCACCATATGCTGACAAGCGTTCTAACATGGCATGTACGTGGAGAGTGCCATGCAGCAGCAGGGAGCTGACAAATGGATGCAGAGTCTGGAGGACCTGTGCGGAATTCTGATGGTGCACAATCATGCTCAGAAGCAAGGGGTCAACGTCCAAGTATGTAGTGAGGTTGCATGCATGGTGTGGAGTTAAGGAGGCTTTGTACGGCCCTAGAGGGCAGCACGGCAGGCTGCAAGGTGATGCACTAGTGTGGGAAAGTACCGCAAGTCTTTGTACGTGGCACGAGACGACACGAAGATGAGGAGCACAAAGTCCTAAGGAAGAGTGGGACCAGTGCTACTACGCACAACTCATTTTCCCTTTCTTGAGGAGAGATGATCTCCATGCATCTTCAATCGGCTGTGGAAAATAAACCTGAAATTGCTGAAGATTATACTACTTAGCCTGATCAGCCAATTCCCCTGGCTTGACCACTCGAAAAAACTAATGTGTGCCTTAGTAGCGCATTGTCACTTCCATGATTTGGTCCTTCAGTGTTGTCCCAAATGTTTCGGATCCAGATCAGAAGTATGTTGAACTGCTGGTGAGTTCTGACTCAAGCAGAGGTGGGAAGTATAGCTTGAGGTGTTCCACATTGCATATTGGATGTAGACCCAAGTATGGTGGCGGATCAAGAACAAAGGCATTCTCACCAAATGCATGCAATATGTTGTATGGAGGACCAGTTTAGAATTGTGGTGTTGTGTGGTAAGTTGAGAATTTCTTGAGGAGCAATTGTCCCCAGTACGTCATCGATCAGTTACATGGAAACTAAACCTGAAGTTGCTGAAGGTTGTACCACTTAGCTTGATCAACATATTGTTCTGCCTTGACCACTTTAAGACAATTGATGTGTGCCCTAGCAAGTGCTGTTGTTGTCACTTCAATGATCTGGTCCTTCAGAGTTGTGTGCAAGTGTTCGGGATCTGAAATCTGAAGTTTGTTGAGTTGCTTGCTGACTCAAGCAATTGGTGGGAAGTATGGCTTAAGGAGTTCCACATTGAACACTGGATGTATGGGGGCAGATCAAAGGCAAAAGTGTTCTCACTAGCTACACGCATTATGGTGTAAGGACCATAGTGAAAAGACTTTGATCTTCCTATGTGGATCCTTGAAGCATTCCTTCTGAAATATGCAATTATACTTTATCACCCACCTTGAACTCATGAGGTGTGTGATGCGCATCATGGCTCTCTTTGTATTTATGTTGTTGGCACAAGAGTATCTGTGAACCTGTTGGTGAGACTAGATTGGATGTGTTGCATAAAACTTATGTGCCTTGTCCACTTCCCTTTCCTTGATGTGCAACTTCTGTGCCAGATGGTGCACACGTAGGATATGTCTAGGGTGTTGTTACTAGGTTGGACCCAAGACATGTTCTAGAATGGACTATGCCATGTAGAATGTGCAAGAGCTTTGTTGTAGGCATGTTGGATGTATAGGAAATTATCATCCCAGATGTGTGGATGCGCATTGTTGTACATGCACAACAAATGAACATCTGTGTTTGACAACTTCTGTTTGTCCACCTATTTGCGGATGAAATGTCGTCAACCGGTCCAATTGTGTGTCCATCATTTCCTACAAACTTGCCCAAAAGTAGCTGACAAAGCGTAGGTCGCAATTAAGACACAATGGATGTTGGGAGACCAAAGTGAGCCCAAATATGGCTGAAGAATGAGTGTGTGGTTTCCTATGCGTTGATGCTCTTCTTGCAAGCAACCATGATGGCCATCTTTGAAAACTATCCACTACAACAAACACAAATTCATTTTGGTGCTTTGTCATAGGTAGTCCAATCATGAAATCCATGTTGATAGATTCCCATGGCCTAGATGGAGCCGAAAAAGGCATGTAAAGTCCCACATTCCTATTCATGGGCTTGGCGGTGCAACAAGGAATGCAAGACTTGATGTGGTGCTCAATGTTTGTGGGCATGTGAGGCTAGTATAAGTGTTGTTGTAGCACTGCCATTGTCTTGGTAACGCACGAAGTGTCCACTGTTGTCTTGGCATAGTGCACCTCCCAAATGAGTCTTTGGCAAGGTGCCATCGTCAGGAACATAGATGTCCAAGCTTGTAGAGAAGCTTGTTAGACATGTGGAATTCATGAACCTGTTTATCTTGTGCAAGGGCAGTGTTTTTGCACTAAGTCCTTGTCTATAGAGATAGATACTCTAGTCAAAGAAATTGTGGCCATGTGTGTCAAGCACTATGATGAGCACTTACACTAGAGGGCAGGGAGGCAATCTACTATGTTATTTTCTTTACCCTTCTTGTGTTTGATCACCAAATGGAACTACTGCAAATAAGTCATCCACTTCATGTGGCACACATTCTCCAATTTGCTCTGTGTGCAGGAACCAAAGTGGCCTATGATCATAATGGATGATTGTCTCCTTACCAAGATGTAGTGGCACCATTGCTCGATTTCTTGCACAATGGCGTACAACTCTTTTTCATAGGTGGAGTAACATTGAACCATGTCATTTGAATGTCTCTAAGTGATATGTGAACCATTGTCCATGTTGTGTGAGTATTGTGCAAGTGCATAGTCAAATGCATCGGTTTGAATTTCAAAGGGTTGGATAATGTTAGACATTTCCAAAACAAGTGTTGCAGAGGATTGTTTGAGCTCCTCAAAGGCACATTGTTGCACAAATGTCCAATAGAATGTTACTTGGTGCAATGATCTGGCTGAGGGGCCATGATTTGTGTAAGAACCCAAGGATGAAACTGTGTTAGTAGTTAAAAGTCCAAGAAAACCTAGGTTTGTGAGATTTGCACAGAGTTGGCCAATCTTGGATTAACTTGATCTTCTCTGGATCTACATGGATGCTTGCATGATCAATAATGTAGCCCAGTATTAAATTTGTGCGACGCCAAATGTACACTTGGCTTAGGTTGGCTTGCAACTTGTGTTTGCAATGAGTATGTGTGTAAGACATGCTCCACATGATCCTCCCAAGTTTTGTAGATGAGGATCATCCAACCAGATGATGAAATGAGTTGGTGAAGGGTGATGTTCATCAATCAAATGTTGTTGGCACATTGGCAAGCTAAAGGGCACAACCAACCATTCGTACAATCCTTCTTTTGTCCTTTAAAATTTGTTTTCCATGTCTTTAGGATGGACTAGTACCTGATGGTAATTTGACTTCAGTCAATCTTGGTGAAGTATTGTGCACCTTGAAGCTGAGTCCAAAAGGTCATCAATGTGTAGTTGGGTTACCGATTCTTCAATATTATCTTGTCTCGAGTGCAATATATATAGTTGATGCACAAATGCCATGTGCCATCTTTCTTTGGTGCAAGGACTATTGGACTTCCATAAGGAGAAGAGCTATGTATGATCTTGCCTTAATTAGAAGCTCTTGTTTTTGGTGTCAAACTTCATCATTCTCCCAAATGGACCTATGGTATAATGGAATGTTTGGAAGAGGGGATCCAAGGATCAAATTAATTTGATGTCTTCCCATACAATGTGTTGGAAGGCCTTTTGGTCATGCGAAGACATCTCCATGTTGATGTAACTTTTCGAGTTGTTGCGATAAACGTTTCTGTGACATGAGACACTTTCCAATGCACACTTCCTCAGTTGTGCAGGTGCTTGTATAGACAAATCACAAGTAACAAGAAATTTGGATGTGTGAAATGAGATTGTGGCATTGTTTGATAGAGGCCAAAGTGAGTTTGGTCTCCACACCACTTGGGTGAACCCTCATGGTGGGTTACGCCCAAAGATGGCTTTTTATGCAGAGCACTTCTTGGAGTTGAGGGACTAAATTATTATCCGTCCTCAGTATACCCTTTGGATGTACGCTCTTTGCACCCCCCCGGGTCAGTTTAGAGTGGGTTCTCATAGGCTTCGGAGTGAGACGGACCACCAGATCATTCAATTAGACAGGACTTGCCAATGATGCAATCTTCAAGAGGACGTGACGGAAACACACTTCATCTTTCATTGTCCCATCTACTATGAAAATAGGGTGAGGTTCCATTGTCTTTTCAAAGGGACCCGTGCACTTACTAACTTTTTCAGATATGTCGATCAAAAGTGTCTAGCTTTATACATACAGGAGGCTCTTAGGCTTCAAGATCACATTATTCAAACACTTAACAGAGAAAACTCTCCCCAGAGGATCACTTCCTTCTTTCCAGCTCCACCCTCGGGAAGAGGCACTAAGCACCAGATCATTAAATCATATTAATATATACATGATTTCTAAGCAAGAAAAATAGTGGTTGTAAATTCCTGTTGGCATTTTGGTTACTTTATCTCTTGCACTTTACTGGCCTTACACATCTTACAGCTCTGTCAACACTTGACTGATTTATCTTTTATGGCCTCAGACACTAGCACCCAGTTAGGACAGAAGCGCCCAGGCGCTCCTGTCCCTCCTGGGCGCTCCTGACCTTCTTTATCTTCTTCTTACTCTTTTGGGTCTCTTTTACTTCTTGGTCACCTTTTAAAACTTTGGGTCAGCCTTTCAGTTGTCAATTACAAAATTCAAACAAGGGAATCATATATATACTTAGTTATTGCTCTCAAATAAGGGGCCAAACACTATAAGCATTATCTATCATCACCTAAGCTTGCATCAAAGGCACAAGAGCATTACAAGGCATACATCTAGCACATCCATACAAGGGACAAGGGTTGCATTATTCTGCATACACAACATAGGAGGGGAGTTCATTCTATTCCATCACACACATTCTGCATACTTGGTACAATCTAGATCTAGCCCGCTATCATCATGCAACTTGCACAAGGGAAACCTAGGGCATCATTACACACACAAGCACAAAGAACTACATGGAGTTTGAGATGTAGTGCAACACTCGGTCGTAAGTTCACTCTTCGGGTGACCGTCGGGGTCAGTCTGAATACCCATTCTACATCTTTTTATTAGATTTGATGTGGTTTGTGGGCATGTGCAGGTAGACATCTATTTTGCAGGTTACAGGTATGACCAATGACATTAACAACAAAACCAGAGTGACAAAAGAAGATCAACAACAAGCTCCTCCAGCCCAGAAAAGACCAGAACCTGAGCATCTGAAGTAGACACAAGCACCCAGATCAGTCACTAGCACCTAGGGGCTCCTGTCCTCCCATGGGTGCTTCTGTCCTGTACATTTCTGAGTTCTAAACCCTCATCAAGCCTTTGACGACACTTGTTCTAGCCAGTTCCAATAGATACTCATTCCATATCACTCCTAGGTTGCACAAAATCAGCTAAGTCATCTTCCTCTCTCATTTTCTTAGGGTTTTACATTGTTGAATGCTTATTGCTTGTCCATTACTGTATTTATTATTGAATATCATTAGTTACAGTAAGTTACTCTGAAATTAAGGTTTAATTCAATTTAGATTAAATCATTTGGTGAACCCATACGCTCGAACCCTACCTTGCTTCAAGGCCTTCTTTTTATGCCCATTACCCGTAGTGGTCATTTTGGTCCTCTTGAGCACATTGAGCTTCCTCCATCTACCCATAGGATCTCTAAACCAATGGCTGCCTCTGATAATCCCTTGATTAACTCAACCCACATTCCTCTTGAAAACATTGAAGCCTCGGATAGTGAACACTCATATGATGAAGACACTAATGTTGATCAAGAGCAACTTGATAAGCTCACTAACTTTCATTTTGCTTTATGTGACCACCCCACACATATTCCACATGTCCTCAATGCTTTACTCACTGCTAAAATATCTAGAGATGCTACCACTCTCCCTCTCATGGGTTCCTCCTCAGCTTCCATGACATCTACCCCACCTTCCACCATTCCTATTTCTATTGCTACAACTACCGCTCCTCTTCTCCCTCCCAATACTTCCCATACACAACCTAACTCCTCTTCAGGAACTCATGACCTAGCCTCATTATACCATGATTTGAAACCCAAATTCACCAATTACAACAAGCCTCTTCATCCTTCTCTCCATCTCTAGATTCCTCACTCCTCCTTCATAGCCCTTTTGCACCCACCATCTCCTCTTATCCACTACCTCCTAACTTCATTGCACCTAAGCTTCCCACCTTCAATGGCCATGATGACCCTCAGGAGCACCTTCGATCCTTCCATGTTGCATGTCTTGACTATCCTGATAACCTTACATTGTTGGCTAAATTGTTTCCTCAAAGCTTAAATGACTATGTTATGTGTTGGTTCTATGATCTATTTGTCCATTCGGTAACATCTTTTACAACTCTAGCTGATGCATTCCTTTCTCATTTTTCTATAAATATCGACACTAAGATATCCTATGCACAATTAGCTAAAATAAAAAAAGGATCTAATGAACATCTTGCGGTATAAGAAGAACCTTGTACCAAAGCTCTAGCTGATTCAGAATTACAATACCTATTCATTCAAAGTCTTTTGCCTCCACTCCAAGAGAGTGTCATTTTTGAGACTTCTCCTTCTTTTGATCAATTTTGTCACACACTCAAATTGTAAGAAAGAAAACTACTATCTATGGGAAAATTGAAGTATTATGATACTTCTTCCTCCTCATCTTCCAACAAGTTTCAAGCTAAATCCACATTCAAACCATCTCCTAAGCCTACCGATCCTAAAGCTATTGTCAATGTTTTTTCTCCACTAGCCAAGCTTCAATTGCAACCCATAAGGTACACCTTTACTAAGCTACCTTACGCACCTCGGTTCCTATTACCACAACTCATTGAAAGCAATCTGATTACTCTCCCTCCACCACTCTCAATCTATATCCTTCTCGCCCACGTGGCCGTAATTATGATGAAAATGCACACTGTGATTACCACCAATGCAATGGGCACTCTACTGATCATTGTTTTAAGCTCAAACATATCATTCAAGATCTTATCGATAACAATGCAATCGAGCTCCCAGAGCCATCTACTTCTAAACCATTCAATGATAATCAAAAGCTTAAAATCTTCAATGACCCATTACCAAAACATGACAAGCCAACTACTGATTCCTCTGCAAATCATACATATCATGTTGTGCCTCCTCCTTCATCAGGGCCACTTGATTTTCTCATTGCTACTGTTGACATGCCACCACCAGTTATTACATTCTCAGATCATGATTACCATGCTACATTTTCCTCTGATTCATTGCATATTAATGCTTCTATTGGTACTCATATAGTCAACAATACTATGGTCCATCCCTCGGCCCTTTCCAATGCATGCTTTGTGGCACTCCTATTAGCTATCAAATTTCCAACTTCTCAAATCACATTTCCAGTCCCTAATTCTTATGGACGTGTCATCCTTCCCATTACTGTTGGGTCCCTTACCATACCTACACCATTCCTCATTACATCTGAAATCAAGCGTTGTGACATGGTCTTAGGTCTCCCTTGGCTTAGAGATGCCCAAGTTATCCCTTCCATCCTCCACTTATGTCTTAAATTCATTCATAACAAGTAAGTTGTCACCATCAAAGGTATTCCACCATGTACACCATTACCTCGGCCCACTCTTGCCTCTATTTTAGCACCAGTCATGACATCTAGGCCTCCTGCACCTCTCAAGTCTAAATCTATCTCTACACCTAGCTCTCCCATTCATACATGACCTACATCACAACCCCATCATCCTCACCGGTCCATGAGTCCACCACATCAGCCTAAGTCCCCTACTCGGGAAGCCCATTCCTATAGGTGTTCTCCACCTCCTTTACCACATCGGTCTCCCTCACATACACATAGATACTCTCCTACACCACCAGTCCTAGACCATGGTCACATGCCTTCTCTTTCTTGGATACTGGACAAGGGGCCCTCACTCTTCACTATCATCAGGATAACCTTCCATCACTTGCACACTTGGGGGGCATCACACTTTCTTTCCCCTCAATCACTTCCCCCCTCCATCACTCCATGCTTCATGTCTAATCTTTCCTGAGCATCACCACATCTCTTGTAAGACATACTATTGACACACTCTTGTCTCTATTTTCTACTCTAATTTATGAACCTACTTTACACTTCATGCTCTGTGCTTCATGATAAATCTTTCTAGCATCTACATCTCAATACACATACTTTACCTCATTACCCGATGACACTCTTGTTCTATGGTTCATACTTGACTGTTGAGGGTGTAATTCCTCCATGAACCTCACTTGTCACATCTCACATCTTGGCTATGTCTCACGCTCTATGCTTCATGTTTATCTTTCCTGAGCATCTTTCACATCTCTGGGTAAACATACTTTTACCTTCATTACCCGATGACACACTCTTGTTCTATGGTTCATACTTGACTGTTGAGGGAGCATTCCTAAATGAACCTCATCTCACACACATCCACTGGGGGAAACATGGCCCCTCTCATCTACACATCTTACATATCACAACACACCATCACATTCACACAACATTTGCACATCTTGGTTGTATTTACTCTTGTTAGCTTATACTACTTACATGTTACACTTTGTTTCCTATGCTAGTTGGATACTTAGTATGTCATTATCTTTTTCTATACACACATGCACATTCACATGGTATCTTGAGGTGAATGCAGGACTTTTACAAATTTTTACATGATGCATGATGTTTGCTCACACTACTCTTTACCAGTCCCGTCAGGCTCCTGGGTGCATCTACCCTTGTTACTCTCATACTCTACACATCACAGGTCCTATTGTTACAATATTTACTACTTCTTGTCACTATCACTTACTTTTCACTGATCTATACATGCTTTGACATACTATTTATCTTTCTAACATGCTAATGGGTGCTTCATGTGTAGCATTTTCCTTGCAGGATTCTATATACAACCATGGTTATCTGTTCACTTTTTTGTTTGTTTGCTATTGTTTTTATTGTTTGTGGGCTATGCCCTATGTCATGCTTGATAATTGTTTTTTTATGGCTGCTTTGACCCTGATTGTCTTGTGACATTGTGAGCGATGTCCCATGTATGCAACCCACTTTTCACGGTCCCTCTTGTCTTCATAGTTTTCTTGCTACATTGTATTCTATTGCATGCTAGCTCTTTTTCACTAACACTTGTTTGCATGTGCCTTGGTTTCTACCATGCACATCCCCTACCCCCTGCAGGTATCCAATCTCATGATATGCATATCAGTTTCAGGTCCTCTCCTTTGGCCACATCCTCCTACATTCGTCACATGCACCCCAAACGAGAGGGGGGCATCTATTGGGTGAACAAATCACCCTTCCAGTAACTCAGAGCTCCAGAACAAACAACACAATACAAAATTGGCAAAGGACATAGTCACAGAGTGGTCCAGAATCAGACTTGGATCACAAACACAGAGCAGACACTAGCGCCCAGTATAGACAAGAATGGTGGGTGCTTGTGTCCCACCTGGGCGCTTGTGTCCTAGGGAAAAAAATAGACAGTTTCTCAGTTCAACACAATTTCCAGCAGTTTACAATACAGATCTACAGTATTAGACACTTTCCTTCAGTTATAGAATTCATTCAATCAGTTACAATTACAACAAAATTTACAATTGGTTACAAATCAGGACATGCCAATCTGCAGTGGCACTTATTTGAGAAGCATCATGGAAGGAGAGAAAAATAAACCTCTCTCCCCAACACTCTTCTCTTGGCATGAGATCGCCCAAAAAACTCATCCTTGGCATGAGATCACCCAAAAAACTCATCCTTGGCATGAGATCACCCAAAAAACTCACTCTTGGCATGAGATCACCCAAAAACCTCACCTTTGGCAACAAGACACTCAAATCCAACAACATCTCCAAAGAAAATAGGACAACTTTCTATCCTTTACTCTCTTATACATCAGGTGCACTCTTTCCTTAGCTACTACTTTTACACACTTTTTACATACTTATACATACATTACTCTAATTTTTCACATACGGGACTTTGACTACTCTTTTTCTCTTCTTTTGCAGGTCCATCCTTACAAGAAGCACCTCACATCTACAAGCACAAGCTCCAATAACACGCTACTACACATACACTTCACCCCTAGGGTCTACCTCCCTTTCCTAGTTTCCACGCTTCACATTACGATCACTTCACGCTTCACTTGTCCACTCAACACGCTATCAACTACACTTCTCTTTGGTTTACAAGGTACACATCTTCTATCTAATTTATACTATCAAGTATTCACTCAACAACATAAAGTGGGGGAAAAATGTAGACAAAAAATTTATGGACTAGGATACATTTCTAGGTCCTAAAGCATACTAATGTATACATGATTCCTAAGCAAGAAAACTAGTGGTTGACAACTCCTTTTGGGCCTTTTGATTACTTTATCTCTTGCACTTTACTGGCGTTACACATCTTACAGCTCTGTCGGCACTTGATTGATTTATCTTTTATGACCTCAGACACTAGCACCCAGTAGGACAGAAGCACCCAGGTGCTCCTGTCCCTCTGGGTGCTCCTGTCCTTCTTTATCTTCTTCTTACTCTTTTGGGTCCTTTTCACCTTTTGGTCACCTTTTAAAACTTTGGGTCAGCCTTTCAGTTGTCAATTACAAAATTCAAACAAGGGAATCATATATATACTTAGTTATTGCTCTCAAATAAGGGGCCAAACACTATAAGCATTATCTATCATCACCTAAGCTTGCACAAAAGGCACAAGAGCATTACAAGGCATACATCTAGCACATCCATACAAGGGACAAGGGTTGCATTATTCTGCATACACAACATAGGAGGGGAGTTCATTCTATTCCATCACACACATCTTGCATACTTGGTACAATCTACATCTAGCCCGCTATCATCGTGCAACTTGCACAAGGGAAACCTAGGGCATCATTACACACACAAGCACAAAGAACTACATGGAGTCTGAGATGTAGTGCAACACTCGGTCATAAGTTCACTCTTCGGGTGACCGTCGGGGTCAGTCTGACTCCACATTCTGCATCTTTTTTATTAGATTTGATGTGGTTTGCAGAGTGACAAAGAGAAGATCAACAACGAAGATCCTACAACCCAGAATAGACCAGAACCTGAGCATCTGAGAAGACACAAACGCCCAGTTCAGTCACTAGCACCTGGGGCGCTCCTGTCCTCCCACGGGCACTTTTGTCCTGTACATTTCTGAGTTCTAAACCCTCATTGAGCCTTGACAATACTATTTCCAGTCAGATTCCAGCAGATACTCAGTCCAGATCACTTCCCAATTGCACACTGAAATCAACTAAGTCATCTTCCTCTCATACAGGAGGAGGTCTCGCCATCTCACCTCCTCTTCCTCTTCTTTGGATCATCACACTATTCTTCCAGCCGGCCTTAGATGTTAGGAGAGATGGGTTTACCATTCTCGGATAGACATTCCCCATTGCTTCATCTGGGTCTTCTTCCTTCTCTTCTTCTTCCCTTCACATGCTTTGTACTTCTTTGGAAACCTTTTGGTTTCCCGCTTCGCTTCACTTTTGGTCTTTGACCTCTTCTCTTGCTTTGTATTTTTTTCAAAAACCTTTGGTTTCCCGCTTTATATGGACACATTGTTTACTCTGCAGTCCATTTGACCTATTTTTGTGGTCATTTATTGGACATTAATATAATTATCTTATCTATTGTTGTATTTTGTCCAATATGTATCGTCTTTCATACAAATACAACCTTCCAAGTAAGATGTCACACAACTTTAGTGGTAAAACTTCACAAGTGACAATGTCCTCCATAGGCTTGACTTTGTACTGAAAAGCGCATTGTTGTTGGCCCTAGATATTTTTCCCCTACTAGAGCCATCCAAGAATAGTCGAGGATGTGCTCAAGTGCTAAGAAACCAGTGCTAGACTACATTTTGTGTAATGATGTTCTTCTAGCTCCCTCTGTTAATGATGACATGGAAAGGCTTACCTTGGACCCAAAACTTCGTGCGAATGAAGTGTTCTCTTGTTCCTTCAAAGTGTCAACGACAATAGTGTTGGCACTTAGAAAAATAGCGTTTGGATTAGTGTCATTTTCCTACGCAGTACCTAAATATGACATCTTTGGGTACTTCCACCACAACCTATAACTTATCAAGGCCTGTCTTTGATCCCACTTTACACACAATATGGCCCAAGTGTTTACCTTGGGCACTAGGAGCCTACATTTCTTCGAATTCAATGCCAACTTCATTGCCCAACACCATTGCATGCACTTAGTCAAGGCTGATAAGCAAGACTCTATTGGTGCAATATTCTATTTGCACTAATATTAAATTGACTTTGGTTAGCTTAACTATACTAGGTTTGTTTAGTGCAAGCCTTGTAAGCTTAAAATAGGATAAGTGGCATCGCTCATTGCTTACCCCACATCCCACATGTTTCCATCATGTGTCTACCACCTTGGACATGTGTTGGTCAAATGGTCAAAAGGAGAGTTGGTTCACAACTCTTGTTTATTGCTGGGTCAAAAGAAATGTTGGAACCCAACAACTCTTGCTTTAGCTATATATTGACCACCTCTATTTGTATAATGTGACTAATTGTGAAAGCTTGAATATGCATATTCTTTATTTGTCAATTTCTGAGTTTTCTCATGGCTGCTTTGAGTCCCAATTGAAGATTATCTTGGGCATTCACAATTCTTACATTGTAGGAAAGCCTTTCTCCATCAAGTGGTCATTATAGGGAATTTGAATTTTTTTTTAACTTTTTCATTCCCACATACTTACTCACCAATCGTGCACGTTTTTGGGCCAACCAACTACTGAATATTTACACCAATGGATCTTGTTGACTTTCAATGTTCCAATGAAATCAAGGTCCCACCTTTCCAAAAGTCCCTTTTTAGTGGCTTCCAGCCCTCTGTCATGTGTCACATATTAACACGCATTCCTTTGCATCACAATAAAGTATCAGCCACCATAGCCCTACAAGCAATACTTTCCTTATTGTGGCATCAAATCCCATGTGGCCTCTAGCCAGGCCTTCATGCACCTCTTAAAGTACATCTCTAATCTCTTCCTTCATCACGCACAGCTGCAACACACAGTTGGGCTCCATCTTATACGTAAGTCCATTTACCAACTAAAATGTTCAAAACTTCAATGTCAATATCCTTCGCTCTGTTGGTTGCATGTCTTTTGGAAAGGATGCAGTAGAGAGATAATCTGCAATTTTTTCATACCATAATGTTACAATAAAAATTTGGAATAGGCGAGCCTCTGGAAAATCTTCATTCACACCAAGGGGTTCACCCAACTTAATTCTTGAAAGTTCAGCTATGACAAACTCTTACCAAGTCTGACAATGATCTTGAATGTGAACTCTTGTTGCAACATCAGCCATCCACTTTCCCAGCCTTTGATAATAGGCTTCTTCACTAAGTAAAGCAAGCCCTAATGGTCCACATAAAGATATGATCTGGATTGCCAACAAGTAGTGTTGAAACTTCTAAATAGCATGCACCATGCCAAGAGCCTTGCATTTCGTGGTGCTATACTTTTTCTTAGCATAAGATAAATAGAGGACTATCACAAAAAACATGGTGATCCAACCCCTGAATTCCCACTTGTGCCAAAGTAGCACCAATGGCATAGTTGGAAGCATCAACATGTACATGGAATTCTTTATCGTGGTCTAGATATGCAAGCATAGTTGAACTACTAAGGAATACCTTTAGTTCTTCAAAAGTTTACTCCTATTAGTTGGACCATAAGAACAGAGCTCCTTCCCTTATTAGTGCATCTAAGGGTTGAGAAACTTGGGAAAAAATCTTGATGAAGTGTCAGTACCATCCCACATGACCCAAGAATGACTTTATCTCTATGACCCCTTTGGGTGCTTCCATTTCCACCACAACCTATACCTTATTGGATTCATCTTTAATCCAACTTTTCACACAATATGGCCCAAATGTTTGCCTTTGAGCACAAGGAACCTACATTTCTTCAGATTCAATGCCAACTTCATTGCTCAAGACCGTCGCATGGACTTTGTCAAGGCTCGTAGGTGAGACTTTGTTGGTGCAATATTCTATTTGCACTAATATTAAGTTGACTTAAGTTAGCTCAACTAAACTAAGTTGTCTTGGTGCATACCTTGTACGCTTAGAACAGGACAACCAGCATCAGTAATCACTTGCCACGACAACCCACATGGTTCTATTACATGTCTACCACTTCGGACATGTGCCAAACATATGGTTGAAAGCAGGGTCGGCTCACAACTCTTGTTTATTGCTTGGTCAAAAGCAAAGTTGGAACCCAACTCTTGTTTTTGCTATATATTGTCCACCTCTAGTTGTATATTGTTCACCGTTGTTTGTATATTATGACTAATTAAGAGGCTTGAATATGCACACTTTATTTGTCAAGTTTTGAGTTTTCCCATGGCTGTTATGAGTCCGCATTGAAAAGTTTCCTGAGGATTCACATTTCTTACATGGTAGCAAAGCCTTTCTCCATCAAGCGACCATTGTAGGTTTCTAAGTTTCTTAGCTTCTTCACCCCACATACCAAAAATCTTGCACATATTTGGGCCAACCAACATTTTGGTCTTCCAAAAAAACACATCTAGGTTTGTGTTTTATTTTGCCAAGAAAAACTGATTTGTTAAGTGTTTATTCTGTGTTTTTTCGCATTTCTGGAAAAATTAGTATTATTGTGGTTCTTCCAAGCATTTTTATTGCAATCTACAAAAAACACAAATTTGAAAAATAAACATTGCTTCACGTTTTTTCTGTGGATATTTTAAGTTCCATGATTCAAGAAAAGTAAGGAGGACCAGACAATGCAGCAAAAAGAAACTAAAAAAATGTAGGTTAAAAGGCTCAAACCTTACAGTTTCAGATTCTACATTTCACAAGCTTTTCGAAAATTCCTTGTTTGCAAAAATCCAATATCGTGGGCTCCTGTAGCATCCAGTTGAGGTTTGCAAGAGAATTTGAAGTTAGCCAATTGCAGATTTTCCGGGTCGCGCCACCCATGTTTGCCCCCACCACCGCTGCCCTTTCTAGTCTCAAACTATCGCATTATTCTTTAACAAATGCTACTAGCTCCTACATATTCTAAAGCGATTCGCATGGCACAATCATCTATGGTTACAAGGATCTTTGTAAGGTGTTTCCATTGCATAGATTGTAGGGTTGAATCTCCTTATCCACTTTTTTGTTTAACCAACAAACATTGGTCATTATATAATAGGTTATTATTATATTTAGTTATGTGGCTTCCTTGGCACCTTGGTTATAACACATTTTAAAGCCTTCACATTTGAATAGAATGGGGGTTTCTCGACCTCAAAATTTTGTACAACTAGCATGCAACCTTGTTTCAGCGCCCAAATTGTTGTTAAGCACCCGATAACATGAACCCAACCTCCATATCGCCTGTCGTTAGTGAATTTTATCCCCCTGTAAATAAGATTCCTTGTCCTCACATTTGAGCACCCTGTTTTTTGCTGCAATTTTGTAGAGGTCATAACCTTTGACCCACGAGGCCTAGGGGTTGGCTTTTTTTCACGCTTCATATTGTTTTAAGCTCTACGCAATGGTGAGCTTGTTTTGACATTTTGGCTGCACAATTTTTCATAAATTACAGATTTTTCCAGAGGTTGCCCCTCAATTCCCTTTTGGGGGCCTTTGAAAGGTTTATAACCTAAATATTTTATTGTACATTGGATTTCTAGACTTTTTTTATAGGTATGTATTTTTTGGTACTCTTCACAGTTGTACCTTCATATCAGCTCCATTTTGTATCATAATTGTTCTTTTTTCAATTTTTAACATCTTTTTATTGAAAACTAACTATAAACATGCTATGTTCTAAGTGCCACCTACTTTCAATTGTGAGAATCATTTTTGTGCATTAAACGCAAATTTGTGGGTTGGGCTAATTCACATCTCGACGAATTTGCCAACTCTTGCATTGGGCCAAAATTTCTAAAGAGTGCATAATTATTAATAATTTGGAAGGGGTCTTATTTGAGTGTGCTTGCTTTTTGAGGTTCTTCCAAGGTACTTTTTACCTTGTTCTTGTAAATGGATTCCAACCACGACCTCCATACTTATGCAAGCAAATAATATGTATCTCATCTTTCTAGGTTGTACTTATTGTACATGAGTACCTCATCAAACCTAGTTGTTGGACCCATTTTAGAGGATTTTCAGGCTTTTATTTTGAATAGGCCTCCTTAAGTTGTACTTAAAGGAGGTGTTAGTGCAATATTATATCTACACCTAAGTAGTCGATACGTTTTGGATGCGGGTACAGGTACGGGGGTAATACGACAGTACAAAAAATATATAAAAATTAAAAAATATAAAAATTTCAGTCTACTAAATAGGAATTAAGTTATTAACTACATATTATGCATATGAAAAATAAAACAATCTAAATAGCCACAACAAACTACTCATAATTTGTTAAATGCTTAAATTAAAAGGCTAAAGCCAACCAAATGCCAAACGAAAACTACCATTCACAATGTCATGATATATTAAATTTAATTATAACAATTTAACTTTGCACCAATGATCAAAGTTCAAACTAGTCTTTTAGGGTTTGTATTGTATTTATTTATGTTTTTTTGTTGCGCTTTATGCCTATAAAGTAGAAAAAACAAACAATAAAATGAAAAAAAACCATTTATTGGCTCAGAAATGTGTATTGAAATGCCAGGGTATGGTTGTGCAGGCCCAAGTACAACTGTATACGTCTATAGACGTATCTGGACCTGTGCGGCCGTACCTTGGCTGTTTCGGTACATGTTTCCATTCCATACTTGTACCTGGTACATTTCATACCGGTACCAGTTACCCTATGGCTGACGTATTGACAACTTAGTATAAACCTAATTAATCTTTATTAGCTATCAATCATCGCTACTAGGAGACATGACCTAACATTTCAATAGGACACATAGGATGTGCCCATTGTTCCTAATGTAAATAACCTATTACCCTTTTCATTCATACTCATCTATCAAATTATATATTATATTTTATATTTCAATATGTAAATATATCAAACATTCAACTTATCTACCTTGTAGGTACATAACAAGTGATACCAAATACGATTTCGACTCATTTACCCTTGCAATCCAAGAATCCAAACATTTGGGCTGATTCTGCTTTCTAGTCGGTTTCGGTGACAATAAAACTGCCCTTGGCCAATGGGTTTCTATTGGCTTGTGGCTTCAGCCCAATTTTTTATACGAAAAAAATATGTTTTCCTCTTCAAGGGGAGAAAAACCAAAAAATTTAGGATAAGAATATCAACTTTAGAATTGTAGACTAAAAAGTTTGAATAAAAACATAAAAAAATATGGAACTTATAACTTTGGAAAAAAATAGAAAATCTGGAAATACATCTCATCTTTGAAGTGTCCTTTCATTCTACATCCATTCAATGTCACTATTTCTCTAAAATGTTAGCTCATAATGGGCTCAGTAAAACTTAAAAATCATTTGTACTTTTCTTTTTCTTTGTCATCTCACTATATTTTGTGCCCCTCCCTTTTTCTTTTCTAAAATCATTCTGATTGCCTCGTCATGTCCATAACTATAAAAGATTAGTCATGAAATGATTCATTGAAAAGACACTGTCCACACGATCTATTGTGATGCGAACCAAGTCTGAGTCCTAATAGAGTTGAGAAGGTAATATTAATTAGTTGTTTTAGACATTAATGAATCACCTTTTGAATATGAACTTCTACTACCAATATGGCTTCCACCTAAAGAATTAGTTGTCATCAATAACGTTATGTAAAGGTGTGGGAAGAATTCAAAACAAAGGTAGCTTCCCTTAATTTTAGACAGCTTATAGTTATGCGAGAATTGGAATCACAGATGCCTTGGATTGGTTTTGCTTGTATGTGTCTCTATGATTTGAATCTCTATCACCCTCGGACATTACTTATTGATTCTACTTGCGCTTCGGGGTTGGCCAAGATTTCCAGCATTAGAATTGAGCATGTTATGGACAACACATAATGTCCAAAAAATATGCTTATTAGCCTCAACTCACATTGTCACTATTAACAATTCATGACCTTGTCATTTTAATTTGGACAACATCTTATCAAACGTGCTCCTTGTTCTTTATATAGAGGATATTGGCACCTGAATTGTGTTTATACTTCTCTTGTGAGATTACATATTATATTTAATAAATATTGCATTATGTAAATATAACCACATTGATCAACCTTATGTACCTTGTGGGTATCGAAAAAAAAAAATTGAGTAGCTATGATTTGGTTGCAAGAATCGCTTGCACTTCTATTCAAAGAGAGTTCTACTTGAGTACGAATGAGGCTCCATGATAAAGGTGAGCTTACAAAACTCTTCTCATAGCATGTCCCTTTTTAGGGGGACTTATTGATTGCTTTCACAAAAGCTTGAATATGGTAACAACATTAAATGACAATCAGATTTGGGATACACTGCATCTTGATGTGCTGATCTCAATATCCCTGCAATCTCATTTTGAAAGGCCTTTCCAATGGCAGCGAATTTTGGAGAAGTCCCCTCTCTTTCGTGAAACCTTGTGACACCCTCAAATCTTATGCATGGAGGTAGGTGTCAGAAATGGATGTGCAAACACACAATTGTTAAAAATCAATACTTGATGGGGCAAATTAGGAGGCCTCGTTGATCAGATGAACTTCAACAAGCTCGGACAAATAGGATGACCCCTTTCAAAGCCAATGATACTTTAGCATCTTCTTGGCCTTTAATATATGAAAACTTGTTATTGGCACCCCTAATTATTTTTCCCCTTGCAATGTTCTTATACCATGACCCTAAGTGGGTTGCACTATATAGTGGGCAATCACCAAAACACACTATAAGAGGTCCTTTGAATCAAAATTTCACAATCGTTGCATTAACAAACAAGAACACCCACCACCTGGAAGATGCTTCAATTATTGTGACAAATGACACCATAATGTGAATTCACCTAGGGCTCAAATAAAATATTGAACAAAAGATTGCCTCAAGGAGGTGGAGACTTGTTGAAGTCTTCAGACTTGTACTTTCTACCTACAAGTTTCAAAATCCCCAACATAAGCAAAGAAAAGAGATGGTTAAAAAGCAATCTTTCCAAAAAGTTAATAGATTCGCCCTAATGACATAATAGGCCATGCATCCTCCTTTTATAAAAAAGGGTGTAAAATCATAAATTATGGTTTAAAAATTAAAATGTTTTCTAATTTGAAAATAATGCTCACCAACAACATAAGTAATTTATGTCATGAAGTGTGCTGAAAGCATTAAATAACAATATGACATAAAAAGTGCAAAACAAACTTAAAAGTTAAAAATAAAACTTAAAACCTTTACAACTTTCCTCTAATCTCCAAACCTCCTTTGAAGCTCCTCAATGGCCTTGACATGGGAATACACATCTTCTACTTCCAGCTTAGGAAAATAAGGGTGCAATGTCCCACTTGTTGATGAAGTAGTCGAAGACCTTTAGCCAAGCATTCTGTTTCCGGACGGCTAATGGGTGTTAGAAAGGGAGGTAACTTATCATAATAAATTAATTATAAAAGTGCAATATAAAATCATATTATAAGAACTTTACATTAATTTCTTAATGATAAAGTCAAGGGTTAAAAATATAAAAGAAAATTATCGTTTCCGCGCCATATCCGTACCGGATATATTTCGTACCGATACCCTGCCATGGGACTCTGCCATACCGACTAGTTAGATCTACACTAATATTAAATTGTCTTAGGTTAGCTTAACCATATTAGGTTTGTTTAGTGCACATCTCAGAGGCTTAGAATAAGATATGTGGCATCACTAATCACTTGCCACTACATCCCACATGTTCCCATTATGTGTCTATCACTTCAAATATTTATCAACCAAATGGTCAAAAGCTAAGGTGGTTCACAATTCTTGCTTATTGCTTGGTCAAAATCAAAGTTGGAACTTAACTCTTGCTTTCGTCATATATTGACAACCTCAATTTGTATATTGTGACTAATTGAGAAGTTTGAATATACATATTCTTTATTTGTCAATTTCTATGTTTTCTCATTGTTGGTGCGAGGCCACGTTGAGGAGTTTCATGGGCATTAATCACAATTCTTACAGACTCTTGGCTGTTGTAAATGGAACAATCATCCAAGAAAATTTTGAAGTTGTGGATAGACATCTTGTCAAAAATATGTAGGTTGATCAATTGGAAGGTGGTCCATGCATTACAATGTCTGAATGGAAAGAGTGTAAGCACTGACTCCATCTTCCACTATGAAAGTGGTCTTAATCTTATCTTCTTCAGCAATGTTAATTTGGTTGTATCCAAAAAAGCCATCCATAAAAGAAAAACTTTCATTCATGACTCCAAGTATGGAGTTTGTGAATGGAATAGGAAATGAATCCTTAATGATAATTGTGTTTATTGTTTTGACGTCAATGCAGATGCTTACATGTCATGATTCTTTCTTCAAACTAATCACTATCAGGGGCACACATTCACTTGATTCCACTTTAAAGATTACCCCTGCCTTGAGCATCTTGTCAATTTCTTCCTTGCCTCTAACAACTTTTTTCCAATTCATTTTGTATCCTTTCCTCCACACAGGTTGTGCTCCTAGTACAAGAGGAATGTTTGTGTACATAAGACTCGAGAGATACTCCGTTCAAATCTTTGAATGTCCAGGAAACCACATCCTTGTAATCCATGAAGATCCAAAATGTAGCCTTCTACACAAGATCCCAATAATCATCAAACATGATCATTTGGTTAATTCCTTCTAGCTTGTGATTCACCCTGGCAGAGGTAGGTTCTTCATATTTCATGTCCTCGACACTCCCAAATAGGTGAGCAAGCTTCTCATCTAACTTTGCATCACCAACTTCATATTCTGTGAAGTCAGAAGAGTAAGCCGACTAAGAATGTCAGTTTGAAGTAACATGGCATCACCGACTTCCATTTCTACTCATCTCATTGCAAACCTTCTCCTTGATCTCCATAATCTCAATACAGTTACACTCATGCTGGAACACCTCATAGTTTTCCATCTACCAATGGAACAAACCATTGAGAAAACAATTCTCATCCTCGTGTGATGATTGTAATTCCAAGATCCCTCCAATGTTCAGCTCCATTGTGCCTCAGTTTCCATTGACAAAGCATTATTTTCTTAAGTCTGAATGTGGATGAATGTACCTCACAATAAATATTACCAGCAAGGCAAAAAAAGAAAGGGTGTTTGGTAGTAACCCATAATTTCTAAACAGGGATAGTTATTCATGGATGTACATTTGACCGAATGCAAGCTCCATCAAAATCTCCAGCACAAGTGAGATTATCATTTCAACCATTGGATTGGAACGATGAAACTTTTTCATCTCACTGATTATTATTTTAATAATTACATAAAATTTCAGGTCTTAGCCAGAAAAGGAAAATGCTTATGTTTGCTTGTATGTGAGAGACAAGGTCTATAACAGCCATTCCAATTCCAAAGGCCAAAACAATACAAGCTATAATTAATTGTGGGTATAACCTTTGGAATCAAAATAGTTTCACTTGGTCATACATGTGATAAACCATAACTTGGAAAAAACTTACCGTAAGAACTATAACACGCTTAATTGTCACAAAAATCACCACATGACCATTGTCTTGCACAACATATGAATATTTTACATACAATATACACATCACTCAGAAAATCACATACATTTTAAATTCGTTAGCATAGAGGTATTACAGAACCAAATAGATAGAGGGACAGGGAGAAAAAAGAGGGACAAAAAAACCTAAACAACCCAAGGTAAAAGAGTGAACAGTAGAAAACAGAAGAGGGTTGACTGGGCATACAATATGAATGACACTTGCATTTTATAATTGTTAACCAAACCTTATATCTACAGTCTATCGTGACCATGACATGTAGAGTTCCAATCAAAGAAATATAAACATATTCCTGACTTAAAGGAAATGTTGCTTATTTATAGAAATGGACTTTCAAACCTAAGTGCCTCAAAAGAACAGTTAAGATGAGAAGGTTTCATTCCTTAAAAAATACACATGATGTGTGATTTACACTAATTAATAAATCCTAAACATGGCAGATCATAAGGAAATATGGGAAGAAAGATACTGAAACAATGACATCGCAGGGCTCCATTCCAAGAGAAATAGAATTTGCATATGGTTGTATCGGTTTGTAATTAACAAAGGCGTAAAAGCAGAATTAAAAAATTAAGGATCAATTTCATCAAACTGCAAAATATTCTCTAAGTGTTTCACAAAAAAATGAAAAGATACCACCATGAAAAATAAAAGAAGGATTCATCTCAACATGAACAGTCTTAATGGTCACAACTGTTTATCCAGATAAATAAGAAAAATATAAAGCTAATATTATATATTTGGTTTAATTAGAATACCATCAATCTAAAATTGAAGGGATGACTTACCCAGATCGGTTGGTAGTGAAAACAGTCTTTTTCCCAAATACTGGGGGCTCCTGCACAAATTATAACAATTCTTTCAGAATTTATATGTGGATTCGAGTCCAAAGGCACACACTCTTATATATAGATTCAAGTCATGAAACCACTGCTAAGATGCAACATATGGATATGAAACGTATTCAAACTCGACATAAATTACAAAGCAATATAACTTTACTAACCAACAGCTTACTAGGATTTCAAGTTTTAGTAATGTTGAGATACTGAGATCGTACAGAGAGCAAAACAAATAATGTCGTCATTATTTCTAGTCTATAAAATAAACATTACTTCTACAAAGCAGAATGAGGACTGGCCATGGTGAGACCAAAATAATGTTAATACAGAATGAATTGACAAAATGCCTAAAATTTGAGTTATTTGGAAAGATATCATAAATCCCCAAAAACATTTAACAGTTAGACATGACAAAGCTCCCCATTCACAACTATGCAGATACTAAAATACTTTAAAATGATGTCATGGATAAACAAGAACAGTACAAACAATGGACTCTCTTTCAACTCTCATAGATTGCTAGAGTCTCCAATAGACACTACTTCAACAAATGAGATTGGATGGATGAGCGTATTTTTTCTCTCGTACTTACAATAGAAGAGGTAAAAATCTTATGCATGATAAAGGGAACAATACCTCATATTCTTCAAACTCATGGCCTTCAATCACCACAATACTAGGTACAGCACTTGGAGGAGGATGGAGCAAGTCTTGAGCTTCTTCCCATGTTAGCTTCAACTCTAATGAATCTTCATTATCTATCCGTAAACGTTTGCTTTTTGATCCAAGTGTAAAGCTTTTCCTTTTATCTGGTATCGGCAGAGATTGAAAATTTGGGATTTCTTTTGGTTTATGTGCTCTTTCAGTTTTGTACCAACTAAATCCTGCATCAGGGGCATTGAAAGGGCCTGCAAAAGCATTCATGTGTGCTTCTGCATCTCCCTTTATCAATTGAGGTGGAAGCCCTGAAAAGCTTTCAAGCGCAGATACCTTCTCAATACTTCCATTGATTAGTCCTCCACTTGGCGACACACCATTGCCAGTTGTAGATGGTTGAGCTTCCTGAAAAAAGGGAATAATATTGCAAACTATGATGAATCAATATCATAATTTTTTCAAATGAGATTTCAAATCACACTCCATATTTCAATCCCCATTATGACTCACAACTTTTTTGACAGAAAAACTAGCACCTGTCCCATTTCAGACATGAAGAAATAAACCGTTTCTCATGAGTTACAGAATCCATTTAAAGCATATATTGGATACAACCTGAATAGGTTGCAAAGCATCATATAACTTAAAAGGCTGAACATTTAGCTCTCTCAAGGACCAGAAAAAATTCCACACATCTTATTGCAACAAGTATTGTACATAGATATTCAACCCAAACTTTATGTATTTTGAATTTTTGGATTATGTTCCATTCAAGATTTTTGGATCAGCATTATTAAGCTTATGAAGGCAGACCTGGGGAGATGCAGGATTTGATGCCTTTCGGAAGCCCATTACAAGCTTTTCTTCTGGATCGATCCGACTGAATGTCACTGCATATGAATAATAAATCAAGATATTTAGCATCCCAATGAGCATATAGAATTTCACAATGCATATCAGACTAGCATCGAGAACGCCTGAAATGCTCTATATGCACGAGCTATCAGAAAAATTCCCAGTTCAAACATAAATTATAATTGAAGGTTGCCTTGTGAAAAGTGCCTAACTTTTTGCGATCTTGGATATAATTTAGAAATATACAAGCTCAGAATGTAGAAGACGTAAGGAAAGAGTTGCAACATCATGTTATAAATTGATTTAAATGTCAATCAGAATAGGAATAAGCATTTAGGAAGCTACATCCCCTTGCAGTTCACTTCATGCAGTCCAATTAATCTATCTCCAGCTGCTCCTAGAGTTGATTGTGAGGCCCAAGCATGTTAATAAGGTTGGCGTAGAAAATGGCAAAGAGGCTTTCACAGGTGATGGTCAAGGATATTTCAAATCTTTTGTTTCCCCCCTTCCATGCAGTTGTGGACTCAGTAAATTGCTAGCTAGTGTTGGAAGAATGAAAAAATATTAAGAGGGTTGATTAAATAAAAGCAAGAGTTGAAAAAAAATGTCAGCACCTATCAGCTGATAGTTTACTCCTTCAAAGAATGGGTACCTTTCAGATTGAAAACAAAACTTCTATGGGAAATGGAATACCTTCCAGAGTGTCATATACTGTGGCAAAATAACTTGCATAAGTCTTAGAACATGACTCGTCAAATAAATGTATGATACCTGTGTCACCAGCTTGCAATTGCATCGACTGGATACAAGGAGTTACCCCTTCCAAAACATACATCCTGCTATTGTTATTAGGCCAAAACCGGAACTGAAAGACCCAATCTTTGCCTTTAGCATCTTGAATTTTAGAGGTAGCCCTTCTGGCTGTGATATTGGAGGAAAATATGCCTGTCCATGAATATCTAAGTTAATATAGTAAAAATGCTTCATTTAAGAAAACCAGGGGATTTTTTCAAAAAACCTGACCTGCAAGCAATTTAAAGTTTGAATAGAAAAATCAGAAACTAAAAAATATCATTAGGTCTGTTGAAAATTCATATTTTTTATCTGGATTCCAGATATTAATAGCCTTGAAAATTGTATATCATCCATTGTTTTTCTAATAAAATTTATAATCCAGTTTTCCATGTATAAGAGAAAATGTACAATACATAATAGATGTACAAAACCCTCTTAAGAATGGTAATATTGTAAGTGCATATAAAAAATAGCAGCACGTAGAGAATGATTGAGGAAGTTTGGTGATCCAAAGGATGTTTGCTGTTATGATGTATCCACCTCTACAAGGCATTCAATCTTCATGGTCTCAATTATTGCTAGAGTCCAAAATGCTAGGCCATGGTAAACACTTACTCCACGTAGACATTACTTGAGGCAAATTGCTAAACTGTGGCAACTGCAGGGAAACATGCTCAACTCAGAGGCAGATACCAACTTGATGGAGATTACAAAATTGTGGTGAACGATGGAAAATTTGAAGCTGCAAAAGCATAGCATATCAGTAGAGGTGTCCTTCAATGGTTCGACGGAGAAATCGCCTCAGAGAAATTACCTTGAAAACTGGGTGGATAAAGCGCTCCAAAAAAATTCATCACATGGAAATATTTCAGAAAAAACATCCCAGGACGACACTGCTCGTAGAACTTAGAAAATACCAATTTAGGATGAAGATGACATCTTTCAGATCACTTCATCCAGAACAAACATCTGGAAAATGGTGGATCTGCATAAAAAAAATTAGACAGGTCACTAGAGACGGAGGCAAGATTCAGGGTGAGAAATGATCCAAGGTGCAGGGGTTGGACCTGTGGAAAAGCGAGCCAAGAACGAAGAACACAATATCAGGACTCCAATGCCAACTAAAGTGAACAAGATGGAAGTTTCTGAATAGAAATTCATAGAAGAGTGGCAAAGACGGATTTTTTCCTTGCAGAAAAAGACTGAGCTTGGTATTCACAAGCAATGACTTATATCATACAGGAGAAGAATTCAGTCCTATAGATGTCTAATCTCTTATATCTTGCTGCCATTCTTCATGACCAAAAAAATCTAATGCGAGAGGTCACATAACTTTAAGTGCTACCTCCAAGAGACTTGTAAAACTTTACTAACCGCAATATGCTAGAGATAATGTCAAGTATAGAACATGTAATACAACACATGATGAGAACAATAACATAGAAATATGAGGTGTTGAAAGGGATGACCACCCCAAAGAGTAAAAAGCATGGAACTTCCAAAGAGAAGCCCCAGGTTCAAATCCCCATGAGACATGATAAAGTGTTGAAATGAGGTAAAATACCACATCAAACTTGTTGGTTGTGGTGTACCCCAGCAGCCGAGGTCTGGTGCATGTCCCAGGTGAATTTGACCGAGGAGATACACCTTGGTCATGGCATCTCATCTGAATTTCACCACCCAGGGGGAATTTACCAAATAAATACAAAGTACAAATATAAGGTGTTTGTCAAATTGTAAATCATTTTTGTATCAAAGCAAGTTTTTTCACAATACTGCAATGTGGTTGGTATATTAGGGCAGCAACCTACTTCAATAGTATTTTTTGCACATTATGGTTTGTTGCTGGTGGAACTGTCTTGTTATTGACATTTTATTCTGATATTTCGGCCTCTCATGCAGACAAGATTTGGTGTTCCAGGGGGGAAAACTTCCATAATAAAGGCAATGATTTGCTTTCAGGTTGGGATTTCTATTTTAGTTTGAACTATTCTTAATTCACTTTGATACAATACCCATCTTGAGTCAGGGTGCCTTTTGATGTTCACACACTAGTAGATGGATTTTTGTATTTTTCGGGGCTCCCCCGTGCTATTATAAATGGATGTACATGTTGAGTCCCACTGACCTACTATGGTAACTTGTGTATATTATTATAATTTGTTTCTTTTTGAAGCCCAACTAGCACTGGAAAGGAAGTGAACATCTTTGAAGTGGTAATTGCATTTCAGCTGCCATAAAAGTGGTGTTTACCACTTCAGCCTTCTCCAAAAATGAAACTAGGAAACTCGGTTAAACTGCTTTGCTGCATTTTAGAATTTTTAATTTGTCCTATTTCTGTCATGTTAAAGCTGTCATCCGACCACAATTGAGGCTGATCTGTGTCTATGGTTCAGGTTGACTCGTGCTTGTAATCGACATTCTTATAAAGTATTTTGTAGCTAAATCCATGGCAATTGGGACAAAAGGTTTGCAAACAAGGCCTAATTGTAGTTCATTTTTTCTGTTCTTTGGGGGCGTCTGACCAATCAAATAATTCATGTTCTCTAATTTCTAGTCCATAATCAATGTCCTTTTATGATTGTATGGCTGTTACCGTAACATGTACATGTGCATATTTTGAAGTTGAGCCCATAATGAAACAGTATTAAACACATTTTGTGGGGTAACTTTTCTAAATGTCTTTCTTTTGTTCCCTGTGCTCAATGTTGAAATGAGTTTTCTTTACAACATCTGGACAACAGGAATACAAGGAAGATATATCCCTACAAAAAAAACGAAAGAAAACACCTGACTCTTTGTCTCAATGGACAAGGAGTCAGCATTTTCGTGAAACCAGCACAGCTTGGCTTTGAAAAGCAAAGGCAAGTACTACTTGAAAAGCTTAAGCTTTCCTAAACCAAGCAGCAAAGTTTCCTACAAAAATCTTGATTACATCTTGCATTCCAGCTAACAGCTGCCAGCAGTATAAAATGCCATATATGTTTTGCAGTTGTCCCTGATCATCCAAGCATCTCGTAAAAGAGAAATGCACAAAGAGAGGAGCAATAAATAAGTAATCAAGTTCACCAAAAGAGAGGGGCAATAAATAAGCGATCAAGTTCACCAAGAGAGGAGGGATAAAGAAGTGATCAAGTTCAGCCTGTAATAATGTCTAAAAACTTGTAAGTCCTTGCAGTAGAACATCTCCAAAAGACATGTCTGTGCGGCTCGTCTCTCCCTCAGAGGATGTAAGAAGAATTTGAAAGACCAATGCTGTGCAAACTTACTTTCACTTCCAAGCCTTGAAAAATCACTAGCCACCTCAAGACTTTGTACTTGAAAGAGGTCCTTGATTTTCAAATGGATTGGAAGCTGTCTTGACCACTGCAATTCACAATCATTCCCACCCCAATGCCTATTCGAGTGTGTGGGGAAATAGCAGAAGAGATCTTCTTTTAAGTCATTTCCTCTTATCCACTGGGTTTCGGCTTTGTTCATCTTAATCCAAACCAAAAAAAATCTTCACTTTTCTTCATCTTCGTGATGTGAGTCCTCTTGACTCTTGAGAGCAAAAGAGAATTTAATTTTACCATCAAACACTCACTTTCTCTTACAACAATGTTCCTCTTATCGAATCATGCAGTTAAAATTGGAAGCAAAAAGTCACAGATAAAGAGTGGCATCAAGCACCTTTACTTAGATTACTTTTTTTCCTTCCCTATTTTTGATTGAAAGAGTTTTCTATTAATAATACAGATTATACATCACTAATCATACAAAAAATGAGTGGAAAGGGATCACACTCCAATGTATCAAATCAACCCCATGGGTTGAGACAAAGCAACAGGATTAACTTAAACTAAAGTTAAACTTAAAAAGGGATTTTCAATCAAAAAAAGTTTGAGAATGTCCAAAAAGACATGCTCAATAGCCTGATGGGCACCATTACAAGGGACACGAACTAAGCAACGGGAGCAATCAGTGCAGCAGGCAAAAGCGGAGGGTCATCCGGCTTGTCAACCCAGCCCCAACCACCAGCAGCAGGAAGATCCACCATATCAGTTGTTGGCTCCCACCAGTCAAACGTTTTATCTTTATTAGCATATGTAATGCTTTGGATTCAAGTGGAAGCTGAAGATTCAGCTATTGGACGTGCTCCCTACAATTATTGTATATTTTGTACAATTTTACATGCTATTTCTTGAATTTGATTTAGTAAATCATTTTAACTATGTATTTTTTTATTAAAGTTGCACAAATTTGAAATTGTTTTGCACGTGCCTACACATTATCATTCCTTTCGCAGCTTCAGTTAGTTAGCTTTAAGCCGAAGTGTTTGCATAGAACAAATAACACAAAAATAGCTAAAGTATAGTCATATTAATATTATAATGTATATTTTCTAGCATAGAAGAATTTACACGATTAATATGATCATCTATTATTTTAAAGACACATGTTATAGCTCTTTTGTTCTAATATTAGATGTCTACAAGGGATTACAAAACTTTATTAGACTTGTTATTTTCTCCCTCATTTGAATTCTCCAATGTTCAACCAGCTGCAATTAGTGCCAAGTTCTTGTTGATAAAGGTAGATATTCAAAACCATGATTAACAGTTATTGCTAGGATAGTACAGGCAGTAGAAACTTCACAACTTTTTCCACACGCTTTTATACAGATCTTTAGGCAAATAGGGAGCTTTTGAAATATTATTTACAAAGTTTATTTCACCTCTCTATTTTCCAGCGTAAGCTCCCACAAAAAAATTCCTTTCCTTTTTTCATTTTTTGCAGTTTATCCTAACCATTCAAAATATTTCAGGGAAGCTTCTATAAAATTATAAAGCAACCTTGAATAAAAACTTGTATGTCTTTGGCTCAAACACACTTCGGCCACTGATGTCTAAGAGAATCTATAATAACAGAGTGCACCCCCGTGCCAGTAGGAGCGCTCTGAACTAATCTTTATTTTTTTAAACAGTAGAAATTTCTTTATGTTTTTGTTTTACCATTCTTTGTTGGGAAAGTTTAGAGGAAACAAGTACCTCAAATACTGTACAGTTCACAAATAAATAATTTTTGTTGCAGTTTAAGTGTCAAGGTTCTAAGGTTTCCTATTCAAAGATCTTGAATTTCTGGTGATTTTATTGGTTTCTATATGAAAAGCTCAGAAATGTTACCATTTCTTAAATTTTTAAATACAACTCTCTATTAACAAAATGTAGCAGGTATATTTTTACTCGATTATTTTGCCTAGATTTCATCTAAATTTAGCAGAAACTATTTATAGTTGCACATTCAAAGGGGTTATTTCAGTAAAGCAAAGAATTGCCTTTTTTGCCTCTGAAATGCCCTTGTTCCTTAGCTACTTTAAATACTCCTCTTGGGACTAGCCACAGCTATTTTCTGTTTGTTAGCACCAGGATGGGCTGCCTTGCAATCAAGTATAATAATTTATTTAGGAAATCAAAATCTTTTAGCAAAATGTAATCATTTTATTCAAGAAACCAAAAACTGAAATTACTAGTAAGATTAGACAAATCTCTTAGATTTCTTAAAATAGCTTGCAAGATATTTTCAAGCTATGTTGCACCAAAAGTCCATATTAGGCACTTAAAATTTTAAACATAAACATTTCAAGTGGGATGGACCTATAACAGTTCCAAATGTAATCTGACAAATAATTTAAATTTCTGTGATAATAGTTTTTCACCCATTAATACAGGAAATGCCCAGTAAAGGACATGTTTTTATGGGACCCAAGTAAAGGACACTAAGCTTCTGTTGTGGAAAAGAAAAGCATTCAATAAAAGATCTAATTATTGCAAGTATATAACTGTATGCTATCTAACATATAACCTGTATGCTATCTAAAAAAACTCCGATTACAGAACATAAAAAGTTAAATGACGTCAACTAATTCAATGTAAATATAATACTGTACTGTAGCAGGATACTTCAGGGACATCTACTTTTATAACATTGGTGACTCACCTCAGCACATGCTTTTGGAAGCACTAAACGTCCTATCCGACCTGCATCACTCGCACTTAGCATCTTCTCAAACAAAGGAGTGATAACAGAGTTTGAACTGACAAGAGTCAAGAATACAACCAAATTGGAGAAACTCAACAGAAAAATGTTTCAGAGTAGGAAAGTTTTTTGTGCTGCATAAAACACAATTAACTTGTAACAATCTGATGAAGGATACTCTCCAGATATCTGTTGTAGTTCTTGGTCAGTGATTCGTGGCCAATATCTAGGCAATAACTGATTTCTACCTCTTCCCTCCCCTGGTGGCCGTGCAACGCGTATTTGGGGATGCATATCTTTAGATGAATCAGAGCCAGTGCTAGGGCTTGCATGAAGTGGTTTGGGTAGGATCTGCCGCCGCTGACGCTGTGGATGAGTAGCAGAAACTTTACCCAATTCCTTCCCTTCATCCAGAGACCCAGATGAGATCGCCAACCCCAAGAATGCAGTAGATGGATCATCCTTTGAAAGTAAAGATCCTAATGAAATATCCAAGCAAGCACTTGCCGGTGCTTCCAAATTGTTATCAACTTTTGAAATCTTAACAATATTGGGTACAGAATTTTGTCCAACTTTTATATTTTCAACAGAGGTAGTTTCTCCAGCCAAAAGGTCTGACTCCCGCATGCTCTCCACATTCTCTTCTTTGGTATGGTTCCCTTGTAATATTTCCATCCTATCATACCCGGAGACATTAACATCTTTTACAACCTCAAGACTACTGTGACAAGAACTTTTAAGAATACCTAGCATTAAGTCCTTATTCTTGATTCTCTCAGACATGCCTTCATCCATCCTGTTCAAACCAGTAGCAGAGGATAGTTCACCTATGTTGTTTGGCACTGATTGATTCATGTCACATGATCTGTCCACTTGAGACATTAGCTGCGACGAAGATAAATCAGACTGAGCAGTCGTAGGCAGCCATAGATTAGGAACTTGCAACCACTGTCTAGTGTCTGGGTGTTGAGAAAGCCTGCCTCCAAGAGCCTCACTCCAATTATTTACAGCCACATCTTGTGGCTGCTTAGATGGAAGCGATAATGGGTGCTGCACACTGTTTGACACCTAAAGACACAATAAGAGATGGATCAATTCCAAATAGATGCAAACCAAGCATCTGTGACAAAAAAGAATACTAAAAAGTGTAATTGAGAATAAATGCATGGTGGGAGTTTACACTTATTCAAGTATCTGCCACTGATTAAATTCAGAAAATAACTCTCAGAAACAATAACCAAATAAAGAAGAAAACATGTGCTAATTCTTGATAACGAACACCATTTAGTGCCTCCCAACTATTTCACCGAAACCACAAAGTTACTAATTTGCTCAAAGGCACAATTTGGTAATCTGAGTTATCAAGAGACAATCGAACAGTAGAACACAGAATGTATTATGAACACCTTATGACTGAGAATAGTCTGCATCAAAATACTTTGCAGGAACTGGAAAAACTTGCATGGGATTAACACAAATCAAGTTGCTACAAGCCACATGCAATATGGACAAAACATAATGTTTTCAGTTCCTTAAAAAGAGTTGGAGTCCAATGAAGATTTCTATAGTATCTCCGTGGACACTTCCAGAAAAAAGTGTTAAGACCTACTAAAATCCAAGTATCGTCTTTTTTGAGAAAAGGATCGAGACAACAAAACCAATTGTCCTCCCCTTCTTTCCACATCCTAGCAATAGAATCCACTATATAAGTACCAAACAGAAAATATTCTAAAACAGCATGCATTAATGTTTGGTTCTAAAAATGAACAGCCCTTATAAAAGCCAATATATAAAAAGCTTGATAAACTTCATGCAAGGTAAAATAAAGGTAGTTTTTATTGTTACTCCGCCAAGCAAGACACCAATTTGTTGTAGGAAACCCCTGTTGTGTAAGCCCGCAAAGGGATTTTTTTTTTCATTCATCTGATATATATATCACAGCAGCCACATAGCCATTCTTTACATCCTCTTGTATTATATATACACATTTAAACATTACTGTCACTAAGATGACTTGAATAACATGTTTGATAAACTTTTCAAATGCACTTTGGAATCAAAATCAACTCCTCCTAGCAGTTTTAAATTGACCAAACGGAGTGAAGCGAAAGTGAGAGATGCGGTGATGCCTCGACCACCCCGGGGAGAGGAGAGCATCTCGTATAACGTATGTAGTGTAGTGATGCAGCCCAGGTAGGCCGTCGGTAGCATAAGCTATATAGTGTAAAGCCCCTCTAATATAGATTCTATGTTCTGTACATGGGTCTGCCGCATAGATATAGAGTTCAGGGCTCCCAGATGGATATATAGGCTCAGCCCTAGCCCTAAAGGATCATGCTACAGATAATCAATTCAATTGCCTAATAGAAATTTCAGAAAAAGGAATGCGGGCTTACTGAATTAACGTTGTTTTTACTGGCACAGTTGATGCATTCAATTCCTCCAGTATCAACAAGCGCAAAGGAGTAAGCAGAGGTAATACATCCACAATGGATACGCTGCAAAAGAAACTCTTCATTAGATCTATCCTGCATTGAGGACAGTGATCATGCATAAATACAAAACCAGAGTACTTTTCATTTTAAAAATGATGCAAGATGTGTTCTCAACAAATAGTTACATCACAGCACTAATGAAACTGCCATGGACATAATTATTAATAGAATGTCAAAAACATTTAAGGAAAATTATCCATCATTTGAGTCTGCAACTGAGAATTTGTTGTCCTAACATGTAATTTTTACGATGACCGTATATCACAAACTCATGTATTCTCACCTTCTTACACACATTACAAGTCCTCCAACCTTCATCTTCTGAGTGAAATGTATCGCAGAATCTCATTTGATCATATATGGAACTGGACTCAACAAATATCAGGCAGACAAGAAAAACAAATTAGCTTGAAAACATATCAAGCCATTGAACGACAAAATTTCGTGATAGCACTTAAAGAGACGCTATTTAAAACCAGAAATATATAAACATTCTTTTCTTTCATTACCGTCAACCTGTTAAAAAATGAGAATAATAATGGTGTTCACATGCATCATCATTCAGCATTCATTTATGATTCTTTGAATCTTTGACCATCCCCAAAAACCACAGAGAACAATTAGAGATTTCATGGCATGTTATTTTTGACCTCTAAAATGAATTAAAATGTGCTAGTGTTGTAAACTGCGAAAGAAAACTCAAGAGAATAAATTCAAATATGTTAAAATTAAGAAAATGGCTATGTTACCAGAAAGCTGAAATGAGTTTGGGTTCAGGTATGGGTACGGGCTCAGGCACAGGAAATGCCAATCTTTTTGGGACACAACGTACATTTCATCGTGGAAAAGTCCGTACATTAAACATAAAATGTATACGAAATATAGAAAGCATAAAAAACAAAAACCATAATAACAAGGGTATGTGCATAATCAGCATAAAAAACCACAAACTAACAGAATACTTCATAATTCAAAATATTATAAGTTCATAAAATATAAATTATGAACTATGATTTATGTTATCTTTTATTTATTTTTTAAATTTCAGTACAGAAACACTGAGCTCTTTGCAGAAATGTCCTGGAAACACCAACAATGTTTCTGGACCCACTGATTCTAAAGAACCTGGGACATTTCCAGGAAGAAGTAATACCAGGATAAATATCGTAACCATTTTGATTCATAAGGTTCCGGAGAATCCGATAACATAGCAAAATGGCAACAAGTTATGCTCCCCAAAGTGATAAAGGGCCAGGAAACCAAAACAGAAACTCAGCTTATACAATTATATTCCCTTGCAGTAGCTCTTTGATGCAGAAGCATCAGTTTGTAATGCTTCTTAAGGTCAAGCTTCTGTGTAAACATGTTTAGAAGGTCATGGAGGGTCATTTGAAGTGTTTAGAGGTCATAGGAAGGCTTGGAAATTCAAATTACAACATATAGGAGTTTTCCCTCCAAAAACTTGTTTGAATTTCTAGTGAAGTTATTTGCCACTTTTTGGTCAATTCAGGTATTGATAGTGTTTTGATAGGACCTAGGAAGTCTTAGGGGACATGAATAAGTATTTTAAGACCTTCTTAAGGGGTAAATCTCATGTTCTAGGATGTAATGTTTATTTCATTGTAATGTTGGACTCAATGTGCAAACTTGAGTTATGAGACTCTAGTTGAGTCAATAACTACTTGTAAGCAGTTAAGAATGGGTATGTATTGGAATTGAGGGGAGTTTTGGAGTCATAGGAGACAGAGATAGAGGGTTATCCACGTACAAGAGACGAAAATATGAGGGAAGATACCCTGTTTCAGAGGAAAAAGACTGTATTTGAAGAGAACAGTTAAGAATGAAAAGAAGTTCCATTATGGAATCTAGGTAATCTCATGTTGCTATGCCATTTCTCTGCTATGAAGGTTCATTCAATATTACTGGGGCATATTATTGTTAGATTTAATGCTTGAAACAATGCTATGGTGAAGAAATTGCAGGAAACACATTCACAAGCCTGGGTAAGTCTAATTTTACAGTTTTAGAGGGGTTAACTTAGCAATTTCCATGATATATCTAGTTTTCCTTATTGCATTCATGCTCAGTCCTTCTCTTAGAACCTTGGGGCTTGAAACATTGATAAAAGTCATATAAACTTAAAACCTCTCCTACAGGCCTGGTAAAACCCTAGCGACAGTTTAGGAAAGATCACTTGCTTGAAGGACTTCTGATGAGAGTTAAGAACTAATAATTGGAAGAAATAGTCTATAAACTCCCTGCTATAATATGGTTGGGATTACAAAGGTTTTCAAGCTTTCACAAAACAGTTAAACATGACAGTCTTCTCTCATACAAGACCATGCTCTAAAGACAGAGTTTGAGACCTAAAAACTTGTTGAAGGACTTGGATAAAGAGTTGAGGGTTGAAAACTTCAAGAAACCACCTGAGATGTCCATAAATTTAGATTAATAAGGTTTTGAATCTTGGTATACTTTCAATCTCCTGATTTTGCTGACAGTTTGCCTCTAGAAGGACTGTTCCAAATAGACGCCTAATTTGACAAGGACTGCTTGATGGAAAAGGGGTTTAAACCTTGAGTTAGCTCTTGAAACTTCTTGGTCAAGTAAAACAAGATAATGGGTACTCAGATCAATTTTTACTTTGTCGTGGTTCTTCACAGGATGCTCCCAACAATTTTCCACCTTTTGCTCTTAAGAAGGCTAATAGGGCAATTTTAAGGAATTGGACAAAATGTGGATTTTTCTTTGTTTCTAACCTATCTGAATGTTGTAATTGCACATAAGAAGCATGTGTACAGAGCATTTGAAGCCCAAAAACAAAAAATGAGCCCTGAGAACCTATTTTGCATATTGAGAGCCATACAGGCTTGTGAAGAAAGATCCACTTGGCAGAGGTGAAAGGACAAATTTGGTGGTGGTGTTATTGTGATTTTCTCTAACTTGTTGACATGTTGGTTGTCCTATAGCCCTCTGCATCACTCTTGCTCAGTCTTACTACAGCAGGTTATTCAGCCCTAAAAAGAAGCCAGATGAAATAATGCATTCATGATAATGCAATACAGACACAAGATTCATTCTTGTGCACTTGTACCGCAAAATATCTGCTTCCTAAATTTATAGATCTATAATGCCTTTGTAAATAAATGATATGCACAGCATCACCGTCGAAATGGCAATAAGTATAACGATGCTAGATTCATTCTTGTGCGCTTGTACCCCAAAATATCCGCTTCCTAAGATTTATTGATTTATAATGCCATAGTAAATTGAGTGATACGCATAGCATGACCATTGATATGCAATGAGTATAACGACAGTGATAAACGGAATGCAAAGGGAACACCTATCTGTAATGTAATGGTTCACAATTTGTTTATATACTATGAGACTCCACACAACCTATAATTCAACCTTCCATGTTCATTAAGACTGCTCTAAGCTAAAGGTTTAATATAAATGGAGAACGCAATAATCTTAGGGGGGTCTCTCCCAAATCTATTACAAAACTTTAGGGCTGATGAAATCACATCATGCAAGAAAGCACCTACAGTCATGTCAATGTTGGGAACCCTCCTTTCTGATATAGCCAAATTCTAGCCCATGGAGTCGCATCAAGGCATTATGAAAGCTCACCAACACTTGGGAATTTCTTTGTCAAGTACAGAACTATAAGCATAGATGTCTGCAACATGCAAGCCTGGTAAGATTTTTATCCTGCACCCTTGATAATGGTAAAGATAAAAAATTAAAACCTAGAAAAATGTTTGAAGACTTGTCTTCCAAACTGCACAAGTGGAAAACATTAAAGTGTCCCCTGAGGTGTTGAGTGAAGGGTCCAAAAGCTAATTTAAAATAGAAACCCCTTATTCATCATATAGATGCATCGAGCCTAGCTTAAGTCTTTGCTTTAGATTTTTTCAGCATACCTTTCCCTTGTGGAGGCCACTACAGGGGAGAGTCTTTTTTATTTGACCAAGACAATTTATTTGAAGTTGGTGAAAATTTTGGCAAAGAGCAAAGGCATCCCTTAGTGAAGTTGTCTCGTCTTATTAATTTTAGTGCTGATTTTATACTAGTTCTTGAATCATTTTTGTTGTGTGCTGCCTCTTAAAATTTAAGCTAAAGTTAGGATTTTGGCCCCAAAATGGCCCTAAAGATTTCCATGTAACTCAGTGATAGGAAGCAATGGCCGCAATTGGCCATGCTCTACTATCTATGCTTTCTTATATTAGTTTATTGTTATTCCCCATTTACTTCAGACTGAATTTTAATATGGATAATAGTTCACTAAACCACAATCAGTGTAATTTCTCACCACCCAACTATATGGCATTATCAGATCACTCATATCACATACACAAATGATGGATATAACTCAACCAATAAGGCTGAGGAGGGCACTAGTCCAGTCCGACATCAAGGCACTCTCCCAATGCAGGGCTCCACTAGGCTTCTCCCGACAAAGGAGGGCCATTAGCACTTGTGCCGACATTAGGGCGAGATCGAGTAATGAGAGGGCATTTATGTGCTCAACCACCAACCCACCTCTCGGGTTGGGGATTGGGGTCGAGGGCCTCCACCAACATAGGAGGACCTTTAAGCACTCATGTTGAAGATAGGATAAGGCTCAATCAGCAAAAGGGAACTTGACCTTCAAGTCAGGGGCCTCCCTCAATGTAGGAGGGCCTTTAGGCACTCAATCACCCACCTCTAAGGTAGGGGGTGGGGGGTGGAGGGAAGCTATGGTTATGTATAGTCTAGATGGCACTCCCCAAGCCTAGGGCCTTCAGTAACTCCCCCAACATAGGGCCTGTAGGCACTCCCTGGCGAAGGGCCAACATAAGGTTTCCCCTGACATGGGGCAGCTAGGCTATGTGGCTGGATCTAGTCAGGGTGAATTCTACTCCATTATATTTTTCTGCTATGAAATTAATAATTATAATCTTGTTACAACAGTTTTGGAAATCCAATTTGCCACAAAGCTGTTCCTAACAGTGCACTTTGAGGTAGATCAGTTTGCGCTACTAGCAACATGTTATTGTATTTCACCTAGCCTATGGTGCACCAACCTCTTTATTTATTTTTTTCCATGGATTAGGACCCCCCTCCAATCATCAGCGTTGTTAGGATTGTTAAGTTTTTCCCAAAATAATTTTCTCACATACTTTCATAATCTAGAGCATGCTTTGTTCTCTCTACATTTTATGCCTGACATTGTAATTTTGTTCTGGTCATTGCTATGCTAAACTGACAGGTTGGAAGGAGCACCGATCCGGTAAAAGGGAGTAGGGTTCAAAATCTGGGGGGCTTGGTGCCTCATGGAAATGCTTTGGAGAACGATTGGGTGGTGTCTCCCCATGCAATTGTGGTCTCAAATCCCATATGTATCGGGATAGTACATTTTTATTCCTTTTTCACAGAAACAGGCAGCTTCTTATGGATTCTTTCCATTTCTAACGTAGCCAACTGACTCATTGGATTTACAAAGCAGGTGTTAGCATGTGTTCCTACAATGGACACAGGCATCTAAGTGATGCTATAATGTATGTAAATTGGAATGTGTACATTTGGGCACCTCATCGACATGATCTGCATTGTGAGAGTTTGACAATGAGGTACATTCACCCATATATTTTAATGCCAATAAATGCCCCAACAGCACTTTAATTAAGGTAGTTGATAGTCATCATGTTCAATGCCCAAAGATCTTTGATGTAAGGTGTTGCACATGGTAATGCAGCAATATGGTGCTTATTTTTAGAAAAGCTGTGGACATATTAAAAGGGCACACATTCTAGTGGGTCTCTGTTCCATCGTCCACATTCCTTGCCTCATATATTTTACACATCTCTACTTCTTATTGTACACATGCATCTCTCCATTATGGCCGGTAAAACCTAAAAGATATTGACAAACTATGAAGATTCCACTAATTATTCTTTAGTTCATTTCCTTGACATTACAAGTTGAACTATATTAATTGGTTCTTTGTTCTTTATCCAATAGCATATTTTTATTCAAATGCAAAATTTTGGTGCACATCCTCTTGATCTAGAAACTAGATGGCTTTAATTTTAAATGAATATTGACCACGAAGAGTTGTTTTGTGAGCAAAATGTTTGTAGAATATATGACTTCCAGACAAATGCTGCTCTGCTCATCAAGTGCTTTTAAGTATTAAGCTAGAAGATTCTCCATCAATGGCTGTTTTGGAAGGCTATTCAAACCCCACAGGAAACTAACAGGAATAAGATATCTTCCGTAGACTGAAAAGTACTCTCCAGGTTTTTGGAAGCAATACTATGCAGGATGTGATATGTACTCTTAATAGAGTTCACAATTTCCCTAGGGTAGTGAGTCTGTGAAATGTTCTGGTTCTGTATGGTCAATAAGCAGCTTTTCCTTTTAACCTGTTGTAAATGACACCAGATTCCATAACACAATAGGATATTAACAATGATTTCTTTGAGACTGTAGAAACTCTTCTTGATTCCAGTTTTACTTGTTATATAAGATTGCCATCAAGATTTCATTTTGTCTGCCAATATTTGGAGGGTGAAAATTTGTCACGAGATTTTGCAAAATAGTAATTGGAGGGTAACATGATTGTTCAGGAGCTAGTTTATGTTTCAACTAACTGCAGACAGTAAAAAATTTCTCCATTCATGGCCGGCTATCTCTATACAACTGTGTTCAATCTTCTTTATTTTCTGGACATTTCTTTTAAGTACTTCTGACCCTCTTCAGTGAGAAAATTGGAAGAATAATCATAGTTGCCTAAAACTCCGGGATAGTGGGACAGTGCAATGTAGGGACAGCGTTTCCAGGACAACAACAAAATTCCCAAATTTTGGGGATGTTGGGGGGATGGCTATTAAAATAATATATAATATTTATATGTATAGATTACAATATTACATAAATTAACTGAGACTTAAAGCTGAAAGCCTGAAGACTGAACCATTAATCCAATTATTCATCACTCTGAGATACATTGATAGTGGGACAATAATACATCAACAATAAACATGCACATTGCAAACCCAAAGCTGAGAGTCGGTACAATGAAAAATAAAAGACTTCATTAATCAGCATGAGAAGAAGAGTACATGTGTCATAACCAAAATGACAAAAACTAAAACATAGTCCACAACTCAGTAAAAAGAGACCTCCTTAGAAGGATTATTCAAGAACTGTTCCTCCTCGCTGGAAATATCAGCATCATGTTCATCCTGGAACTGGAAGGGGGTCCCAACCAATACTTGCTGCTCCTGATCTTCATCAATCGCCAATTTCAGTTAGGTAGTTGCTTTTTGTTATAAAGTGTTTTTTTTGAAGTTACTGACGAAACAGGCCGCAGGGAACATTCCCAGGATGTCCCTCAACCATTTCGGGGATGTCACAGCGTCCCTGCATCCAGCAGTACCTGAAACGTTCCCCAAAAGTCAGGGAAAATCCCCGGGATGTTCCTCTCTATTTTTCAATGTCTCCATCCCCAAGCCCCCTGAAACATCCCAGATGTCTGGGACAGCTTGGAGATGGGAGTTGTGCAACCCCACGTAACAGTGAGTTTAATTCAATTTATACATTAATATCCAGAAGTAGCCAAGAAGGCCCAATGCGACCGAAGAGAAGTGCATAGTCCAGCAAGTGCTCTTCTCAGACATTTAAACAACTTTGCCTCGTACTTTCCCATGTCCAGTCCATAAAATCTTGTGTGCATGCCCAGAATTGACTGACTCGCAAGGAATTGTGGCTATCTTGCTTAAGCTTCCTTAAAGTGAAATCCCGGGCCAGACAAATGAGGTTAATCTCCCTCCTTTTCAGAAGGGGATTGTAGCTGTTAGTCTAAGGATTGTAGTTGCAAGTCTAAGGGGGGCGCTAAATTTGACTGGCAATCCCACCATTAACAGGTTTGCCATCAAAGGTATCATTGTGCTCTGTATTTAAAACTATATTTCACGTATCATTGTGCAGCTAAACTTAAAAAAATGCCGGTCTGTGAAGGATTTTTTGACACTAAAATCATCAAATACAGACAGACAACAATAAAATTTAACCCTTACTCCTGCTATAACATTTCTTAGCATAATTTTTCTAAAAACATAACCTAGGGTTGAAGGCATATTAATTCACGATAAATTAAGTGACAAGAGTACTCATAAAAAATGGATTTTGAAGACATGAAACCAATCCCCCTTCCACTGATAGCAAAACAACTGATTGAGTCACAGGGTTTCAAAAATAATCTAAATCAAAAACATTTGAAATGTGTTCCACTTAAATTTTTCAAAAAAAATATATGTTTGCAGAAATAAAAAAAACCGTGCTCCGAGGTTTTCGTCGTGTGAAAAAAACAAAAAAATTGCAAAATTTCATGACGAAATTGATGCGGCGCTGCTTCCAATTATTAATTAAGAATGTGAAAAGCATTTTTTTTTTTTTTCGTTTTCAGGCACAAGAGAGAAAAATTGAACGTAAAATTTCAGAGACAGGTTGCAGGTTCGATACCCGCAATGATCGCAGAGGTCAGCAATCTGGCCAGAGCGAAGGAGCCATCCGCTTCTCCATCTCACCGACATAGAAACGCCGCATTTTTCATTGAAGCAAACCTTGGATCCTTCTCCCATTCTCAGATCCCCCAAAACCAAAAAAAAAAAAAGTCACAGATCTTCTGAGCCACAAATATCACAAACATATGTCATTCCTGTAATAAAAATCCGAACGCCGGACGAGAAAAAAAAATCCATGATTTCAACGAGACGTGGGATTTAAGTCGTTAATTGCATGGGCCGCGCACGTCATGCAGTCACGTAGGTAACTATTTTAACCTTACTAAATTTTCTCTCCCCCATCGAAATAGTTTTGTTGTTTACTATTATCAGAGACCTAATCCTTTCGTGTACCTAATTGTTAAATAATTAAAGCAGGCTCCAGTGGTAGGCACGTCGCTGACAGGTGCATACATAATTTATATAAATAAAATTCTCGCATCTCGAATCTCAGCCGTTCATTTCCCAACATCTCCATGCATGCGATCCCACCATCCATACGCGTGCGTGCGTTTGCATTTCTTTCACCTTACAATTATTTTTTTTATTTTTTTGTGGGATGCATGTGGACTGCCTTCCGTCACCACCACATCATTACGTATTATTATTATTACTCGCATTCAATACAGCTTACAGAAATCCATACGTTTGTGGATTTGTTGAATGTATGGTCACGTGTGTTTTTAATTTTTTTTCTTTTTTTACAACAGGTCGGAAAACCAAAGGGAAAGGACGTTGCATTTATCTTGATTACCAACGTTGAAGTTGCCATGCATGACTTTACGTAACGACAGGTGTACCACCCACGTTATCCATTTATTTGGGGAGGATAGGACACACACACGTTGCACCATCCTAGTGGCTCAATTACATGGTTGCAAACAGGCCTGGAATTTCAAATTTTCTGTGCCTGCAAAAGTAAAATTTGCTGATGGTTTAGCTCTTTCACGGGGCTGTAAATTCCAGAAAGTTTTATAAATATATGTATAATCTGTTCATATATATATATATATATATATATATATATATATATAAATAGGTATTATGTTTTTAAATAAATCCTTTAAAAAATTGTACAATTTTTAAAATTTTCAACTTGTTGTCGTCTACAGTTTCTAAAAAAATTTGCCTGTAATATACAGTTAAAATCACAAAAAACGGCCTACAGCCTGTCAATTTCTAGCCCTGGTTGCAAATTTGCCAAGGTGACCTTTACTTCCCTTCTAGAAAGGTTTTAATTTGACGGCGACGACGGCGTTTTACACGCCGACGATACTTGCATAAGTACAGGGATCTTAAATGTATGTATTGAACTATGTTGAGAGATATCAATCTCAGACTTGAGATATAATTGTAGACAACTCATGCACTACGCTCCAATCTTGTTGACTTATAGATAATAACGTTATTGTCATTTCTACATATTTCATTATGATTAGTGACGAATAGAATCAATATAACTACACCATTATGTGAGGCTTAAAAAAACCATTCTGATGGGATCTAAACTCCGTTCTGTAACCAAGATATTACCATTTTTAACGACATCTCCAAGTAAAAAGTAACAAAACTTTCTAGCGACAATCAAATGAGCGTTAAATTTAAATTAGAAATTGCTCATCCAGAGTTGTATAGACTTCGAATAAAAAGTCGAACATCATCGTTATATTACACTGTGGTTATTGGCACATGATTAACATATCTTTTAAATTATATACATGTTACATTCAATGAATGAAAAAGCATTTGACAGTCATATGTGACTATTAAATTTAAAGTCTCCTTGTATATAATTTTGGCCAAAGATTAAGCAATTGACTCATAAGATACACACATGGAGAGAAAAAGACATGCTTTACCATGCTTGAAGCTCTCCAAAATGCGTTTGTACATGGCTTTGCTACTAGGTATAGTGTAGTCTTGGCTTTGGGTAAAACCTTGTACGATTTGTTGACTTCCTAGTAGGATTTGACAATTGTAAGCATATTTTGAAATTTTTATCCAATAAAACTCTCCCACATAATATGTCTTAGTAAAAAAATGTCAATGTTTCACTTCATATGCATAAACTTAAGAAAATAGCCCAATGACATCATATTGTAGGCAGGTTTATACCACTTTAGCATATGCATATGCACAAGACCTCGCAATCCTCATGTGTTGTATATGGCCTTCACTAAGGCAATATGAATTTCTTTTTTTCCATTTTTTCCTTCAAGTGGCAAAGCAAACTTCAATGAAACAAACTAAGGCCATATTTCGTTCAAGAGAGAAAGATATTACATCTTATAATGATATTTGAAGTAGTTCCAGGGACAGTTTAAGCATTGTCAAGTTAACGGACTTGTTTCAAGAGGAAAAGCTAACCAAAATATCAAATTTTTTAATCAAGATACATAGTAGAAGAGCTTACATCGAGAAAGGAGTTAACTTTTTGAAATATCAACAAGCAACGTCTGTGATTTGATATTTTATTTTTATCTAGATAGATTCTTTTTTGTGGCTCTTGGTCCCATAGATTGTTCGGCCTCGTGGATGTTATTAAAAGCCTTCATTCATTCATTCATCTTCAATAGTCAAAATTGATAAGTCTAAAATTAATTAAATTTAGTTATTGACTTTATTATTTTTTATGTTTATTATAGTGTGTTAAAGTTATTTCAATATAATTTTTATAAAAGTTGATGTATGTTTGTTTCCTTTGAGGTAGTTTGGTTGGTATATTCTTAATTGTTTTATTTGTGGTTTGTTCTCAAGTATAATCTCTCTTGGATGGTTATTAGTTGCATTTTATTAGCATATTCTATCTCTTGAATTTTTCTTTCGTTTGTTTCTATTTGTTGTGTATTGTTACTTTTGTTTCTCAAGTATAATCTCTCTTGGATGGTTATTAGTTGTACTTTATTAGGATATTCTCTCTCTTGAATTTTTCTTTCGTTTGTTTCTATTTGTTGTGTATTGTTACTTTTGTTTCTTTGTTGTTGTAATAGTATATCTATAAAAAATTCAAATTACCAATCATATATATATATATATATATATATATATATATATATATATATATATATATATATATATATTAAGTAGGGGCACTTATTTAGTTCACAAATAAGTTAAATGTTTTTTTAATAATTCAAAAGAAATTGAGGTTTGTCCAGTGACTTGGAGTTGCGAAGTTCTAACACAAGATAAACCCTCTTATAACTTTTAGATGGAGTATAGTGGGCCACTCATCACTCTCATGGATAAGTCATGAATGAAACTAATGACGTGAGCCACCTAATATAATAATTGAGGTTGAATAAAACAATCCTGACAAACTTTATTAACTTTAATAAATATTTAAAATTGAACATTCCACTTTGAAATTTTCACTCTCTTTAAAAAAAATCCATTAATAAAACTTTTTAAAACTACAACATAAAACACCAAAAAAAAATTATAGACCACCTTACTCAATGTGATTAGTTTTAGTTTAGAAACATAATCTTAGTGAGGACTAACACTAAGATTATTCTTGATCACCAATTTTAGCATTGGCATTTTACATGTCTTAAAACAATTGTAATAAATTGTTATTTCTTGTCATTTCAGCATGGCCCTTCCCACCTTTGGTATGATGGTAAGTCAATACCTTGAATGTGTGAACACTACATTAATGCAGAGAGATACTTTCAATTATTTTATTGTATTAAAAAATATTTATTATTAAATAATTAGACTTTTGCATTTTATATCAATGTTTTAGAATAATCCATGATGAGGAGTAAATACTATTACATTGTGATTGATGCATTATAATCCAAAACATGTATGTAAAAACTTATCCAAAAATAAATTTAAAATAGTTTAAAGTCGCTTAGTAATGAGTAATAAGTTGTTATATTAAAGTCACTATTTTTTAAATTCCTTCCCGTGCATCTTTTTTATGTTTGTTATGTGTTGGAATGAGCTGGCGTTGAGGAAGTCTTATTTTATTATTATTCCATAAAAGTTTTGCATGAAAATGGATAAGTATTATTACGTTGAACACATAAATTAATGCAGCTTCCCATAATGTGTTGTCGTGCATTATGCTGCTCTCGTATTCCACGCCGCCCATTATATATTTATTCATTCTTTGCGTTATCATTATATCCATTTTCTCCATAACGTGTTTCCAAAAGATATTATAAAACTCCGAGAACATTACGAGAATTAAAGCAATTAAAGAATGTCACTTACAAGGCACGAAAAAGGAGATTCCTCCCCATAACGAATTTTTTATAATTTTCATAATCACATTTTTTTTTATAATTGAAGTTAATAGAGTTGTGGTTAGAGAGTACTTAGTTGAGGGTTATTAGTGTATTATGATTGTATATTATCTTACTTTTAAGGAGATTTAAATGTGTGACTTTTCTTTCAAGAATATAAGTTTTTCATCATTAAATTAATTTAAGTGTAGAGTGAATATGTAGTGGATGATTTTACTCTTTTTGTAAGAGTTTTAGTGACCGCTAAAGTCCAAATTAGTGATTTTTCTTGGTTCAAACCAATTAAACCACATGTGGCTTCTCCTTCTTCAATCTCATAGAATGCTTTGATATAGTTACCCTCATGAGGAATCTACATAATGTTTTTTGTACGTTACATACAACATTAATGTATTTATAAAATAAAATAACAAGAGCATTTGGATACCTTTATGATATGTAAAAGGGAATAAAGAATAAAATAAGTGTTAAGGAAATTGTATACTTGTGTGGTAATTGTAATAAGTGACCAAGAAAATAATGAAACGTATTAAGAGCTAAATTTCAAAACTTGTAACTTGAATTTCGTGAAAGCCAAAACCAAAAACCTAAATTACCTTAAAATCTCAAACATAAATACCTTGAAAGCATGAAACATATGTTGCTATAAAATGTGTCTATCTTATTCAAAATCTGAAATCAATAAGCATGATTCAAGCCGAAAACCAATAATTCATAAAACTAAATAGTTAAACAATAATTTGATATATAACGTAAATACCACTTCTGAAGCCGAAAAACTTTATTATAGCCATAGACAAAAGTGAAATACACATCATTGGTTCAAATATCACAATCCCTAATACTTAAACCTCAAAAACAAGAGAAGTAGATTGATATAAAACAAGATTATTTGTATTGACTATTTAACAACTAAAGATATCAACCAATCACAATTATGTCTTAATTTAGATTATTAAATAAATATATAATGAACACAATAATCAAAACTTGGATTAGGGGTAATTTGGTAAGTAGGGAGAAAATAAAGAAATCACACATAAATTATTTGCATAAATAATCAGAGAATATCATAAAAACACCAAATGATGGAAAGAAGAATAATATCTCACAATACATTACCAAGCCACTTTAAGGAGACAACCTCTAAACCTTATATGAAACCATAAAAGAATGTGCTATGACAAGCTATGAGATTTTGTTAGCCACAAATCAATCATGTACATATCCAAATACACATTATAGGTTAAGGGCATATCATGTCGACTCGTACCCCCATCCTCCACCCTCACCTCGCTCCCTACCCTCCCTCCACTCCCCCTCAACAAGTGTTATCCTCAACATTGATCACATTGGGAAGATTATGTATGCATTCTTCATCTATCATGTCGCATCGTCTCTTAATTGGTGATCTGGAATGAGTTGCAACTTGCTAGACAACATGCTAACGATGGTGCTTAATGTGGTACAACAATCAATTCATAATGAAAGAGTTGCAGAAACAAATTAATTTTATTGCAATTTGAAATGTATAGGAATTGAAAAAATCCATAAGAGAGATGTATGTACACAAATCTATCTATTTATTCAAAACAAGCTACTTTATAGCTATACACTACAAAATATGAATAATGATGCATTCAATATTAATTGTCCCAATAGATGCATGATATATATCATGGCAACATTAGTGTTAGAAGGTGGAAAAAAAAAAAGTATGTGTGATATATATCACATCACCAAACATATAACAACACTTACCATTGTAATGTATAGTCAAATAGTTCCACAGTAAAAATATATAAGCATACACAAGCACAAAGTATTGTAGTAAGTAAAACTTAAGAAAGCATCACATGTGATCGAGAAACACATTCGAGAAATATATTATATTGTCAAGAGAATCCTTTGAAATTGTTGACATGCGACTTGACACAAGCAAACAATTCACAATATGAATCAACAATATAAACACGCCTAAACATAGAATTGTCGGTATAATAACATATCACTAACCAATAATTTAATCATCAATGTAACAAACATCAATTGAAAGTAACCATAAACTAATCAATTTTAATACCCATAAGTAATCAATGTTATCATGTATAGAAAAGTATAATATCCATGAAAGATAGCACTCTACCTATATAAAGAATGCCAATACATGTATTAATGGTTTAAGTGGTTTAATGTAATTAATGAACTAGAAAGGAAAGATAGAAGATAAAAAAAATGTGCATAGAATGCCTTCATTGTGGGGCATGTCCCCAATGTAAAGAGATTTCCCCTAGATATGATCAATGTCAAGCATTTGTATATCCATTTACACATATAACCTGTATTTCTCACATCTAACTCATGTATACCATGAGAAGTATGGCTGTAGATTTGTAAATCATCTTGTACATAACAAATGACATCAAACAATAGTGTGTACCATCAAAGAAAGCATTTCATAGGTTCTAATTTGTATTATGGATATTTTAGTAATGAGCAAGAATCACTTACACAAGGGCCAAGCAATTGCACATAAGTTGCAAGATACGTCGGATGGGATGCAAATGGAATGTTCTCATTAAGTAATATAGTTTAATTCAAGTGTGTTTTTAATATCAATGTCAACTGTCCCAACAAGAAAATCCTAAAATTCAAAAAAAACTTTGACAAACCAAAACCATAAGAAGTAAAGTTCTCGTGCCTTGTGTATGAATCCACATTTTGCATACATATGTACCATAGAATTTCCAACTGTGACATCTGTAAAAGATCCATTTCCCATGATTCTTTGATGGATGGCCAAACCCAATTTTGAAGCTCCCATTTAGGCGTAAACTATTGTTGGATATGTAAGATGCATTGATAAATTTCTCACCAACAAGAATATGCCACAAATGCATTTCACCTTCATAAACACTAATCTAGAAACAATACAAATACATCATATTAGAATTGATAAATTAAAAATAAATGGAACACAAAACATTGGAAAAAGGAAAACATTAACGGGGATTAATTTACTCTTTCAATCTAAATTTCCCAAACTCTCCAAAAATTATTAGGGTTGTTAATATTTATTAAAGATTTTAAGCCTTCACTTTTATTTGCCTTTATATTTCATTAAGCCTAAGCAACAAAAAACACTCCACTTCCACCATATTTAGGGGTTGCCATACATTTCACAACAGAAACAGATGTTGGCTCTTGAGGAGGAAAATGCATTATTTTAAATATACCATTTTGAAAGAGGCTGAGAGGATGTTGTCAAAGGTTGTGGAGTCTAGATTTACAACTATTAATTGCATTTCCTTGAAATTTCCTAAGGTATTTTCAACAAACCTATTTGTTTTGTACATATCCCACAATCATTGGAGTCCATGAGACCACACATCTTTCAAGTGTTTTGTTAAATAGTTTACATGCTTCCACATATTATAGACATATCTTCTAAGGCACTTGTAACTTAAACATTTGACGAATGTCCCTTTTTCAGAATGCTTCGAAGGATGTCCATGCGTTGTTTCAAAACTCCTATTTTTGCATAGGCTGATAGCATGCTAGTAAAGGTGAACTAATTTCGGCCAAGATTCCCTATTTGAATTATCCCTCCACAAAAAGGAGGGGCCAATTCCAAAATATGGCTTGCTATCACCCATTAGCTACATGAAAACAAAGGAGCATCCAACAACTCTACTTTTGGCAAGTGCCAAAGATTTTTTATTTGCAAAGGCAATTATATTCGGTTTTTGACTATGTCATGATGGCAGGTAATTTAGGATTTGGCCATAAAAAATGAACACCCGCACATCATTAATCATCATACTATTTTGGGTTAATTAAGTTGGGTTCTGGTTTATTGCAGTTGGGGTGGGCTAATTAATTACTGTATCATCCAAATACAATTGATCCATCAATCATGAGAGAGAAGGTCTTACATAAGTTGATATCATGCTAACAAGGTGAACCAATTAGTAGTCTCAACATCTGATAAATAAATGGCATAACCACATATATACATGTAAACCTAGGGTGGTGGAAGAGATGGCTAGTGGGTTACAACCCTCAAAGATTTATTTAATGCAAATATTTGTAGATCTGCATTCTTACAAAGAAGTAAACCAAATATTCTATAAATTAGACTAAATAAATATTTTTAACTAAAATTTAAATAAACATTTACTAGCAATTATAGATGTTTCTCATGTGTGAGATAGGTAGTTTGTAGGTATGATACAACTTTGGCGGCCATATTGTGGGAATGCATTCCCCCAATAAAAGCCTATCCACTTAAAATATCGTCACTAAAAAATTGTTTTCCATAGGTGGTCATCAAAATTAAAGGATATTGTCTTAGCTTGTGCTAAAATAAGATCTTTGAACATGATATGAACATCCATCAAAGAATAATAAAAAGGAGTTTTTTCTGAGATGTTGAAGGTTATAAGTGCCCTGGTAGACATGTATGCAAAATGTGTAAGCATACACAAGTCACTTGGACTATTTGAAAAAATTGTCTCAAAGAAATGTGATTTCATGGAATATGTTGATTTCAAACTATGGAATAGATGGTGCTCTTGACTAGGCTTTAATCCTTTTAAGATAAATGCCTTTTACTAAACTCCTCTCATGGAATATCATGGTGGAAGGATATATAATGGGTTTTGTTTAAATAAACATGAATGCAGTTAAAGAAACAATTGTCATGTTTTAAATCCAAACTCCACAACATTTTTGTGCATGTTATCAACGCATGCCATGAAGGGAGATTTTGAACATGGTACAGGCCCAACTTGGAAATTGACTGTCTACTTTTTTGTGATTTACACCATATATGAGCTGTAAAAATTTCAGGGAGTTGTAGACAGTAAAAACTTCAAACAACTTGGAAAATTAGTAGGCCATATATGTTTTCAAGCTTAAACCTCCTCTTGAGAGAGGCTACAATAAGTCAAAAAATTGTAAGTACCTTGCCAAGCACCCCAGTTTGGTGTTGTATGTGGACTTACATTTACAAGTTAATTTACCCGAGATCAAATATTCTAACAGACATGTATGTAAAATGTGGACGTATACTAAAGGCAAGTGAACCAAAATGATTGACCAAATGAAAACAAATCCAATCCACATGACATTCAAAGTTTGAATCTGCAGAAAACATTCAATTTTTTTTTGTCAATTTCAACAACTAAGACGACATTTTACTTTGAGTCTAAAAGTCAGGATAAATTTTCTTCAATAAATGACATAAACGATAGCTATGTAGAGAGATAGAAACTTAAAAAGCAATGGTCGATTGAAAGAAAAATTTACTAAATATACTAACAACACTATATTGCACACATTTAATGTGTTTTATTCACAAGGTTGGAAAATGCCCAAATATAATAGTATCAATGCTTTATATGGATACCCATGTATGCTCTTAGCTGCAATTTTGATATTCCATGAGAACATGTTGCATATTACAAACCAATGTAAAAAAATTAGACATTAGAAAAGTTACTCCAGACATTTTGTCAAATAGTTCACGTGTATGTTGAATGTTAATAAAATATATGAAGCTTACATGACCTGGGAATATTCCAGAGTGATTCATTAGTTCAAAGAATTTGAAAGCATCCTTGCAACATCCATTGTATACATAACATGCAATCAAGGAATTCCATGAAACCACATTTGTGTAAGGAATTTTGTCAAACATGTTCACATGCATTATGTTTGCTTCCACATTGTGCATAGGTGTCTACAAGAGCACCTACCAATACAACGTAAAATAATTAGCTTTCCATCAACCTTTGCAGGATTTCCACGTGTTGTTCTAAATTTCCCATGGCATGGGTTGAGAATATAGTAGCAGAGGTCAAGTGTGGCTTCATCCCTTCCAAATGTATTTAATTGAATGGTTCCAAGGGAATTTTAACAAATCCATTTTGTGCATATCTTGCAATCATTTCAATCAATGAGACAACACGTCTGCTAGGAATTTACTCGAATTGTTTACATGTCCTGTGCAAGTTTCCACATTTTACAGGCATATCTTCAAGGGGTTTTATAAACATATCTACCAAGGTACATGTTGTCGAAACATTTTTTGACATCCCTCCTTTAAAATACATATAAACTATTTTGAGTTGGAAATCATAAAATATAAAACTAACAAACCGAAGGGTTAAAGAGAAACATAATGGACGCCTTTGGCGAAAAAAAAACACATAACAGTAATTGTGCATACCTCTTATATTTATGAGCGGTGGTGACTATCATGAGAACATATTGTTGTAGGTGTTGAATACACCAGATGGCTTGAGGCATTGTATGATAGAAGATGACTATGGTGTGATGTAGTTATAGGTGGAAGCATATTTTTAAAGTAATTAATGATGTAACTAATACAACTACTAATAGTAATGGCAACAACATGGGATTTGGTCAGTGCAAAACAAATTACCTATTTATGGCACAACTACTATGAGAGAGGAGGATGTCAGGAAAAATACATGGCAGTGACAAGTGAAATAGTGAGATGTAATGCATGTTTCTCAGATGGAGTAGACATCAAACAGCTAGGAAATTTCTAGAGAAGCTGCTAGAATTTGACACTTCCTAGCCGAGGCTTCTCCAAAAATAGACACCTTCTATCGAATAAAATAAAATTAACGTGTAAAAGCATTGTAATCTCAAACGAATGATAAGAAGTGATATGCCCTAATATAAATATAAATAGTATAATTGTGTCACAAAACAGTGTGTCAAATACTCATAATAGGAACATGTGCCCAATGAACAAGAGTAAGTGTATAAGTAATCATATGAAGTGTAGGCATATGAATATATGTAATCATATAAGATCAATGCGTGCCTTGAAAGCATAAGGATAAATAGTTGATATGTAGGGGTGAGAAAATAATATGTCATATCGAGGTGTCATATGCCTTAGAGTATGTGTAATGGGATTAGAGTACTAAAGGAGATATATATTCAAGTATCATCATTCAATAAATAATAGAAGTGTGTCGAACAAGATAAGTAACTAAAAGGCAAAAAATAGTAAACAAATCAAATTCAAAGGGCTAAAAGAATCGTTAATATGAAATTTCAATATCAAAATAGAATAATGTCATAGTTAATCATTCTATAGACACTCAAATTTGGTAATTTTCACTTTGGCAACCCTTGATTTGACTATGCACTCTTGCTATGATAACCGCAAATCCATTCTTGCTTAGCACTTTCTGAGGTCCATTGTTTAGCCTGTTTATCCTTGCACACTAACATGTCAACAAAATCTGAGAATGCAATGTACAAAATCTATAAACAAACATCAGCTCACCAACTCTAAACTTCATTTGGCGTATTCCTTTTTCTAGGACATGACTATATAGTTTGGTCAGGATCATACCATATGGTACTAAACTCTTTGTATGGTCTTGGACAGACATGTCCTCTATCTACACTTTCAAATTTGAATCTTTCTTCAGGTTTTATACTTAATCTGGGTCATATTTGCTTAAGAAAATTATCTACGGAACCCTATACAAGCAAGTAAACACTACCTAAATTGCTAACTTGGAATTCCTAAGTCAATACACTAGAGCACTCACTTCTTACACTTTCAAAAGGCATCCAAAGCTTCCTAAATCTTAGAATTGCACATCTAAAATCATTAGGGTAACACCTTCATCAGGTATGAAGCTATAAACCAAGTCAAAGTATTCATATCTCTTATCTACAAGCTCTCAAACTTCATCTCTCTGATTATTTTAGCAAGATCCAAGTCAAAGTAAGAATGATTAAAGCAAGTGCCAAATATAATTGATCTATCTGGATATCACATGTTAGGTAGATAATGGCATGTGGTTTGAGGCCTCTTTGAAGCAATGCCAATGTCAACGGTGCACAGAGTTTCCCACAACCCTTATAATGTTTATTTTGCAGGACTCTTTATTTATGGCTAAGGTTTGAGTTGACATTTCATCCATTCAGAGAGCTTCACTACATGTGTGACAACTAGGGTTTGATAGCGACGAATAAATCCAAGAATGTGAGTAACCCAAAAAGTTACATATGCAGATTCAAATTAAGTCCAAGACTATGCAGAAGGAGTTAGAACATATGGTGCGGTCCTGACCTAGGTGTAGTTACAGTTTCTATCTAGTTTGTGAGGGGTTTTAAGGTCCGGTTCTCCCATTTTATATGTTGCATAATCCTAAGTTTTTCAAGAAATTAGTAGAAATCAATTAAGTGATTTTATACCTGTTAACACAAAATCACCGCACCCCCAAATGAGTTCTATATGTCTTCTTTTCTAAGGCAAGGTCATTTGGTGTGATTTGCATAACATGGGACCATCTCTCAAGCTGTGGGACTTACAGACTTGAGATGGCCCTCCGGAGAAAGTCGGCTTCTTCTTCCTGATCCTAATGCTAAACTACTCCTAATGCAAAAATGACGTCTAACTACACCTATCCTAATAATGCGAAAGAGACAGGGAGAGAGAAAGTTCATAAAGATGGAAATCCTACACTAAGGAGGTGATAGCACCAAGAAAAGGGAAATGTTGATCATCTACCGAGACTACCATGAAACGAATAGAGGTGAGCAATAGAGAGGATGGATAGCAGCATCACAAACCAAAGATCAAATTTCACACAGGAAACATTTCAACCTAATGAACACAGCTCCCAGATCTACAAATGAAACATCCAAAACATGCACAAAATACTCCAAAATGATGAGAGGCAAGAAGATGCAATCAAAACAAGCGAAGGATGGACAAACACATCACAAAAAAGAGTTTTATTGCTTCAGAAATTTGCACAGAGAATCATACACGAGCAAGAGGCAAAAAATGCCATTCACAGAGCATGGGAAGAGGTTCAAACTCCATTTCGACCCTGGGGAAGAAAAGAAGGGAGGGCAAGGAAGAAGAACGAACAACAACTTTTATAATGAATCATGCCCCTGTATTTATAGATTTGATCGGAGAGAGACAGAAGAGAGAGAGAAGTGGGAAAATCATGTTGAAGATCAACCACCATTGTTAATGCTTTTGATAAAATGTGCCCCCAAATATGTCTTTACTACATGATTCCTTGATTCGACACCTTGAAAGAAGAGGAACAAATGGAAACAGATCAAATCCGATCTAGTTGTTGAGACAGATGGATCCTGCATTAAAGGCCTGAAGATGTTTCCTCCATTTTCCTTCACCTAACCTCCTCAAAATTCAAGTTTCAAAACTCCATGGCATAGGTGAGGCTGAGATCTTTCCAATGGTGTCAAATTTGCAATATTTTGAGCCCTGAGTCGAAAGATATGCCCCTTCAAAGTTTGTATCGGGTCCATACATGAGGGTGGGAAAAAATGGGCCCCCTTTTGATATGGGACACATGGAAGCTAGATTAGGGAAAAATCAGGTTTGCGGGTTCAGAATTTATCTTTTCTCCTTTTTTGCGAGAATCACAAAATCCAGAAAACTCCCGCAGCCCCGCTGCTCCGCTTGGACACATGGCACCCTTTTGTTGGTCAGGGAGGTGCGCTCCAGATCTTTTCCTTTGTGCCATTTTTTCAAAGAGGAAAATTTTCACCTTTTCTTCCAACTCCCTGCTTTGGTTTGACTCGGGCTCAAACACTGACTTTTTTCCCTTTTTATTTTAGAGCTTACCCGAGTCTGTCAACTAGATATAAGACACAGATTCACGCGACAGAGTTGTTTCTTCTCTTTCTTCTCGCACAAGGTCGTGGCCGATCCAATATTTTAACTGGGGGCAAAATATGGATAGCAATACCTTCATCTCATACTTTTGATTACATGTTTGGTAGATTGGTGTATCTAAATTCTTTCTATCTTATTTGAGTTATAAATTAGTGTTTTATATTGTAGCATATTTGTAAATCATCTGTGCACGAAGTTGGTGGACAATTCTGTGGACATAAAAACCTGAAATTCAGGAACCGCGATCGCGGTTCCTGAATTCTAGGTTCGGCAATTACCGAACCTAAAACGTGATCGTGGTTTAGAACCACGAGCCTTATAAACCACGATCGCGGAACTCTGAGACAAAAATTAGCAGTCCCGCGACTCCTTATTTTCCCCATTTTTCATTTCAAACCATGATTTTTCCTAGACATTTTTCACTCGAGCTTTGAATACCACCTCAAAATTGCTCATCGGACTTCTGGATAGCGATAGATTCAACCATGCCGCCAAGACGAGGAGGTAAGCCCCCGATTTTAATCATTTTTTTTGCATTTTAGGTTTTTTTTTGCATTTTCATGGGTTTTTTGAAATGTTTGTTTATGTATACAATTTTCTTGTTTTATCAGTTGGTCGGCAAGCTCGAAATCATGCAAACCATCAAAAAATTCCTTAAAACCCACCGAACATTCCTCAAAACCCTCCGAACATTCCTCAAAACCCTCCTCCAAACATAGATCCGCCTCCTGTGGCTCCTTCTGTCCCCACTGAGCCAGCAGGAACACAAGATAATATCATTGGAAGAATCTGAGAAAATAAAATTGTCATTGAGAACCTAATTCAGACTATAAGACAAAATCATGCTACAAATCCATCCCGCATGACTTTAGCCAATACATTGCAAACATTGATTGGCGAAGTCGAGTCCGCAACCAACCAAATACATAGATGGAATACCTTTAGAGGTGACTGTAGGTGGTGGTATGCGGATAAACTATCCCATGCGGCCGTAAAAGACAAAAAAAATTGGAAAAGACCTCATTTGTGCATTATTTACCGACCCTAGAACCAATGCCCCCCCCAGTTACTTGCAAACGGTTCCCAATCCATTGGTGCCACGATGACCGAATCAAAAACAATTTTTGGGACCGATGGTGGATGGTTTTTGATTATCCACCATGCAACAACAATGAGGTTCCTCTTTATTTTTTGAAGAAATTATATTGCGAGTTCGTGCTCAATGAGGTCCCGAATTATTTTGACTTTTCTGACTTTTTTGGTCGAGGAGGTGGCTCTGCACAGAGTAGACCTGGTGCACGCATAGGTCAACCTAGGATCCCCCATGCCCCAAAACCCCCACTGCCTTCAGTTATCCCTCCTACAGTGAAGGAGGTTGTGGAGATTGATACATTGCATGCATTGAGGGAGCTCACTGACACTCTGACCCAGCATAGTGACCAGATTGCATCTGGTGATGTTGGTGGAGGTGCCAGTTCTAGCGCACCACACCACTGTGGATCATGTGGTGACGTACGCACTGCGGGTGAGACATCATTTGCTGGTTCACAGGATTTCTTTTCTATAGATGAGATGCTGGGGAATGTTTTTGGAACTGGTGCCACTGATATTGGTCTTTCACAGGTAAATTTCAAATAAATATAAATAATATATATATATATATATATATATATTACAATAGTTTAATTCACATGTTTGAGATATTAATATATATATATATATATATATATATATTTGATTGTACGTCATGTACATACATGTAAAAAACTAATTTTTTATTTTATTTTAAATAGCAAGAGCCGGTGAAGGAAACATCCGGCGTCGACATGCTAGCTACTGCAGCTGGGCGTGTTTCAAACGTAAGTTTCAAGTTGTACAAACTTACATTTTTAATTTCATTTGATTGCACTAGATTATTATTATAATGTTTCACGTGTATGTTGTACATATTAATATGTTTCTCTTTTATACACAGGAGCCTGGCGGGTCATCATCTGCTCTGGGAACTGAGGCTACTGGCATGCCTCACATGAGTTTTACGCAGGTTAGTAAATCTCTTTACACTTTGTTTCTAATTACTGGAAGTTCACGTGGATTACATGCTTTGGACCTCTGTTATGTGGTGCACAGTCATGTAGATTTTAATATTGATTTGTACATGTTTTTTGTATAGCTTATGACTGCTAGAGAGACTCCTCCATATATGCAGACTGTGGAGGCTGCTGTAGATACTGCCATAGCATCTGCAGATCCACTAACTGAGGTACAATTTTTCAAATTTGTTAAATTTTGGAGGTTCATTATTTCTTATTACTTAAATCTACAATATCAAATTTTGTATGTATATGTGAAATATTTAATTTGAAAATTAATTATTTGTATGTAGCTTACCCCTCGTGAGTCTATTGTTGTCCCTGCGATGCGTCAACAACAAATTGATAGGGATCATGACATTGCGGTAAGATTTCACATGCATTTTAACTAAATTGTACAAGTTTCTAAATTTTGAATGTATTTTAAAATTTTGGGTGTTAAAAACTTGTTGTTTATGAATGTGCAGGTTAGGTTGCAGGCATGCTTAGAGACACCTAGGACCACACGGATGAAATCCGTAGTGGCATCTCCCTCCACTACATCCCCAGGTCATGGACGTGCTACTTCTAGCAGGGCGAAGAGAGGGAAGATGTTTCATGAGTAGATTCATAGTCCACCTGGATGTACATAGATATATATATATATATATATATATATATATATATATATATATATATGGGCCATCTGGTCCTAGTGAACATGTTTCTTCATATAGTCCATTGTATATATATAGCCTTTTGCGACCGCATGTGGTCCCATATGTACATTATGACACACTTAGTTCGAGATGTACACATACATTATGAACTTATGTATATATTTTCAGAGACGTGCATCTGGAGCACACTTTGTTTGATTCTTATATATCCATGTGTGTTGGTTTTCATAACGATAAATCTGAACTATATATGTTTGATTTGATTTCATTGCATGTATGATATCCTTCTATGTATGTTTTCATAACCATTTAAATTAGTTCTGTGATATGTACATGTTTGATTTAAATATTTAATCATGTCTTCTTGTATTTGGATTGAGATGAAATTTTTTCATTAGATTAGGTATTTTCATATGGTTTCCTGCTTCAAATTTCAAGTGTTTTCGATCTCTAGAATTGCAAGGATCTAAAAAGGCAAGTTTTTTCTCTGAAATTTTAAATGGGATGCTATAAAAAATTAGGGTACCAATGGAAAATATTTTTAGATCATCTTCAAGGAGTTCATGAGTAGAAGTTACGGGAAAAATTGCAGGGGAAATGGAGCAAAAATGAAGGAGATATGAGCAAAAATGTGATTTTTGCAATAGGGTTTCTTGAAAATTTAGTAGCATAACTAAATACTAGCAGCAATGAAGGAAAAGGAAATATTAAAAAGGGATTAAAAAAATGGCTAAGTGTATGTTTATACTCACCTCTTAACATTAACCTAGCTAACTCACCTTCTAACTCATCCTTGACCATTCTGGATTAACCCGGGTTACATGGCATGACAGGGTAGGGTTACAAGCCTTAAGTGACAAAGGGACTTAAAGGGGTGATAATGTGAGAAGGGGTTAAGTATTCATGAGAGGGGGAAACATAATCAAGTTGGGGTGCTGAGGAATTGAATACCTAGTGAGAATGTTACAAGCCTTAAGTGACGAAAGGGAGAGATTTCATGTGGTGGTGCATTCTGATGTCCCAAGTTGAAAAGGGTAAAAATTTGACTAAACTTGGGTAAAATTTGTAAGCCCTTATTAGTATTCTTAGGTTCCACCCATCGCATGAAGAATCCTCCTCTAATGAAGAATCAACTCATGTCTTCCTCCGCGGAAGATCTTGAATGATGAGGCTTTTCCATAGACCATCTTGTTGAATCTGGAAACTACAAATGAAACTTTCTCATCTTCCAAGATGTTCACATGCTCCAATGTGTTGAGTCAATTCTCAGGAATGGCATTGATATTTCCACATTGACTAAAATATTTTTCATTTAACTCTTCATAGGATTCTAGAGATATAACCTATGATCTCTACAAGGGCTGAACTAAAGTATTGACTATTGAAGGAAAGGGTCACAAATATTTTCCTGAACCAATTCTTAAAATTTGAATCCTGAAGATTCTTCATGTGGAATTATTCTCCCTGAGAGGAGTACCAAGCTCATGCATTCTTGTGCCAAGATCTTCCAAAAATTTTGATACATTCTCCTCATGGGATTCAAAATCAGAAATGGCTTCTTTTAGAGCATCAAACCTCTAGGTGATGGTATGGGACAAAATGTCATACAAGTTCTCTGAGTCAGATGAAAACACACCTGAGCTCACCAAGGAATGAGAATCAAAATTATTCATCTCACTCGCAAATGGGAGATTATTTTCCCAATGGAATTTCTCTTTCTTGATCTCAACTCTATTCCTATTGATTTTCAAAAATATGACCAAGAACAATCTAAACAAAGAGATAATCTCAGGAAATAGATCATGTTCCCTTTTTCAAGGATCATGCTCACCCAATGGTCACATGTCCTTCTTTGCAGTATGAATGCTTGATCTTGCTTGTTGGACTGGGGGGTTGAAGTTTCAGATGGGAGACATTGCTTCAATTTGAGGCAGAGATGATTAATCTCATGCAATCAATGATGGCACTTATGAATAAAAGGTCCTCACACATGTGTTCCCTTAATTGTTTGATGATTTACTTATACTCCTAATTCTGTGTCTAGTGATCTGTGATGAAGAATCCTATTACAATGCAAAAATAATGAGCATGTAAGCACATAGCTGGGGCAGCAGAGGATGGAGAGAGATCACCACAACAACATAGCTCAAGAGAGAAAAGCAAGGACAGTGATGAAGCAGGTCTAAGAGGACAGAGGCAAGTCCAAAGAGAACAAGAGAGATGGAAGGTAAACAAGTGACATTGAATGTTTTGAGTCCTAGGAAATGAACGGAGGCGAGGAGTGAGAAGTCATGCCTCAGGACGTCGTGGCACCAAACCGACTGCGCCGACACATCTAGGTGGCCAGGTGAATGCTAGAGGAGGTGGTGTTTCGGTGCGCGACAAGGTCGTTGCTTCTGGGCTACTTCGTTCGGGCGTAGTCCCTTAAGAGCCCTGAGACCAAAATATCATTCAACTTCGACAGGTGACTACTCAGACTCCATGGCACCTAGAGATGGCTCATCTAATCTGACACCTCAGTGTAGGGACCCTCTACAAAATCCTCTCTCAGTTTTTTCCTTCTCATTTCGGTGCTCTCGCTGCCCTATTGTTTGCAAACATGCGAAATAGTGCAGTTGGAGCCAGTGATTGGTTGTCAAACGCTATATTTTGCAAATGGTGGGTCATGGCACCAAACTGACTACGCCGGCACATCTGGGTGGCCAGGTGAACGCTAGAGGAGGTGGTGTTTTGGTGCGTGACAAGGTCATTGCTTCCGAGCTACTTCGTTCGGGCGTAGTCCCTAGACCAAAATATCATTCAACTTCGACGGGTGACTACTCCCGTGGCACCTAGAGATGGCTCATCTAATCCAACACCTTGGCATAGGGACCCTCTAAAAAATCTCTTAGTTTTTTCCTTCTCATTTCGGTGCTCTCACTGCCCTATTGTTTGCAAACGCGTGAAATAGTGCAGTTGGAGCCAGTGATTGGTTGTCAAATGCTATATTTTGTAAATGGTGGGTCATGGCACCAAACCGACTATGCCAGACACATCTGGGTGGCTAGGTGAATGCTAGAGGAGGTGGTGTTTTGGTGCGTGACAAGGTCGTTGCTTCCGGGCTACTTCGTTCGGGCGTAGTCCCTTAAGAGCCCTGAGACCAAAATATCGTTCAACTTCAACATGTGACTACTCAGACTCTGTGGCACCTAGAGATGGCTCATCTAATCTGAAACCTCAGTGTAGGGACCCTCTACAAAATCCTCTCTCAGTTTTTTCCTTCTCATTTTGGTGCTCTCGCTGCCCTATTGTTTGCAAACACGTGAAATAGTGCAGTTGAGCCAGTGATTGGTTGTCAAACGCTATATTTTGCAAACGGTGGGTCATGGCACCAAACCGACTATGCCACACATCCTGGGTGGCCAGGTGAACACTAGAGGAGGTGGTGTTTTGGTGCGCGACAAGGTCGTTGCTTCCGGGCTACTTCGTTCGGGCGTAGTCCCTTAAGAGCCCTGAGACCAAAATATCGTTCAACTTCGACGGGTGACTACTCAGACTCCGTGGCACCTAGAGATGGCTCATCTGATCCAACACCTCAGCATAGGGACCCTCTACAAAATCCTCTCTCAGTTTTTTCCTTCTCATTTCGGTGCTCTCACTGCCCTATTGTTTGCAAACGCGCGAAATAGTGCAGTTGGAGCCAGTGATTGGTTGTCAAACGCTATATTTTGCAAACGGTGGGTCGTGGCACCAAACCGACTACACTGGCACATCCAGGTGGCCAGGTGAATGCTAGAGGAGGTGGTGTTTTGGTGCGTGACAAGGTCGTTGCTTCCGGGCTACTTCGTTCGGGCGTAGTCCCTTAAGAGCCCTGAGACCAAAATATCGTTCAACTTCGACGGGTGACTACTCAGACTCCGTGGCACCTAGAGATGCCTCATCTAATCTGACACCTCGGCATAGGGACCCTCTACAAAATCCTCTCTCGGTTTTTTCCTTCTCATTTCGGTGCTCTCGCTGCCCTATTGTTTGCAAACGCGTGAAATAGTGCAGTTGGAGCCAGTGATTGGTTGTCAAACGCTATATTTTGCAAACGGTGGGTCGTGGCACCAAACTGACTATGCCAACATGTCCGAGTGGCCAGGTGAATGCTAGAGGAGGTGGTGTTTTGGTGCGCAACAAGGTCGTTGCTTCCGGGCTACTTCGTTCGGCGTAGTCCCTTAAGAGCCCTGAGACCAAAATATCGTTCAACTTTGACGGGTGACTACTCAGACTCTGTGGCACCTAGAGATGGCTCATCTAATCTAACACCTCAGTGTAGGGACCCTCTACAAAATCCTCTCTCAGTTTTTTCCTTCTCATTTCGGTGCTCTCGCTACCCTATTGTTTGCAAACGCACGAAATAGTGCAGTTGGAGCCAGTGATTGGTTGTCAAACGCTATATTTTGCAAACGGTGGGTCATTTCGGGTGGCTAGGTGAATGCTACAGGAGGTCATCTGGTGTGAACTGCCCTATTATTTGCAAACGTTGTCTAGAGGAACGCTATATTTTGCAAACGGTGGGTCATGGCACCAAACCATGAGTGTTTCTGCAGACAAGGTCTATTGTTCTCGGGCTACTTCGTTTGCAGGCATAGTCCCTTAAGAGCCCTGGCAAGACCAAAATATCGTTCAACTTCGACGGGTGACTACTCAGACTCCAAAATGGCACCTAGAGATGGCTCGTCTAATAGAGATGACTATCTGATCCAACACCTTGGCGTAGGGACCCTCTACAAAATCCTCTCTCAGTTTTTTCCTTCTCATTTTGGTGCTCTCGCTGCCCTATTGTTTGCAAACGTGTGAAATAGTGCAGTTGGAGCCAGTGATTGGTTGTCAAACGCTATATTTTACAAACGGTGGGTCGTGGCACCAAACCGACTGTGCCAACACATCCAGGTGGCCAGGTGAACACTAGAGGAGGTGGTGTTTTGGTGCGTGACAAGGTCGTTGCTTCCGGGCTACTTCGTTCGGGCGTAGTCCCTTAAGAGCCCTGAGACCAAAATATCGTTCAACTTCGACGGGTGACTACTCAGACTCCGTGGCACCTAGAGATGGCTCGTCTGATCCAACACCTTAGCATAGGGACCCTCTACAAAATCCTCTCTCAGTTTTTTCCTTCTCATTTCGGTGCTCTCGCTGCCCTATTGTTTGCAAACGCGTGAAATAGTGCAGTTGGAGCCAGTGATTGGTTGTCAAATGCTATATTTTGCAAACGGTGGGTCATGGCACCAAACCGACTACACCGGCATGTCTAGGGTGGCCAGGTGAATGCTAGAGGAGGTGGTGTTTCGGTGCGTGACAAGGTCATTGCTTCCGGGCTACTTCATTCGGGCGTAGTCCCTTAAGAGCCCTGAGACCAAAATATCGTTCAACTTTGACGAGTGACTACTCAGACTCCGTGGCACCTAGAGATGACTCGTCTAATCCGACACCTTGGCATAGGGACCCTCTACAATATCCTCTCTCAGATTTTTCCTTCCCAGATCAGTGCACATGCTTAGGTATGGTCTTGTAAACACTTGGGAGGAGTCGTTTTCAATTGCTTTCGGGCTAATTTACAACAAAATTTACAACTTTAGAGATGGCTTTTGATCAAACCTTGGCAATGACAATATTTACAACTTTGTAGGTATGGTCTTGTAAACACTTGGGTTTAGGAGTCATTTTCAAAATTTACAACATTTTCAAAATTTACAACTTTTTCAAAATTTACAACATTTTCAAAATTTACAACATTTTCAAAATTTACAACTTTTTCAAAATTTACAACATTTTCAAAATTTACAACTTTTTCAAACAATGAAAGCTTCTCTTAGCTTCGAGAATTTAAAATTCTCTACTAACAGTGCCAACCACGTGAAGGTGGAAGCTTTTCTGGCACCACTAACCTAAACATAAAAGTGTTAGTCAAAGAAATTTAAGTTTCAAATCAAAACCATATACTATCTATATATACAAAATACACAAATTTAAAATAAAATATATTCAAACTTAAATCTAGATCTTTAAACTAACAAATTTATATATATATATTGAAAAGAAATTATATATACCAGACATGAGCATTGTAAATTCATTCCAATGAACCATCAGGATCAGATCTACTCTGAATAGCAGACAAGATTGCTTCATGATCTGACTCTCGAACCTTCCAAAGAATCTTGTTATTAGGCCTTCCTCGATATCTATACAGCTGAATATTTGTCGCTAGAACTAGATGCGAATATAAGAGTATTTTCTTGTGTGTCTCAAAGTCTTCAAACACCCAAACAGAGGAGTTTTTTAATGGATACCGTCGAAGCCAAGTTCTAGTAACTACCACTGACCCTGTAGGATACTCAATATCTTCACCATCTATAATAGGAGAAGTCAACTTCTTTCTTTCCTCGATGCAACAACATAAGAAATAGTCTGTTCCTTCTTCATTGTCTTCTGTCGCAATTACTGCAAACACATGTCCTACAAAAAAACAAAGGTTGAACAACTCAAATTTAAATTACATATTAAAATTTCAATGGACATAACTCAATACAAAAATTAAATAAATAACCATAAATACCTTGTCGCACCAAAATCAAAATTTCGTCAAAGTCCTTGGATGTTGCAACTTCATCTGTAGAAACAAGTCATAATGCTTGTGGAGGTTGATAACTAGGAAGCGGAGTTAGAGGCCTACAAATCCATCCTTCCACCCATTCTTGTGAATCACACTCAGCAGTGACAAATTTGATACAAGATGCATAAAAACATGTCAACTTTCTTGTCCATACGGCCCACGAAGTAGCGTCTGAGCTACAAAATGAGTGCATATCACTAGACCCAGTGAGTGTCATACAATCCTCGTAGTTAGCAATTTGTTGTTCCTCTATCAACCAAAAATATCTGTGAACTGTGGAATTTTCTTGAGAACCTCGGGCCATGTTGTCAATACACCATTCCACTATGCTCTTTGCATCTTTTAATTTAGCACCATCTTTGTACTTCAACTCTTCTCTTGCAAGAGCTCTTTTCACACATGCCCCTGCACCGTCATGCTCTCCTTTTCCATGTCCAGCCTCAGTGAAACTCCAAATATGTTGCACACCCATCTTGACGTGCATTCTGCTCATCCAATAAAACATTCGTGCATTCTTAAACTGAGACGTGTAATTATCTGACCATATATAATGTTGTTTGAAGTGGATGTCCCTATCAGACAAGTTTCCATAAAATAACTGGAAACACCCTTGCACAAATTCAGTAGAATGAGTACGATCATCACTGATATAAAAGTGGTACTCTCTTAAAAAAATTGATCATTCTCTGTACTGTCAGGAGAATGTAGAAATGCTATATGCACAAAAATGGTAACTTGTACTGAGTTGTAATATTGCGATTGAACCTCCATTTGTGGTTGCAATGTGTAATTCTCTGCAAAATCGACCACTGAAACAATAGTACCAATAGGAAATGTGTCTTTGCATAGCTTGAATTGTTCATCCAACCATCGAGCTCTATGTGTATGCCTCACATACTCATAAACAATTTCATCCTTAAATTTTCTCAAAAATTGGAAAACATGGCATTTGTTCTGTAACTAGCTCACACCGTTTAGACTCTTTTCCATCTTTCAACTGGTATGCAACTGATTTATATTTATCAAACTCAACTAAATTATGTCCTATTGTACCTTCAATTTTCTCATGGATGTAACTTTCCAATTTAGGTAATCCGTCGCATGTACTACAACTTCCATCTAAACAATCCTGACTATAAAAAAATTGTCCAACTTCTTTTTCACAAAATATAGTAGGAATGAAATCCCTGGAAGATATTGGTGGAACTTGAACACCACATTCCGATAACATAGTTTCAGAATGAAAATTAGAACGAATACGTAAAAATTTAGCATAATGCATCGCAAATTCAACATGTTGCCTATAACAACAAGTGGTGCGAGCGTGGTTGATTTTCACATAGAATGGTTTCAACATTTCAAAAAAATGTTGACTAATTTTAATTTCTAGATTCTCTTGTTCAAACTTACGAAAAAACTGAGTTTGAGTCATTTCTAAGAAATACTTTGGATGTGGTTCACGATTAGTAGAACCAACTCTCCGTTTTATAACATCTCTTGTATTAGGTGAAACTCTAGTGTTATCATGCCAAAATTTAATAACAAACTTCTCTTATAGCATCAGAATTATTTTTTTCCTTACGCGGTGCTCTAGCAGAAAATGCCCAAAAATCAGCATTATTGAGTGATTGAAGGATATTACGTCTTTCAATTGCTTTCATTAGAGTTTTTCGATTAACTTGCAACATTCGACTTGTTTGCGTAATCAAACGTTATTTTTTTATTGATTCACTTACAACACTAGTAGCAAGTACACGACGCACAATATTACTATCCCTAGTGCATCTCTTGACACCAACAGTGTGATATGCATCATGAAGGTTTTCAACAATTGTAGAGGTTTGACCACGTATATTAGATGTTGTCAATCCTAAGGTGTTTAATGTAGGTCTCATTTTAATCAATTTCATCAAACTAACCAACAACTGACATCTTTGGGAATCATTTAAAATTTCAAAATGATTATCCCAAATTTCAGTGGCTTTTCTTCTAATTTGTCGTTCAGAAAGTTTGTCAGACATTGGTTTCAAAATGTTTTCATCAATTTCAATAAAAAAATTAGGTTTCTTACGTAAAATCCTAGGAGGTGTTTTTGTCAAATTTTGCTTGTCTACAGTTTCAACATGAATTTCCTTATTCACATTTTCATTGTCTCCTTCAATTTCAACATTTGCTACATCATGAGTATTTAATTCTTCTTCAACATTGACAGTAAAAACATCTTCATCATGAGTATTTAATTCAACTTCAACATTGACAGTAGAAACATTACCTGGTTCTTCATTGCTTACAATAGTTGGGGTTGAAGATGAACCTCTTCTTGATTCACGAAGTTTCCGCATTCGCTTAGCATTTTAAATTTTGTTGGCCTCTAATTCGTTTGGTGTTTTTTTACTTAATGACTTCCTTTTTTGACTTCGTTTTTTGTCTCCCATGATGTTTTGCTTCCGGTGATAAGAAAAACGTGCAGAAAAAGACAGAATTTCACAGTAATTCATACGGTAAGGTCAGAGAGTAAAAATCACATGGTAATTCAGACATTGGGATGTGTGTAAATATGATTTATGAACCGTACGAGCGCGCTTTATAAACCGCGATCGCGGTTTATAAAGCGCGCTCACGGTTTGTGTTAAAAAAACTGTGATCGTGCTTTATAAACCGTGATCGCGGATCTATCTGCCGAACCTAAGCCTCGGAAATCTTTGTTTTTCCCCAACCAAAGCTATGGAAGGTCATTATGAAGTGTAAAAGGTCAAAAAACCTCAAATCTGCTCTTCCAAAGACTTGAACCATGCTAAAAAATTGAGAACATTTCACAAAAATGGTGCCATCACGTAGGGGAGACTGTTAGCTTTGTAGAAATATTGATTTCAAAGTGAATAGAATAAGATAAATATCATTTTATAATTTTTTACTAACAATAGGTCTTTAAGACATTTTTTCCCGTGAATGTTCATGTCTACGTTTAAGACTGTAACTTTTGTTTCGCTTATCAAAATATGATAAAACTTATACCATCCCAAGCGTGGACAAATTCTATACACGTTAAAAAAAAAAATTGATTTCGATATTTTTTGATATAGTTATGGTGGGCAAACGGAAAGCGCTCCATTTTCTAAATATTTTCAGACCACTTTCACGGAAAAAATCATAAAAAAAAAATATTGCTAAAAAAAATACAAAATAAAATCCATCCCAAGATAGACAACTACATCTAACGTTTCACCAAAGGAAAAAAAAAAAAACAAGATTTGGTCATCCAAAATGCGGGCAAACGGACTACAATCTTATAAGTTTAAAAAATAAAAAAACTAAGTCATATAATTTTAAGTGTTTAATATAGCTAAACTTGTCCGTTTTTTAAAAAAAATAGTATTTTAGAAACTAGATTCCGAATGCTACGATTCATATTTATATAATTTTTTCTAATTTAGAGTGCGCGTATAGCTAATAATCCCTACAAGTTGAGATTTCGTTGTTTTTTGCAATATGACGTCCACAGATGACCCTATATTTGTCCATCAACTTCGTGCACTTACCCATAATAACACTATGGATATTGACCAAGTGCAAATTGTGTCTTCCTTGAATGACATGACTTCACCAAAACCTCTCACTACGGATAAAGAATATATTTCCTATAATACTTATTGCTCGTAGCTAAACCGACCTGTGATCAAATTTGCAATTGTGTGGAAGAATCACTTTGTAGACAACCTAAATCCTTCTAAAAAAAAACTCCACATCTATTATCCCACATCTATGAATTGTTCACCCCTTTGTGTAACAAAAGTCATTATATGAATGATCAAGATGTTTCTATGCCTATTCTAGCCAGTGCAACCCTTGAGGATAACAGCCTAGTTCTACTCCTTGTGTGATCACATAAATACTTCATATCTAACAAACGAGCGAATTAAAAAAGTAATTGATAATTTACAAGTAGACGATCCTTATGCTTACAACAAGGTGCGATACACGAATAGTCTAAATGTTATGGAATCCACATAATTACTTCATAATCTGACGAATAGGAAAAATGAATGTATGAATCACATATCCATGAGTCTTTTTAGAACTTAAGTTAAGATCCTGAAACATGTTGTAATAAATGATGGAAAAGGGGATCCATATCTACGCAGTTTCGATCATTTCATGTTGTTTGAATCGATTATGCTTGTGAATAACATCTATGCTTGAACCAAGATTGTTCTCTAAAATTCAGAGAGAGAAATGGCTTGCATGTGCATCACATGGTTTTCGGGTCTACCTATGTGGGTTATTGTTGTGCAAACATATCATGTGTTGTGTGTTGTCCCAAGTGTTCTCCTGTAGTGTCATGGGTACTTCAATGTTGAGTCAAAAAAAAAATCTTTAGTAAAATTAGTGCTTGTATTTGTGCAAGTGTATAATACTGGTAGTTACTAAATGCTTATCAATAGTGTAAAAGTGACTTCTATCTTACCAAGATGAAGAAGGTGTTAGCTGATAACCCACTTCCAACGTTTGTAATATCGAAGTGGGAAAATGTCTTAATACTCACTCCAATGCGACCAAATCAACTGTCCTACGCGATTCCTGAGTTAGCATTTAGAACTATTTAGTGTGGCAGAGTGGTGCCTCTCTTACCTCCACACTGATGTTGCTTCAAAACGTCCAACTTAACATCTAAGAGTGAACTAATTTTACATCCACTCGACCTAGGCCTCATATGATTCTGTTCTAAACTACATTAGAGATTGTGTTCTCTGCCACATTTGAAGCATCTGTATGGTAACAGGGGGGCAAAACATCATTGTTTTTGTCGGAGATAAGATACATTATGTATTCATGAGTCGTAATGCATCTGATCAAATTCTAATTCCTCCGTAAAGGTCATACATCCTCTGGAACTATTCTCAAAGAGTACTGGGTGAAATGTTTGTTCTCGATAAAGATAAGTTATTTTTCAATGGGATTTTTACCAAAAGGTTTTCCCACTTAAATCTTGTGTTTTGTGTTCATTTTATTTCATGATTATGTATGTAATCTAATATTTTTAATTCATTCTTCAATGTAATTGAAATCATAATTTGTTTAAACATAAACTATAATCCTTGGCTTGTTTATTTTGGGGGATATATAAATTTGTGTTATTATTTATCCCCGTATTTTCTAACATGGTATCAGAGCTAGATGTTTTTGGTTGTGCATGATAAACTTGTTTTCTGAAATATTGTTTATAAATCATCTTGAAGAAGATAACTTAAAGTTTTCAAAACCCATAAGGTCTAATTTTGTGCTTCATGGTTTTTTTATGATTTAGAGGTGCAAAATTCTAATTCCCTATTTTTTTGTAGGTTTTGAAAAGTTGAATTAAAGTTTGGAAAATAAAAAACCTTGTGTACTTGTGTTTCTTCCTTTCACAACCTTTATAGTAATTGGATTTGTGTTTTTTGGTCATATGTGGCCTTCCTTAATCTTTTCCACTCTTCTGCGGCCTATTTGAATGTTTTACAACATATCTGCTTGTTCTGTGGCTTAATCACTTGTTGTGCAATATTGTTAAGTGTACCATGGATTTTTAAGTCTTTCATGGCCTTTTTTTGTGTACCACAACCTTTTTACTTGTTATATGGCATTTATAAGTATTTTCACAACATTTCTAAGTGTTTCACAGCTTATCTGCATCTTGCGTGACATATTTAGTATCGTATGGTTGTCTGTGTCGTGCATGACATATTTTAGTATTACACAGATGTTTGTTTCTTACGAGGCATATTTTAGTATTACACAACTTTTTTGATCGTTGCATGATCTTTTTTGTGTTTCACGACCTTTTCAAGATTTATATGGCTCTTTTTATCTTATTTAGACTTTTTCCTTTGTTCTGTAGACTATATTTTCCTTGTTCTGCAGAATCTTTTTCTCCATGGACCATTCTCCTTGTTTTGCAGAAAAGCGTTATCGCGTAGTTCATTTCCTTTGTTCTGTTGACTTATTTTTCTCGTGATTAGTATTATTTTTCCTGCAGAATTCTTTTTCCCATGGAATTCATTGTCTCAAGGTTAGTATTCTTTGTCACACAGACTTCCTTTATCTTGTGGTTAGTGTGCTTTATTTTACTGACTTTTAGTCTCTCGTGGACTACTTTCTTTGCTTTGTGGCATTCTTTTGTTCTGTGGTGTTTACCTTAGCATTCCACGGAACACTAAAAGTTCAAAAACCCACATAACATTATTTCTTTATTTCGTAGTTTTTTCAAAATTCAAAAATTCTATAATTTTTTCTCTATCGTCTTGCGGCCTCTCGCAACTAGTCTATTATGTTTTAAGGCCCCCCTTCTTGGTTTAATACATTTTTGAGGGTTTTTAATAAGTCACAAGTTATTATTAAGTGTGCTTACTTTAAAATCTGTAAAAGTTGTTTTCTTCCAACCGCAGATATCTGCAACTAATTAAAACCTACATAACTCTTATTTTTTCAAAATTTACTAGTTTTTCAAAAATATGACTAGTTCATATAATTTATCCATGAATAAATCTCAGTTGTTAAATGGTTCTAACTATAGTATTTGGAGAGTTAGGCTTAAATTCATCCTTATGTCAAGAAAGCTTTGGGATTTAGTTAGTGGTGTTGAAAAATGACACTAACTGGGAGATAAGCTACACCTGAGAACTTGAGTATATTATTCCCAAATATACCAAGATGTCATGTCCATATTATTGTAAAACATTAAAGATGAATTTTTGTTGCATATAGGACATATAGAGTCTCCACCTAGTGAATGGATACAATTACAAAATATGCATGAAGTAAGCCTTCTCTCTAAGATACTAACACTAATTATGGAATTGTTTATAACTCCAATGAAAGGAGATGAAAAGATAGTTAATTATCTGGAAAAAAATTAAGAACATTAAGGCTTAGTAAGATTGATGTGATTTTCAATTACTTCAAGATAAGTTGTTATACTTTATTATTTACGATTAACATTAACGAAAAGTTTAGAAACTATAGTTCTATTTTGAATTCTAAATATCAAAATGAATCTTATTTCTTAGGCATTGTACTCCCAAAATCAGAAGCCTCTTAGGCATTATTCTATAAAAAATTAAAATATCATTAATTCTAATCAGCAATCAAACTTTAAATCTAAGCTTAAATCTAGGAATAATCAAAATTTTAAGGTCAATTTTGATGGTGCATATATCAAATGTGGTAAAATTTGTCATAAACCAGTTGATTTTTATTCTAATGTTAATAAGGTTAATAATAATGCTAAAAATAAGAACTTCAACAATAAAAATAAGAAGAATAAAAATAGAATCAATATTAAAACCAAGCTAATAATGCCGAGCAAACTATTTCTCTTTATACTGTCATTTCAATCTCTAATGACAATGAATAGATTCTAGATAGTGGTGATTTTAGGCATAAGATATATTATTTCTAATGTTGTAGAATGTCATGAGAATATATATCTAGGTGATAAATTTTTTCATTAGGCCTAAATTTTGTGGTAATGTTAAGTTATCAAATGAAACTATTAGAAATGTTTTATTGTTTCCTAGCTTGTAAAAGAACCTTTTGCCTTGTTCTCAACTAGCTAAAGAAAGAAAAATTGTATTATTAAAAGATAAATGGTATGTGAAGAATGAGCTTGGTAAAGTTATTGTTGTTGGTTATCAAAAGAATGACTTGTATATCTTTGAAGGATTTTTTTTTTTTAAATCTTTTCTTTCTTCTTGTAATAATATTCAATTAGGGGATGAATGGCTTGGACATGTGAAATTTAAGAGTTTGTATGAAATTTCACACCTTAACCCTATTATAGGTGTCCTTAAGATGAAATTTGATCATGGATCTTATGAAAGTTGCTTGTGTGGTAAGAAATATGTTGAACCATTTCACAAATATCATGTCTAATTCTAATAGCTTTCTTGAGTTAATCCATATTGATGTAAGATGTCATTTGGAAGTTCCTTCTCTTGGTGGAGCTTTGTATTCTATTATTTTCATTGATGACTCTTCTAGAATGGCTTGGTCTTATTACATTAAGAAAAATTATAAAGTATTATCTAAGTTTCAAGATTTTAAAGCCTTAGTTGAAAACATGGATAATTTGAAAATAAAGAGAATTAGAACTGATAATGGAGGTGAATATGTTGATAAGAAGTTTGATTAGTTTTGTGTGTCTTTTGGAATTCAAGTGGAATTAACAACTCACTATCCTCCTCAACAAAACAACATAGCTGAAATAAATAATAAAATAGTCATAAAATTGGTTAGGACCATGTTTCATGCTTCTAAATTACCTAAGTTTCTATGTGATGAAGCTATGAACATTTTCTTTCATATTCTAAATATAATTCCTACCAAATATTTACATAAAACTACACCTCATGAAGTTTGAACCAAATAAAAAATATTATATTTATTAGTTTAAGATATTTGATATTCCTTTTTCTCTACTTATTCCTAAAGTTAAGTGATAAAAAATTGATCCTTCCTCTTATTATTACATCTTTTTTGGATATGGTATTCACAGAAAAGGATTAAGAGTGTATGATATGGTCAAGCATGTGATTGTAGAAAATAGGAATGTTCATGTTCTTGAGAAACCCTTTTATGAATCCTTCTCTATTCCATCTTTTGTGTTACATGAGTTTGAATATATTCATTTTGATAATCCTTCTTTAGATTAAATGAAACTTTATTTCCAAAAGGATGACCATAATTCTTCTGATATGATGGATTTTTATATTGAGGGGTTGTCTTTTAAATCAAAGAGAAATTAAGATATGTCTCAGTCTCGAATTCCTAAATGGGATCAAATTATTGTTTCTAATTCTCAACCTTATAATCTAAGAAATATGATCCACAATCATCATTCTTATCATGCCTAGTTGGAATTGTTTCTAGATTAATGCAGGATCCTTATGAGGACCATTAGAAAATGGAAAAAGGATTCTAAGGTATATCAAAGGTACAATCAATTATGGTTTGTATTATTATTCTTGTGATGATGCAAATTTATTTGGTTATTGTGATTCTGACCATGTTGCTGACATTTTGGATAGAAAATGTACTTTTGGAATATGTTTTCAAGTTAGGTACAGGTGCAATCATTTGGAGTAGAAATAAAAACCAACTATATCTATCTCTTCTACTGAAGCATAATATATAAGTGTTATGGAAGTAGAAAAGGAAGATGTGGCTGAAAAATAATTATTGGATGAAATTCATATGGGTGTAAAGGAAGTAATCCTCTTTTGTGACAACCAAATTTGCATTGCTCTTGTAAATAATCCCATTTACATTAAAAAAAGCACATTGAGATTCATATGCACTTCATTTGGGAGAAAGTTATAAATGGTGACATTGATCTAGAGTTTTATTCTACTGAAGATCAAGTTGTGGACATTTTTATAAAGCCATTATGTGCTACAAAGTTCTACAATTTCGTGCTATATTGGGAATTTCAAATTTTGGCTCAAATGATTATGTGGATGACTTTGATCTCCACCTCTGAATCAAGATGAGCAAGACTCAAATGATTATGTGAATGACATTGATCTTTACCTTGTGAATCATATGAGCATGTTTGTGTGAATATTTTTCCTTTCAGAGTTTCCCTTGAGGGGGAAATAAATAGGAATGAGCATGTTTTGCATGGTTTTTGAAATGCCATATTCTTCTTTTTCAATGTCAACTCTTATCACCTAATTGTGACAATTGAAATATCCTATACTATTTCATTATGTTTAAGTAAATTATCACTTTATGTGAGTTTACTTGTAATACCCCATGAAGCATTAGATATGAGAGTTTTTTAACTCCATAATCTTATGTAAGACTTCATAGGTAATCACTTTATCTTGATAATTATGATTAATTTTTGTTCCCATGTTTTCCATTTTTTTGACTTTCCAAAAACTCATGGGACACTATGCAATGTACTACAAAGTTTTTATTCTTTCAAAAACTATAAAACATTGTTGTGTGTACTGTGGTTTTTACAAAACTTGTGGAACATTTTGCTTTGTGTTGTGCTTCTTGAAGCATGTAGAACATTAAATTAGTGTACCATAATTTTTTATAAAACCCATGGAATGCTTGCATTTGATTTATTTCTTGTTTAAAGTCCATGGAATATGACAATAGTGAACCCATTGAAGTAGTATATCATAGAGTTACAAAATTTGGAGAATACATGTTCTGTTGCATGCTAGCCTAAATCACTTAGATGGTTTATGGATTGTTTTTAATTTTGTACAAAAAAGGTGACTTGGAATGTGTTATTTGGAACAAACATTATATTTTTACATGCTAGCTTTAAATATTCATAATTTATGGATTGTAAGTCCTTTTGTATAAAAAGGCATGTTTCCCTAGTTAACATTAAAGGGGTGTTGGAGTTATAATATTAAGTGGGAAATTGTCTTAATAGAAACCCACCAAGAAAATTCATGGGGATTCCCAATATAAAATGTGGTTGATTGCATATGGTTTTAATTGTTTAAATTTAAAATATAAGAGTGATCCAAAATAGGGCCTCCCACCTTTATATAAATCAAGGTGATCTCATTAGAGATTAGTTACAAAAATAACTGTATGAAACAAGCAATAACAAAATTATGAAAGCAATATTTGTGTGATCAATAAGATACATGATGATACATGTGCTCATGAGCAAATGTATGTGACAGTTTGTAATTCCTCCATGAAGGTGTAACTGCTAGAAATAGTGGGAGTGTTGGGTGGAATGTTTATTCTCAATAAATATAAGTGATTTTTCAGTGGATTTTTTACTGAAAGGTTTTCCCACTTAAATATTATGTCTTGTGTTTATTTTATTTTATGTTTATGTATGCAATCTAATATCTAATTCATTTTGTAATGTGATCTATCATAACTTGTACTGTTCAAACATAAACTATAATCATTGTCTTGTTTATTTTGGGGGATGTATAAATTTGTGTTACTATTTATCCTAACATTTCCTTACAATAATAAATTGGAAGACCTATTATCTCAAACCTTATTATCCCATTTTCAATATTTGTTCATGTTTGATTAGTTTCAATTTTTTTACCATCTATGTCATACCTTGAAAGAGCACAAGGCTAAGTTGTTATATATGAAAAAACTCAAGTACGCTACTAGCTCTCCTCCTGCATCCACTATTAAGTTCTCAAGAAAAACTACATTTAAAGGAAACCCTAATGAGGTCAAATCTACTTATAAAGATACCATCAATTTCATCTCACAACCTTTTAAGATGCAACCCCGACCCATGCATTGTCAAGTCACCCACTTGCCAAGTCCTCCTCACATGGTATTGAAACAATTTCTCAAGTACAATCTCATATCTGTCCCTTCACTATTTGAGGTTGATATGAGTAGAACTTAGAGAAAAAAGTTCAATGTTAATGCTCATTTTGATTATCATCGATTTGTTAAGAACTCTACATATAACTTCTTAAAGCTTCACTATGTTATTCAAGATCTTATAGATTCTTAAGCCATTAAATGGATGAACCACTGAAATTCTTAAGCCAACCAATGATAATGCTAAGCTAAAAATATTCAATGATCCACTTACCTAAGAATGCCATTGTAAAGTCTTCTATGAGATTTCCATAATGCTTATCATGTGGTGCCTCCACCACCCTCTTATGATCACCCCTTGACATGTAATGATTGGAAATGTTAATCATACATTATCTTCTTCTCTAATCATCACTTTTAATGACTCTGATATTGATCCTACAACTTATTTCATATACATTGTCTATTTTATCTTCTATTAATCACAAACCCACACAGGGTGTCTTGGTCGATCTGCAAAATAAATACAATGTTTTTTTCTCTCATGTTGCTTAAATATTTGGGTATTTCTATGCACAATCTTGCACTTGATACCAATCCTCGTTACTCACCACATTACTCTACCCATTACTATGGGACCTCTTACCACATCAATTTTATTTTTTCTTGCAGCTACTCTTAGTTCTTGGTGACCTTATCGGTTTGGTCTCCCTTGGTTATGTACTCTTAAGGCCATTCCCTCGAGTCATATACCAGTGTGTTAAGTTCATCCACAATCAACATGTCATCACCATTAGAGGTATTCTTTTGAGGTTACCCCCTCACCTAGTGCATTTACTATTCCTCCTTGCAGTCCTTCATCTTGGTCCACCTACATACAAGTATTTGGTTGTGCACAATGTCTCTAACACTTCTATGTTACTCCCTAGGCTAGTAATCTTGCACTCAAGTTCCAAATATGTGGATTCACCTAGACCCTTTATTGCACATACTTCCTCTTTTGGTGTTAATCCTCTTAGGTCTCTTAATAGACCTTCGATTGCACATTCTACATCCCATGACTCTAGGCCTCCTCATAGGATTGCCATCCCAGGCTTTGTTTCTCACCATACTTCACTCCCCTAGAATTTTATGTCAGTCCTCTAGTGTACACACTACCCTCATAGCTTCTTGATACCTCCTAGTGGTTGTCACACTTTTTCCTCTAGTCCACCACATTGGCACTACTCTATGTATCTTATTACCACATCTATGCAACCTTCTTTGGAACATGTCACTACAATAATCCCATTAGCATTTGCATCCATATGCACTGAATCCTGAATCTCCATCGTATGTAGCAACTCCTTCACCTCCTCAAGAGGTTCTCATTGGTTATCTCTTTTTTACTCACAAAAAATTGTACATAGCTATGCATTGTGATAATACAAAAACATTCAAATATTTGCAAAACAAAATCAGGACTTATGCATTCTACTTGATTTGTTAGCACTTTACATTACGCATGTGTTTTCGATCACTTTGGTTTGATAGATAATATGTTTTATTTCTTTACACACATGTGTTCACTTAGTATATTGAGTCTAGATGCATGACACACAGATTGGTACACATCTTATAGGAGCACTCACATCCCCTTATATTCTCATCATTGGGGGCACTACCTCCACATTCTATAGGTGATATTTTTCTATTATATTTCATTTGTACTTCCTCATTTACACTTGATAATATACATTGTGTACTTGCTTCTTTTCAGACTAACAGGACTAACAGATGTATCTTGCATCGACATATTTTGTTTCATATATTTCACCCATGTTTCTTACTACATTATATTATCATGTTTTGGCATATTAATTCCATGTGTACATGTTTGTGTGTGTATTACTGCTTGATTGTTTTCCTTGCATGTTTCCCATGCGCTCTAATTGTCTTGTGACATTGTGGGTGTCCCATGCTTGTGGCATCATGTATATCTAGTTTGTAATTGATTTCTCTTGTTTACAAGCCTATGGTCCCTAATTGTTTTGTGACATTATGGGTGTCCCATGTTTGAAAGCCTAAAAATCATTTCGTATGCTCTTATATGTCATTGTGCACATCAATTGACTACATTGATGTTTTTTGTTTTTCTTTATGTGTTGTTTCTACTAGTTACTCTTTTTACTACTATCCTTGTTTTTTGCTAGAATTGTTTTTGTTGCACACCATTGTTTCCACCATGTACAAAAACCTTTCCTTTTGTAGGTATATGCTCTCCAAGGTGGCCACCTCTTCAAAATTATACATAGCTCCTTAGTCATCTCCTTTGGTAATATACACCTATTTTTTTGAGCCATATGCTCAAACATGGTTTTTACACATGCCTTAAAAGAGAGGTTATCTATCTTGATTTATTTTACACTTTCAACAAACTCAAACAAAATTTTAGGGGTAGATGTAGGTACAGACAAGGTACAAGCACCCAAAAATGTAATTACACACTAAATTTTGGCAAAAAAACACAGGGAAAAAACCATACACTTTGGTAAAGCCCATATAAAATAGTCTTAACCCCCATATTATTCTTACTAGGGGTAATTTCAGCAGGTTTTTCAACATTTTTAGATTTTTCAGCTACATACACAGGATTTTTGCAATATTTCATTGTCAAATTTTTCAATACAGAGGGAATGAAATTTTTCATTCCTTCTTCTCTCAGTTTCACATCACACTTTGTTAAGCTTACAAAGGACACAGTCAACCTGATGAAGCCCAAGGAGTATTTCAAGTGGAGTAAATAAGGAAAGGAAAAATTTGAGTATATCAAGAGTGTTATTGCAAAAGCACCTACTTTAGTGTGCTTTGTTTTCAATGGAGATTTTTTTCTCTACTTCTATGCTTTAAAGCATACTATTTCAGCAGTCCTTTTTCAATAAAATGACAACAAAATCTAGTCACCCATTGCATTCATGAGTGCTCCTTTGAAGCCACATGAATTTAACTACTCACAACATGAGAAACATGCCTATGCAGTGGTTAGAGCTCTGAAGAAGGGTTTACCTTCTACACTCTCATATTGTTGTCATGGTTCTTATTCCTACAGTTAAGTCCATTTTGATGCAACAAGACCCAGGCATAAGGAGAGGAAATTGAGTGTCCAAGGCGCAAGAGTATGATCTTGACATCAAATCTTCTAAATTGGTGCGAGGCAATGGCTCGTGCAAAATCATTTCTTGGGAGGAATAGGAATATTTCTCCAACTGTTATGCATGTTTGGTTAAGGACCTCCCTCTCGTGCTATTTGTAAGCACCACTAACCCCTTGTATTCAAACATTGCATATTTCCTAACCTATGGGAATTTCCCTCCAGGCCTAGATTAAAAGAAAATATGTATCTTCAACTCAGAACAACAAGATATGTTATTTGTGAGAATTTGCTATAAAAGAATGGATTGGATGGTAGATTCCTAAGGTGCATTAAAAAAGAACAACAAAAAAGGTTTTCAAAGCATATCATGATTAAACATGTGGAGGCCATTTCTCTGCAATGGTTATTGCTCATAAGATTTTGAGAGGTGACTATTATTGGCCTACCTTCTTCTGAGATGCATATAAATGGGTTGGAAAATATGATCCGTGTGAGCAATTTATGGGAAGAACAAAACTTTTTGCTTTGCCCCTTAGGCTTGTGGTGATTGAAGAACCTTTTCAACAGTGGGGTTTGGATTTCATTAGTGTATTGAACCTGCACTCTAGCGCAGGTTTTTCCCCACCTTTTCAAATCTAAATTCATGGAAATTGGAGCCCTGCCATGGAAGAAATTCATGTTTTAAACTCCTCATGACTCTTGTTCTCATTTCCCATGGGTTTTTAATCATTTTCCTCAGTCTGTTGCCGTTAAAACATTTTACCTATTTTCAGTAGGTGGGAAATGATTTTGGTTCTCCTTTGATGAGTTGGAATGCGTGGGACCTTGCATCTTTTGTTTCTAACCTTTTGCAGAGAAAGAAATCCTTCATCGGGAGTAGAAATGGCATTTTCCCATTTCCTGCAACTTTCTACGTTCTTTTCCCCATCAAATTCTTTCTCGGGAAGGAGAGGCTACGCATTTGTTTCCCATTGGATGTGGTCGGGTGGGTTTCTTTGTGAACTTATGACTTTTGGTGATTTTGGAAAAAATGCCAGATTTTCCCCGCATCCCCACCGGTCCCTGATTGGCTGGAGCAGTTTTGGCGGAGGTTCGGGCTGGTGGATCCATTTTATTTTCTAAGGCATTATGGCAAAAGGAAAATTTTCAAGCTGAGGCCCACAACCAATCAGAGAAGGACACATGTCTATGTTGAAAAGTCAATGGTGGGGACATGGACTTCGAGGTGAAAGTTGGAATTTTTCCTTTTCCAAAACAGATAAAAAGTGAGGCACATCCCCACAACCAATCAGGTGGCTCCATGTGTCACCAATCAGAGAGGGACACGTGGTTGTTTCTCAGTTCATAGGCACTTCGGCGGACCGGTGGGAGACTTTGAGAATTTTAGCCTTGTTTCCACAAAAGGTGAAGAGTTCTAAAATGGCCCACGGCCCCACCCAAGTGAAAGGAAAATTTCTAAGTTGAGGTCCATAACCAATCAGAGAAGGACACGTGTCCACATTGAAAAGTCAATGGCGGGGGCATGGACCTTCAGGGAAAAGTGGAATTCTTCCCCTTTCTCAAAATAGATAAAGTCTAAAGCAGAAGCGCATCCCCGCAACCAATCACATGGTGCCACATGTCCACGTTGAAAAGTCAAAGTGGGCCGGTGGAGATTTTTGAGAATTTGAGCCTTTTTGTTAAAAAAGTTCAAATGGCAGTTTTGACCCGCATTTCCTCAGCCACTCAGATGATGCCACGTGTCCAGCCTTTGGCGGAGCTGCAGGGGGGCGGAGCAAATCGAGAAAATGTGCTTTTTCTCCCAAATGTCAGGAAATGCAGATTTCTTCCCCAGGGCCATCGTTGCTTGGATCTTGCCACGTGTAGGGTCCAAATTTGAAGGTAAAAGGGGGAAAAGATAGCCAAATGCCCTCTTCTAGTTTTTATCACCATTAACGAACCAGAGCTCTGAAAAACACTGAAAATGGCTCATTCTTCATTCTTTTCTCTGTATTCCTTGTCATTTCTTCATGAGATGTGTTTTGGATTGGTTTTGGAGCCGAATTGATAAGTTTAAAGAGGTGTAAAGTTTAATCATCAGAAAATAGATTTTATCGGGCATACGTGATAAAATGGGATAAAACTTATCAATAAGCACTTGAGTGCTATGAAAGTGGTTAAAAGGTGGAAATGGCAGGACCACGTGAAGGAGAAAATCATGAGATGTCCCCTGCTAAAATAATCATGCTCAAACTGACGAGATATTCACCTTTTTGAACCTCCTATTTTCATGAGTGTTTGTTTCATGTCACTTTCCAAAAGAGGATCTGCAACAAACATTATCCCTTTCGGATATTCTTTTCTTGGGGACAAAGTATGGATGTAAACAAATTGTTATAAATATATGGCTTTGGCCATGGGAAAAGGGGATTCTGGTTTTTCTGGGAAAGTTGTAAATTCTGAAGTAATTCAATACAAAAGTTCTTTCTTTCTTATTTTCCTCTGTTATACCTTTCTCTCTCCTTGCTCGATTCAATGGATCTTTTATTTTGCATTCAATAGAAACTTTGTGTTCTGGTTTGTGTGAATCTTTAGAACTTTGTGTCTACAGATTTGTGCAGGTGGTGAAGTAATTGATCCTTTTCTATATTTTCTTGGTTCAATGTGAGTAGGGAGATACTCTGCTATCTATATTTCCCAAAAGCATTGTTGTTTTCTTCCTTCTCCCATCTCTATATTCTTCCATTCCTTCTGATTGATAATCTTTTAAGTATGAAAACATTCCAAGAATATCAGGGTCCAAACATTGAGAGTTGTATATTTGTACATTTTTTTCCTGCTTTCAATAAGGAAACCTCTTCCATTAAGGAGGGGGGACTTGTTGTCCCCTGACTGTGGTTTCAACCCATGTTCCATTCTGAAACCCAACAGTTTTTTGGTGACTCCACTGGGGAATTCATTGCAAATGGATTCCAAGTTTTAATAACAACTTCTTGATCATCTTTGATCTGGTGACTCCAAGATACACTCGGGGTAGAAGAACCCTTGGGGAAGAAGACCCTCATTTCCAACTTTTGGATCATCAAGGTTTCTCCCTCCCTTCTTCATCAAGAAAAAGAAGAGGAACAAGATCTGTAAGCACTCCTCCTGCTAGAGACAAAACTTCTAGGAGTGGCATCCCTCAAGATCAAATCAGTCCTACTTTGCATGCTTTGACTCTCGCTGGTGTTTCAGTTCCTCTCCAAACAATATTTCCAAGGATGGCAGCTCATCTACCTTGGGGCCAAAGGGTTGGGCCTCTTGCTCTTCCCCAGCCATTGCATGAATTTCCTAGAGGCAATAGAAAGAATTTCCCTAAATTCAGAGGTGATGGGAAGGTTCATCCAGATGAACATATTGCAGCCTTCATTGTTGCTTGTGGTGTTCTCGGGGTTGAACATGAGGATATCTCTGTTAGAATTTTTGTGGAGACATTACAAGATAATACTGCTGATTGGTTTTATCATCTCCCTGCTGGATCCATCACTAATTGGGACACCATGACAACCCAGTTTGAGAAGCGTTTCAAACATGCTGAGGATGTGCATGCCCTCTTGGCCCAGATTTCTCAAATCAAGAAAGAGTCACATGAGCCCATGAGGGAATTTGTGGCCAAATTCAATAGGCTGGTTAACAAGATCCCACTAAACACACGCCCTGTGGATCAGATTCAGAGATGTTTCTTCCTTAATGCCCAATTTCCTGAAGTGAGCTATGCACTTAGGAGAGCCAATCTTGCCACCTTGGATGTTGATCAGAGATTTTTTGTTAGTGTTGAAGATGATCTGATCATGTCTAGAAAGCTAAGGAGAGATTCATCCAAATCCAAAGCATCTCCTTCTTCCACATCTTCTCCTGGGGCTAGTGTAGATCAGTTGGTACAAAAACTTGCTAATGATCTTATTTCCCTCAAGAAGCAGTTCACCCAGCATGCTCCTTATCAGGATGTTCCTAGGAAGAATTTTCAACCCAGAAATCAGTTTCCCTCTACTCAGACCAGACTGGCAATTGAAGGTCCACCTGTTAAAGTTCCAGTCAATGCAACATGTGAAGTGTTGGAGCCTGATGATGAGGAAGAGGATGTAATCTGTGAAGAACATGAAGAGGAAGCTGATGAAGAATTAGAAGAGTTGAATGGATCTCATGTCCATTTTCTCACCACTGAAGGTATAGATGAAGAGAATGATTATGAAGAAAGAGTCACAGAGATGAACAATGAATCATATGTTGTCATGACTCATGAGCAAGCCAACAAGAAGGAGAAAGTGGTGCAGCCTGCTAAAATATCTAAGGAGCCTCCTATGGTCATTCCAGTGATTACAAAGAGAGGAGCTCCTATTCCAACTTCTTCCACATCCAAGGTAAGTTTTGTTGTTCCTTCCTCCTCTGTTCTACTCCTAAAGCTTCTTTCCCTTCAAATGATAGAGTTGATAAGTCAAAAGTTTCATGTACCTCTATCAATGATGCTCCATCTACCTCTGGTTCTTTTGACATTATTGACCATCTTAAGAAAACTAAGATCCAGATCTCAGAGGCTGAATTCTACCAAACCCATCCCAAGGCCTTTGCTAAGATGGTAGACTTTGTGAACTCCAAATCCAAGCCTTCATCCTCTAGTTCCAAAGGTCTCTTTCCCACTCCATCTCCTTCATCTCAACCCAGCCTTGTGGCAGTAGTCACTTCATCTGATGGGAAGATCGAACCATTTTATGTCACCCTCCTCATAGCTGGCCACAAACTCAGCAATTGTGTTATTGATTCTGGTGCTTCAGACAATGTGATGCCTGCTAAGGTAGCTCATGCCCTAGGCTTAACCCTAACCCATGCTTTTGGCTCATGTTACTCAATGGAAAGTAGAGAAGTGCCATTGGTTGGAAGGATCAAGGATGCACAAGTAGCCTTTGCTGCTTTGCCAGAGAAGAGAGTTTTAGCCACCATCTTGGTAGCTGATATTCCCCCTTCCTACGGCATGCTGCTGAGTAGAAATTTTTGCAAAAATGTGGGAGGAGAAATCATGATGGATTGGTCACATGCTCTTATTCCAGTGAATGGGAAAATGAAGAAGCTACTACCTGAGAAACAAACTGAATATATTGTGCAAAAAATAGATGACCCAAAGGCACAAATACTTTATGCAGACATTGGTCATGGTAACTACATGATCATGTCACAAGATGAGGCTAACCATCCTAAGGAAGTGCTTCTTGATCCTAATGGCAATTGGACCTTGGAATTTGATGGAAGCTGCTCCTCAGCTGGTTCTGGAGCTGGTGTGGTGCTTATTTCTCCTGAAGGGAAAATTCACCCTTTCTCTTTCAAGCTCCAATTCAAAAACACAAATAATACAGCTGAGTATGAAGCTCTCATCCTCGGTTTAAGCATGGAAAAAGAGATGGGGATCAAGAATCTCCTTGCTCGTGGAGATGCAGAGCTGATTGTAAAACAGGTCAGAGATCTCTATCAAGTGAAGAATAGAAGGTTGAAGCATTACAGGAACCTGGTTTGGGATTCCATTGAGTTCCTTGATGCCTTTTCAATTGAAGCCATGCCAAGGGAAAGGAACACTAGGGCTGATTCCTTGGCTGTCTCGGGGTCTCTACTGATCCCTCATCTAGATTTCTCCCAAGATAAATTCACCATTGAGATGATTCATAGGCCTAGTGTGCCTGACAATGCAAACAACTGGTAGGTCTTTAATGATGATCAACACTTGCTTTCCTTCCTTGAACTCAGAGATAATTTTGACCAGCTGTACTTTGAAGGAGGTGGGAATCTTCCTAGAGAGTGTGTGCCTCCAAATGAAGGAGATATCAAAGAAGAAATGGATCATGATGGCTGTATAAAACTAAAAGGTAATAAGATACCTAAAGGACTGGTAAGTTTGGAAGAGTTATTTGATAAACATGATGGGTACATCAAGTCCAAAGCTTCCAAAGGAGCTCAACAGTCTGCTGACTATGAAAAGATAAACATAGGGAGTCTTAACAAACCTATGTTGGTAAACATTGGAAAGTGCTGCACACAAGAGGAGAGGAAGAAAGCAAAAAATCTGTTGAAAAGGTATGTTGATGTTCTTGCATATTCTTATGATGATCTTAAAGCTTTTCAACCAAAAGAGATGCAACATTTCATTCCTCTAAAGCCTGGGATCAAGCCCTTCCAGAAAAAGCAGAGGCAGTATAACCCTAAAATTGCTGATACAATTTTTCAAGAGATCCAAAAGTTATTGAAGGCTAAAATCATTTTCCCCATTCACCATTCAACGTGGATTGCTAATATTGTGCCTGTCAGGAAGAAGAATGGTGAGATCCAGATTTGTGTTGATTTTAGGAACTTGAATCAAGCCTCTTTGAAGGATAATTATCCTCTCCCTATAATGGATCAAGTGTTGCAGGCAGTTACAGGTTCAGAAATGTTGTCCATGCTTGATGGGTTCTCAGGATATAATCAAGTAGAAGTAAGTGTTGCAGACCAGCATAAGACTACCTTTACCACTCCTTGGGGCACCTTTGCTTACAGGAGAATGCCTTTTGGCCTCATCAATGTTGGTGCCACCTTTCAGAGGGAAATGGACCTGGCCTTTGGCAGTCTCAAGGGAAAATGCATAGTTGTATATCTTGATGATCTGACTGTGTTTTCAAAAACCAGAGCTGATCATTTCCAACACCTTGAAACTGTTCTCCAAAAGTGTAGAGAGCATGGCATCTCCTTGAATCCCAAGAAATCTATCTTTTGTGTCACCGAGGGAAAATTATTGGGACACATTGTCTCCAAGGAGGGAATCAAAATTGATCTAGAAAGAGTCCAGATGATTCAGCAAATCCCTCTCCCCACAAGCAAGAAGGGTGTGCACTCTTTCTTTGGCAAGATCAACTTCTTAAGAAGATTCATACCTGATTTTGCTGAACTTACTTTGAACATAGCCCACATGATGAAAGGGAAGCAGACTTTTGGTTGGTCCTCTGAAGGGAAGGTTACATTTGAAGACATCAAGAGAGCTATAGCAAAGACTCCAATCTTGGCATGCCCTGATTATAGCAAAGACTTCATTATCTATTGCTATGCTACTGAAAGTACTCTAGCTGTTGTGTTAACCCAGGAGAATGCTGAAGGTCATGAACTCCCCATAGCATTCATGAGTTATATTTTGAAATCCCATGAGATGAAGTACACCATGATGGAGAAACATGCTTTTACAGTGGTCAAAGCTGTGAAACAGTTTCATTTTTACATCCTCAACTCTCATTCTATTGTGCTTGTGCCTGATACAACTATTAAATCCATTCTTACACAAAAAGAATTTGGAACCAAGAGAGGCAATTGGGTAGCCAAAGTTCAGGAGTATGATCTTGACATCAAACCCACCAAGCTAGTTTGAGGAAAGGGCTTATGTGAACTTATTGTTGAAGGAGTTGATGCCAAATTGTCTAAGGAGGAAGTTGATATCCCTGTTGTTCTTTTCCTCAGCTCAACTGATGAATGGTATGCTGACATTGCACACTTTCTTACTTATGGAGAATGTCCATCCCATTTGAGTGCCAAGGAAAAGAGAGCCATCAAATTAAGGTCTGCCCAATATGTGTTGTGGGAAAATGCATTGTTCAAATGAGGCATAGATGGAAGGTTTTTAAAATGTGTTGACAAAGAGAAGCAAAAGAAGTTGTTCTCAACTTTTCATGACCAGGCCTATGGAGGTCATTTCTCTTCTACTGTCACAGCCCACAAAATCCTCTGTGCTAGATATTATTGGCCTACCTTGTTCAAAGATGCATCAAAGTGGGTAGGCAAGTGTGAAGCATGTCAAACCTTTGTTGGAAGACCCAAATTGGCTGCTTTACCTCTCAAACCAGTAGTGATTGAGGAACCTTTTCAACAATGGGGTTTGGACTTCATTGGGACACTCAATCCACCTTCAAGTGTAGGGCATACCCATGTTTTGACTACCACTGATTATTTCACCAAGTGGGTGGAAGCCATTCCAGTTAAAAGTACTACTTCTGAAGTAGTATGCAACTTCATCAAGGAGCACATCTTAATAAGGTTTGGGATACCAAACAAGATTGTCACTGACAATGCTTCCAATTTTTCTTCTACTGAGATGATGGATTTCTGCTATGGCTATGGCATTTCCCTTGCTCACTCTTCAGATTACTATCCCCAAGGGAATGGGCAAGCAGAATCAACTAACAAGAACTTGGTCACCATTGTTCAGAAGCTTGTTAATGACTCTCAGAGAAATTGGCATAAGAAACTATATGATGCTTTATGGGCAGATAGGATTACACCTAAGAGAGCCATTGGAATGTCTCCTTTTCAAGTGGTATATGGAGTTGAAGCTCAGCTGCCAGTGACATTGGAACTTCCAGCCTTACATTTGATGAAGGCCATTGAGGATGCCAGCTTTACCAATTCATTAGACAAAAGAATTATGTACCTCCAGAAGTTGAATGAAGACAGATTGCAAGTGGTTGACAGGATATCAGCTCATCAACTCAAGGTAAAAGCTCTGTTTGACAAAAAGGCTAAACCCAAAACTTTTCAAGTGGGAGACAGTGTTCTTCTTTGGGACAAAAGACATGAACCTCGAGGCAGCCATGGTAAATTTGATTCCCTTTGGCTTGGTCCTTTCAAAATTAGACATTTTGCTGGTGAGAATTCTTTTTACCTAGACTACATGGATGGATCTCCTCTCCCACTTCCTTATAGTGGGAAATTTCTGAAGTTGTTCAAAACCTAGCAGTTTTGGCGGTCCCTCTGTACATTATGTATAGCATTTTTTCTTTCCTTGTTTTTGTTTTGGTTGTTTCCCTTTCTGTGTTCTCTTCTGTGTTGGTTTTGCTTCTTTTTGACTCCGTTGCCCAATGGCTAAGACACTGATCCAATCTGATTACCCAGAATTCTCTAAGGTTCTTGATTTTGCCTCTTTCCTCTGCCAAATCATCCCCAGAAGGAGCCAGCTATTGTCCTCTCAATTTTCCCCACCCTTTCAAATCTAAATTCATGAAAATTGGAGCCCTGCCATGGAAGAAATTCATGTTTTAAACTCCTCATGACTGCTTGTTTTCATTTCCCACAGGTTTTTAATCATTTTCCTCAGTCTGCTGCCGTTAAAACATTTTACCTATTTTCAGTAGGTGGGAAATGATTTTGGTTCTCCTTTGATGAGTTGGAATGCATGGGACCTTGCATCTTTTGTTTCTAACCTTTTGCAGAGAAAGAAATCCTTCATCAGGAGCAGAAATGGCATTTTCCCATTTCCTGCAACTTTCTACGTTCTTTTCCCCATCAAATTCTTGCTCGGGAAGGTGAAGGCTACGCGTTTGTTTCCCATTGGATGCAGTTGGGTGGGTTTCTTTGTGAACTTATTACTTTTGGTGATTTTGGGAAAAATGCCAGATTTTTCCCACATCCCCGCCGGTCCCTGATTGGCTGGAGCAGTTTTGGTGGAGGTTCGGGCTGGCGGATCCATTTTATTTTCTAAGGCATTATGGCAAAAGGATAAATTTTCAAGTTGAGGCCTCCAACCAATCATAGAAGGACACGTGTCTATGTTGAAAATTCAATGGTGGGCACATGGACTTTGGGGGAAATTTGGAATTTTTCCTTTTCCAAAAAAGATAAAAAATCAAGGCACATCCCCACAACCAATCAGGTGGCTCCACATGTCACCAATCAGAGAGGGACACGTGGTTGTTTCTCAGTTCATAGGCACTTCGGCGGACCGGTGGGAGACTTTGAGAATTTTAGCCTTGTTTCCACAAAAGGTGAAGAGTTCTAAAATGGCTTGTGGCCCTGCTTGAGTGAAAGGAAAAATTCTAAGTTGAGGCCCGCAACCAATCAGAGAAGGACACGTGTCCACGTTGAAAATTCAATGGCGGGGGTGCAGAACCTTTTGGGGAAAAGTTGGAATTCTTCCCCTTTCTCAAAATAGATAAAGTCTAAAGTAGAAGCGCATCCTCGCAACCAATCACATGGTGCCACATGTCCATGTTGAAAAGTCAAATTGGGCCATGGAGATTTTTGAGAATTTGAGCCTTTTTGTTAAAAAATTTCAAATGGCAGTTTGACCCACATTTCCTCAGCCACTCAGATGATGCCACGTGTCCAGGCCTTTGGCGGAGCTACGGGGGGGCGGAGCAAATCAAGAAAATGCACTTTTTCTCCCAAATGTCAGGAAATGTAGATTTCTTCCCCAGGGTCATCGTTGCTTGGATCTTGCCACGTGTAGGGTCCAAATTTGAAGGTAAAAGGGGGAAAAGATAGCCAAATGCCCTCTTCTGGTTTTTATCACCATTAACGAACCAGAGCTCTGCAAAACATGGAAAATGGCTCATTCTTCATTCTTTTCCCTGCATTCCTTGTCATTTCTTCATGAGATGTGTTTTGGATTGGTTTTGGAGCCAAATTGATAAGTTTAAAGAGGTGTAAAGTTTAATCATCAGAAAATAGATTTTATCAGGCATACGTGATAAAATGGGATAAAACTTATCAATAAGCACTTGAGTGCTATGAAAGTGGTTAAAAGGTGGAGATGGTAGGACCACGTGAAGGAGAAAATCATGAGATGTCCCCTGCTAAAATAATCATGCTCAAATGACGAGATATTCACCTTTTTGGAACCTCCTATTTTCATGTCACTTTCCAAAAGTGGATCTGCAACAAACATTATCCCTTTCAGATATTCTTTTCTTGGGGACAAAGTATGGATGTAAACAAATTGTTATAAATATATGGCTTTGGCCACGGGAAAAAGGGGATTTTGGTTTTTCTGGGAAAGTTGTAAATTCTGAAGTAATTCAATACAAAAGTTCTTTCTTTCTTATTTTCCTCTGTTATACCTTTCTCTCTCCTTGCTCGATTCAATGGATCTTTTATTTTGCATTCAATAGAAACTTTGTGTTCTGGTTTGTGTGAATCTTTAGAACTTTGTGTCTGCAGATTTGTGTAGGTGGTGAAGTAATTGATCCTTTTCTATATTTTCTTGGTTCAATGTGAGTAGGGAGATACTCTGCTATCTATATTTCCCAAAAGCATTGTTGTTTTCTTCCTTCTCCCATCTCTATATTCTTCCATCCCTTCTAATTGATAATCTTTAGTATGAAAACGTTCCAAGATATCAGGGTCCAAACATTGAGAGTTGTATATCTGTACATTTGTTTTTCTTGCTTTCAATAAGGGAGCCTCTCCCATTAAAGAGGAGGGACTTGTTTTCCTCTGATTGTGGTTTCAACCCTTGTTCCATTCTGAAACCTAACAAGGTAAATTGATGGAATTTTACTAAATCATGGTATTTATCTAGCCCACTATACTGATTACTATCTGCAAGGTAATGGCCAAGTGGAATCCAGTAAAAAAGTATTATCACTATTGTTTAGAAGCTAGTGAATGTCAATCAAATAGATTGACATAAGAAGATATATGATGCACTATGGGTCGATTAAAGCAAACCCAATAAATCCAACGATCCCTCTCCTTTCTAGTTGTTATACGAAATTGAGGCTCAAATTTTAATTTCTCAAGAGCTCCTGTTACAACTAGTGAAGGCTGTAGAAAATGGAGAGTACTCAGATGCTATTGAAAAGAGGATTTGTTATACTCTAGAATAACTTTGATGAAGATAGAATAACAATGGTTAATACACAAAGGCACTATTTAAGGAAAATAAGATATTTGATTTTTTTAACACATGACATGAGCTTCTAACCATTGGAGATCTTATAATCCTTTAGGACAAAAATAGAGAACCAAAGGGATTAAGCTACTATGGTAAGTGTGTGAAAATGGGTGGCCAAAAGGGGGTAAAAAAGAGACACATTTTTTACTTGGAAATCAATAAAAATTGTGTTTCATCTAATAATTCGGCAAAGGGATATAATCAAAATTTGATAAAGTGATACACATGAGTACCAATAGAGCTCGAAATTAGTTTCTAAACTAAATTTTTTTTAAATGGTGAAGATTAAGAGTATCAAATGTGGTGCGCAATAACGTTGTCTATTTTTGTGTCAAAAAGATAAGAACCTATTGTATGTGCGCCCCCCTATTTTTTGAGTGCCCATAAATCGCCATTTTCAAATCCCTTTTGTATAAAGGATATCTAATTCCATGTACGAGGTTTGTTAATATTTTCATAATTTTTGGATGTTCAATTAATTTTATTAATTTTCAACAGACCTCACATATCCCAAAAATTGAAATATTTGTGTAGTGCATCCCTTAACTTTATTTTTATTAACAACTGTTATATTTTTTGATGTTTTTTTGGGTGTGTATAGGATAGAGTTTAGAAAAAACCATTTTTAATCAACAAATTATTTGAAAAATTCATAAAAATTGTGCACCAAAATTATGCATAGGTTTTATCAAAGAAGTACCACTAGTAAAAGAAATTATTTGATAAGCCTTGAAACATAATCAAATTAGATTAGAAAAATTGTAGAGGTGTCAAGGTATAAAATTGGCATTCATACTATAATTTATGTTTGAAATTATGTTTTAGTGTAGAATATCGTATCTCACAAGTGAAAATTTTGTTATTTATCAAACACGGATTTATTCAGGATTTTTAGTCCAAAATTTTGTATCCAAGGAAAATCCAAGTTTCTATGATTGGGAATTTCAATGGTAAAGAGCGATGAAATGCATTGACATTATAACGTGTGCATTCATGTTTTCTAAACTTATTATTTCTCCATGAATTATATTTACTTTATATATATATATAATTATGGGAGTGTGTGCATGGTTTTGTTTGTTTAGCTAAGTCAATGAATAAGAACTAACATCTAGATAGTTCTATAACAAAGCTAATTGAAAAATCAAAACACCATCAAAGATAAGAACTAAACAAGTTAATACCTAGCATCAAATGCATTAAACTTTGAAAATAAACCTCATGCTAAAGTATTTAAATCTCTATTCTCTAGATTGCCAGCTAAATCAATAAATGGACCTAAATAAGCTACCATGGCTATCAAAATTGGTGGTTGTCCTTGATGTTCCAAGAACCTAGGAATGGAGGCTTCATCAAAGTTGGGCTACAAGACCCTTCTTGATTACCTCCCATATTTCCCAAGCACTTTAATGCTAGAATAGGATGATGATTACCTCCTCAATGATGAAATCTCAAGATGATAAAAAGGTGCAAGCTCTTAGTCTATTTTGCTATATGCTTTGCATTTTCTTTCTCAAGGAGTTTAGGTGTAAGTAAAAAGGTAGGTGGAGGGCTCTTTATATAGCCCAAAGGTTAAAAGAATCAACACATTCTCATGAATGTGGGATAAAGATAAAACATGATTAGGAATGGATAAGGTTGCTTTATTAAAGGTAACCTTACTTTAGAAGGGTTTAATACATGTTTAGCACGTCATGGGAATTTGGGGGTCTATCGTTTTAATTAATCAAAGGTGATTAATTAATAGGTAGGTGTAAGCTTATAGAAGCCATGTTAGAAGGATATTAGTGCAATTTAGGCTATAAGAAGGGATTAAATCAATTAAATATTGATTTATAGTTTAAATGGAAGGGGAAGACTAATTAATTAATAGAAAGGGAAATAATTAATTAATATAAATAGAAAGGAGGTGATTAATTAATTAGAAAGGTCGTTAATTAGGAAAGTTAGCTGATTAACGCGACTTAATTGGTTATTGCGTATTGTAATTAATTGATGAGCTAATTAGAGGGAATATGAAGTGCTTTTGACGATATGTCGTATTTGCGTGAAAGGGGATAATTAACGTAATTTAAGTATTTAAATTGCTTAAGTGTAAACTATAGGTGTCTACATTTGCCCCTCTTTGGGGTGGTGTAAGTGACGTCCACTTCAAAGATAGTAGACAGAAGAAATTTTTTGAAGGGATAGAATAAAAATTAGTAGGAGTGAGAGATGCCCCCTCGAGTGTCGATGGGGTGATGAAATAAGCCAATTGACGATCGAAAAATGTGAGATATAGATAGAAGAATGGGGAAGAGGCAGGATGCCCTGAAGTGAGAGAGAAAATTAGGGGTGAAAAGGGAAGTGGTGTAGAAGAAATATGGAAGAGGGGAGAGAAGAGCTTAGCCTCTAGCCACTATTTATTAGAACAATTTTAATGTCATCATATTGCCATAGGAACTACATCATCGGTCCTTATTAAAAATATAAGCATACGACAAAGGTAGAGTGACATGAAAAGCCATACTACAACATATTGTCCATTGTCTGAAAATCACAACTCCACGCAACATACAAAAATGCAATGCAATACGAGAAGGAAACAAGCTCATCTAACAGGGAAAATAAGTACAAACGCACATATCATAACCCAACAATGGTCAAGATAGTTGTACAAATGTTTTGTTATCAGTGCTGGAGAGATCCACAAGTTCGTGGTTGATTGCAAGGGTTAAAAAATGATTCCTCGAAGGTGGATACATGCAAGGGGAATTGGCAATGGACATGGGGTCCATGAAAAGCGTTTGTGCGCAATGAAACAACACCAGGTAACGAAAGTGCTCTAGAGTACAGACGAAGTAAGCAGCTAGCTTTGTGAATGGTTGTGAATCCAATGATCCGCGAATCGTATTAATCGGGGAAGATGTGAGACAAACCAATAGGATATGGAGAAAATACCATGCGCAAGACACAAGTTTCAGCCGTAATAAGCAAGTTACCATTTTTGTAGGGTAGTTTTTACTTTTTAGGAATTTTTGAAAAATCACTTTCCCTATTTTTGGGTTTTTGTGATATAAGTATTGTTGTTTGTACCTTATCGGTTGGTTTTCAAACTGTGGGAAACAATAGAAGAAAATAGAAGAAGAAAGCTAAGGGCCTAGAGGCGAATCAATGAAAGTTCCTCTATGTGGAAGAAAAGAGAAACAAATGACAAATAAAGTCCTTGTTTAGTGGAAAAATTAGGAAAAATAATTATTTGAAAAATAATTATGTACAAGAGTGTGAAGAAGAATAAAAATCGCCAGGGAACAATAAAATTGTCTGGGGGAGAAGAAAGGGGTATTAGACAAAAAATGCCCTTAAAAGATACGGTGAAAAAGAAGAGAAAAATAATTATTTGATAAAAATAATTATTCCACAGCGAACAAAGGAGAAAACGGCGATCAAAATGGGTTTTCCAGCCTTCTGAACGGTGAAAAATAGGTTAATATACCCCCCAAGGGGGTAAAAACATCGCAATCAGTTCATTTTGAATGGCTTAGTTTAGAAAACTTACCGTGAGACTCTGACACTCAAGAGAGATGGTGATCGTACGAGACCGTTTGAGGCGTGTTGACACAGTCCAGGGGTACCAGAGGCACACAGATGAGGGCCCATTTGTGAGTATTTGTAACCTTACCTTTAAAATGTTGTCATTAATGCATTAATTAGGGAATTTAGGCTTAAAAAATGTGTAGGCGCACCTGCACGCAGGCATGACACTAGGGCACATGTGCCAGTTTAGGGGCGTAGGTGCTAGGTCTATGCGCACACTACGCATAGTCAAAAATCTTTCATCCTACACACACGAGCATGAAGCACACACAGGAAAGGGGCTAGTTACATGCTAAAAGCTTGGCTTCAAGCATGGGTAGCTAAGTTCACACAGGCAGAAGCGAGCATAAAGCATGCAAAAGCACCAATTAGGTGGCACATATCTGAATTTGTATGTTAGGGTTGTCATAAAAGGGTCATTATAAGTATAATTGTCCAGATAGAGCTTCTACATCTGGTACAAGAGATAATGATAAAGGAAAAGCACCTGTGAATTCTTTTGATGTAGTAGATAAGAGCATAAATAATGAAGTAGATGTGTTTGTAACAAAAAGAAAGAAAGAAAAAGATAACCAAGATGGAAATGATCCTAAGAAGATGAAAGGAAAAAACTAATAAGAAACACAGGAGAAGAAAGTTGGGTGTGCAGAATTTTCTAATTTCACAAGGACAAGGACCATACTCCATCTTAGAAGATCTATCCAAAAGGCCTGCAAATATTACATATGGTCAACTCTTGGCTATGTCTTCTGAGAAGAGGCGGGAGCTGCGAAGTGGACTCAATGCTCGACGAAGGAAGGAGGTTGAGGTCCCTGTTTTGGAGGTAGAGGTAGATCCCTACGCTCCACAAGCTGAGGTATTATGTAATGGTATTTCAATTCATGATGTCTTAGTTGATGGAGGTGCTGCAGTTAATGTAATGACCAAGTCTGTAATGAATATGTTGGGTTTAAAAATTGATCGCCCCTCAACACTTATGTTAAGGTCACTAAATAAGGAAAAACTAAACCAGAAGGTGTAGTTTCAAATGTGGCAATATCTGTTATGGGTGTTCTATGTGTGGTAGAATTTCAGGTGATGAAAAATGGTACTGTTGCGTACCCAATGTTGTTGGGAAGACCATGGCTAAGGAGAGTTCATGCAAGAAACTACTGGAATGAAGGCTTCATGACACTTGGACGTGGTAGAGAGAGGGTGAAGATAAACGTGATCCCTCGGCATCATAAGGTAGAGCCTGTGGATTCAAGTGATGAAACTGATGATTGGACATCCTCTGATTACTCTAGTACCAGTGAAGTGGACACAGAAGATGAAGAAAGTGAGGTTGATGTTTCAGTCATGGATATCCTTCCAGTCACACCGACTCATGAACCCATAAAATTATCTGAAGAAGAAATTGATGATTGTCTCCAACAAATAAAGATTGGTGATGCTGTGATGGAGAGTGAGAAGGAATCCTACCTCCAGCTCTTTCGAAGGTACATACACCTATTCACTTTTGATTACAAGGAACTCCATCAAGTAAGTTGGGTAGAACATTCTATTGAGCTGGTAGATGGTGCTAAGCCCATAAAGCAAATGCCATATAGAATGAATCCTAATTTTTCCAAGACTGTAAAAGAAGAAATAGATAAGTTGCTTGATGTAGGATTCATATTTGCTGTGGAGAATTCAAAATGGGTTTCTCCCATTGTGATCTGAATAAAAAAGAATGGGAAACTACGCATTTGTGTTGATTATAGGAAGCTCAACAAGGCAACAAAGAAGGATCATTACCCTCTTCCATTCTCAGATCAGATTTTGGATGAAGTAGCTAGCCAGGAGTGCTATAGTTTTGCTGATGGATATAGCGGATACAACCAAGTTCGTATAGCAGAGAAAGATCAGCTGAAGACCACGTTCACCACTCCTTGGGGAACATTTCTTATAGAGTTATGCCTTTTGGGTTGTGTAATGCTCCAGCAACGTTCCAACGTTTGATGAATAGGGTGTTTGAACCCTACATTGGGAACTTCATCAGAGTATTTCTGGATGATTTTTACATCTATGGGAGCAAGATGGACCACCTGCACCAGATGGAGACAACATTTCAAAGGTTAGATGAAGCACAAGCCTCACTAAACCCTACAAAGTGTGTCTTTGGATGTTCTAAAGGCGTTTTGTTAGGGCATGTTGTATCCAGAGATGGTATTGGTACTGATCCTGATAAAGTTTCAAAAATCAAAGAGTTACCATTTCCTATGAATAGAAGTAAGTTGAGATCATTTTTAGGCCATGTGGGTTACTATAGAAGGTTCATCAAGAATTTCTCAAAGATTGCACAGCCACTAACCCAGTTCTTGAAGAAGGATGTTACTTATGAACCAGGAAATAAGGCGCATGAAGCTTTTGAACAACTGAAGGAAGCCTTGGTGTCTTCACCTGTTTTAAAGAATCCAGATTGGAGCAAGCCATTCATTGTGTATACTGATGCCTCAGATGCAGCACTAGGAAGTACTCTGAGCCAAAAGGATGAAAATGGGAATGATCATCCAGTTTACTTTGGAAGCAGACAAATGAGTAGTGCTGAGGTAAATTATACTGTAACTGAAAAAGAGGCTCTAGCTATCATTTTTGCTGTAAAGAAGTTTAGAAATTACTTGCTAGGGAAGAAATTTCTAGTTGTAACAGATCATCAGGCTCTAAAATATATTGTAAATAAGCCTAACCCATCAGGGAGGATAGCAAGATGGATAATTTTGCTACAAGAATTTGAATTTGATATTATAGATAGGCCAGGAAAGAAGCATGTCAATGCAGATGCACTCTCTCGAGCCTATGATGGTTTAGGTTCATCTTGTGATGATGATGATTTCCCAGATGCAACATTGTTATCCCTTGACACAATCCCTAGTGAATACATAGATATTTGGAATTATCTGAATGAATTCAAGTTTCCTGATGGTGCCAATGCAAAGACTAAGAGAAAGATTACTCAAGCCAGTCGTCCATATTCTATTCTGCATGGAGTATTATTTCGAATAGGACCTGATGGACAGTACAAGAGGGCAGTTGGACGTGATCAAGGGAAGGAGCTGATAGAAAAATTCCACAATGGTACATGTGGAGGACACTTCTCTGGAAAACTTACAACAAGAAGGATCTTGGATGCAGGTTATCACTGGCCCACTCTTTTTAGAGATTGTTATAATTATTGTAAGACATGTGATATTTGTCAAACACATGGTAATCGTAAGATTTCATCAGCTCCATTATGCCCTATTCTTCCACTTGGTCCCTTTGAAAAGTGGGGAATAGACATTGTAGGTCCACTTCCAACTACCCCATGCCAAAATAAGTATATTGTAGTTGCCACAGATTATTTAACCAAGTGGGTTGAAGCTAGGCCATTGAAAACAACTTCCATGGATGAAGTGGCAAGGTTCATATATGAACGCATTGTCACCAGATTTGGTTGTCCATTAGAAATTGTAACAGATCAAGGAAGCCACTTCATTAATGAGGTGGTAGAAGCCCTAGTCAACAAGTTTTCTATTAAGCACAGGAAGGAAACAACATACAAGCCAAGCACAAATGGACAGGTGGAACGAACAAATTTTGTGTTGTGTCAAATTCTAGCAAAAGATGCAGCCTTGCAGGTACATAAGTGGGATAAAAGGATTCATGCAACATTGTGGGCATATAGGGAAACATCAAAGTCAGCAACAGGATACTCCCCATTTCAGTTGGCTTATGGCATTGATCCAGTTCTTCCTATTGAGTTTGATATTCCCACTATGAGAGTTATGAAAAATGAAAGGATGGATGAAAGTGATTCAGTAAAAGAAAGGTTGGTACATCTTCATTTGCTAGAGGAAATGAGGAAATAGCGAAGGATACAAGCTATAAGAAGAAAATGAAGCAGAAGGAATACTTTGATCAAAAGATCTGTTGGTCTCCATTTCATGTGAATGACTTGGTTCTAGTATATGATTCCAGATACAAAAAAGAAGGCAGAGAAAATTTCTTCCCAAATGGATGGGGCCCTACAAAATAGCAGCTGTGCATGAAAATGGTACATATCGACTGGAGGAATTGGATGGCACTCCCATTACGAAATGGGTCAACCACGACAAGTTAAAGATTTTCCAAGCACCAGAATAATCTACTCCAAGGACGGAGTAGAAGCTAGGAAGGGGGAAGATGTCGACATTAAAATTTTCCTCCATAATTTCTATTTCATTAATGTATGTATTAGGAATAGGATGTTGTTAAGTATAATTAGTAGTAGCATCCAATAGAAGATAACGGTGCCATCCGTACAATGACACCAATAATGTATAGTACGGTAACAGTCAAAGTACAATAGGAATGTTGTGGTAAAAAGTAAATATTTTTCGTAAGTGGTCCGGTAATGTTAAAATGTCAAAGTTAGGGTAAGTAGAGAAGTAGGGTCTACATGATTAGGAATTAGATCTATTATATTGTAATAAGGACAAGGAGTGAGGTCATAAATATTTTGTGTATTTTATTTGTAAAAAGTCTAAAAATGTGGAACCCATGTGAAATGATAAGGTTTATCTTATCTTAAAAGATAAGCTTACATGTAAAGATAAGAGTTAAGGTATGGAATATGATTCGTCAGAGTAGATTTCTTATCCTATCTTAGAGATAAGGTGGATAAGCCTGAAATTCCTATAAATAGAGAGGCCACCCCCCTCATTTAGCATAGAAGGAAGTAGTGAGAAATATTGTATGAGTAAGTGTGTAAAGGAAGCCATCAGTTTAAAGGTGTGTTAAAGAAGCCATTAAGAGGTGTAATTGTGAAGTTTCTCCCATAGTTATTGTTGGAAGGCAAGTGAAGTTAGTAACACTTGAAGTACCTCATGGGTGAGATTGTAACAATTTCATGTTGATATTATAATTTACACTTGATATTTCAGATTTTTCATCATTCCTTCTTATCATAGTCTATGGTATTCTTGTGTTATGTTTGTTGTTGTGTTTCCAGATTACATCCACCAAACTAAAGGCTGTGCATTAGTAAATAATCATAGCACGAGGAGTTCCCGGTGAAGAATTATCATAGTGCCAGATTGGTGATGACAGGCTCAAGCTCTGGAGACGATCAGGGCTATTTTTTATATGCGGATCTTCATTTCTTATTCCATCTGACTATTACCGCAATAAGAGGCACAAATACTGCTAGATCTTCTGCCTCAAGTGGTGATGAAGTCACAGATGTGCATTACCCGACCACAGGATTTTTTTACATGTATAATTCTTTATGGAGGCATTGCAATAAAGCTGTAAAGTTAGGTTTTAATTTCAAGTGTAGGTCTATGTACCAACTTGATAGACCAGATTCTTAGGACTCCCAACCATCTTTGCTAGCCGAGGATTTGTGCTATGTTACAAGTGATCTATTTGACACTGCCTATTCAGAGCTAAGTGATTCACCTTAGGAGATTTTATCATGCACTTTGATTTTATGCCACCATGTGACCTAGTGGTGAGATCACTTATTCTAGCAGGCTTACTAAAGATCATACTTGAGATGTTGTGCCGACTCAGAGTAGATAGTGGCTTGCCACAATTATCTAGGATAAGTGCATTACATGGCTCTCATATCGTAGAGGTCAACATGGAAGTCCAGTTGGCACCAGATAGTGAGATATGTGAACACTTCCAGATCAGAACAAAGACCAGGCCTAGCCCAGTCGATAGATTTTCCAGGCATCTAGAGGATAGACCTATGAGCCCTGGACGAGGGTGAGAGTTGCAGCTGACAACCTATCTTTGAATACATTGTACATAGGACTTACTTTTGTGGAATGTTCTTGCCTCTTATGAAGGATAATTTTGATGTGTCAGTGATGAGTAGACATGTATTTTTACCATGATGTAACCTTACATGATGAAGCATTGCTAATTCTTTCAGGCATACATGCCCCTTTTCATTCATGGCATTGCATATCAAAGATGTATTTCATATTGAGAACTGAAATAGGACATTGCATATTTTATACATAGGATTATTTGATGTATTTGATTATTGTATAACCTGAGCTGAAGGCATTTTTGATATAGAGCAAGATTTATATCGTATCCATTTGTGATTCAATATGTATTTTTGACACACCATGACTAATTATATATATATATTATATATATAAATATTATATGAGGACTGATTATTTTGGCTCATATATACATGGTTACTGAGATGATGCACATCTTTGTTTTATTGATACATTATGTAGATAGTTTTTATTTTTTGTAAATTTATGGGGAGCCAATGCCCTGATGACGGGACATGAATCATGTTGTATGAGCATAACTGAGGGTACCTGTTGTAACCATTCTGGAAAAGATGTATGTTATTGTCTATTCCTTGTTCCATGGATATCTGATGATGTTACTTCAAATGATCGGATTTTACTGTTGATGTATTTGATCATGTGCTCATTCTCGACATTATTCTAGATGTGAAATACCTCATTTTGCAATTACTAGGATGTTATTGTCATTGAAAAGTTGGGTTTTGTTTAATAGTGCCCACTCCTCTTCGATGCTATTGTCATTATGATGATATTATTGATCGATCAAACATTAAAGACATGTTATGATTTTATGATTTTGAGAATGGTTAATATTATGGATGTATTATCAGATAATTGTACTTTGATAAAACTTCATGTGTCTGATTCTAATGTTTTGATGTATGATGCTCTATGATGCTGTACAGATGATAGATCTGTAGACGATATCAAATGTACTTCTCATGTGTTATTTTGATGTATATGGACGAGATGATATGATGATATTGGTGCGGGGGGGGGGATATGATTTTTTATTATGCACAACCCCTCTTGCCCCCATTGATGATATGATATGTGAATGACTAGCTTAGCATACATGCATGATGTAAAACTTAGCATTTTTGTTTATATATGATGTATAGATGATGCTAGATGTGATGATAGTGATGGTAATGTGATGTGAATGATAACAAAACATAGCACATGCAAGAAACATAGCCAAATGCTAACAAAGAACACCAGGAATTAATGCAATACACCATGATTCACCATGTTTGATTAACATGTAACAAATTTGACAACCAAATGCTCAAGAAAGAACATAATAAATTAACACAATACATTGACTTCCCAAGGTTCACTAGCATGTCGAAGAACACTCAATATGCATGAGCAAGAATGAATCTAATCTAAGCAAGAAAAGATGAACTATGACAATTTGTACACCCAAGCAACAAACAACTCAAAATAAGCACACAAAACACTATACAAGCAACAAGCAAAGCAAGGAAAATGTGTTGACAATGCAAGTAAATGTTTGTTTTTTTGTAAGATTTGTTTTGATGCACTAATTTTCTATTGTTTTAAGTTTTTGTGAAACAATTTTTGTTATTGTTTTTGTTTTCTATTGTTTTCTTTTTCGTAAAACAATTTTCTATTGTTTTTGTGTTTTCTAACGGTTTCCAAAGCTATGTGCAGGTAACCAAGAAATCATTGGATGCCCCTAGCGTTAGGTGGGGAATATACAAGGGCAGAAGCCATGCACTTATGGTATAAGAAGGTGAAGTCATTGAGTTTCCCCCAGGAGCGTAAGATGGGAAATAACAAAAGACCACGCCCCTCACAGATGAATAAAAGAAGACAAAGCCGGATCAAGGCTAGACATGAGATGTGCACATGGAATCATTTAAGGTAGAACCTGGTCTAGGCCCAAAGACAACTACCCTTCTAATACAAAATGCTTGTGAACAATGAATCCTCCCGAGGCCAAAACTATTTTCACCCAAGGACTTGTCCCAAAGTGCCATTTATTGCGTGGTTTTCACTTTGTGGATGACTTGTTTTCTCTTTTTCTTTTTCTGATATTTTTTGATTTTTTTTATTTACATAATTTTTGGATGACTTCATTTTCCATGTTCATTTGCATAGAACCTCTTAAGATGCATGGAATTTCATGGGCTCCCTGGCTCATCACCATTGGGGTGGAGCTCCAGTTTGTATATTTTTATGTGCCATACTTGGCAATATGACATAGGGTGTCTAACCAATGTGGTTCGAACTTTGCCTTTTTTCTCAATCTGATCCTATTGGGGTTGAACTAGTTTCCTTCATGAAGAAATCGGAGAGGGAACCTCAAACTAATCTTATAAATATTAATAAAATGGAGGGAATGTGTTTTCCTTAAGATAGGTGAAAATGGGTTCATACCAGTGGCAGAATTGGGACCAACAACCTCACAAGTAGGCAAGATTCTAACATGTCATACGTGGGATTCATGTAGATTTTCTACTGAAGAAAGGCCTATCATTGAGTTCTAATGGAATACAAAGCATCGATCCCACCGTTGCCATGGCATCTACTGATCTATTCTGGGATCTTGGGATTTACTCAAAGGTAATGCGCAGAAAATACTCCTTTAATTTTTGACTAACTTTTTGTAAATGTATGAGCTTGTCATCCTTAACTTGGTATTCATCATTTACTTGTTTAATGATTAACTGTGAATCACCTACAACCTTAACATGATGAATATTCCACTTGATGGCCAGCTGTCATCCCTGCAATGAGTGCTTCATACTCTGCAATGTTGTTCGTGCAAGGGAAGGCTAGGTGGAAATCCTGCGGTATAGGATGTGCCAAGGAGTAATAAGGACCACTCCTGCACCTGAAGCCATGAAACATAAAAGATCCATCAAAATGTATTTTCCATATGCTTGCATATTATGTCAATGTAGAGAAAAGAGGTGTCTGGCAGCTCCAGACTAAAGTGCTCTATGGTTTGCAAAGGTTCTTCCGCTAGCTGATCTGCAAGTACTTATCCTTTAACTGATTTTTGATGGACAAATTCTATAACAATCTCACTAAGTAGAATGATCCAATTAGTGATTCTACCTGTGAGGGCGGGTTTAGACAACAAATACTTGAGTGGTTCGACCTTTGATATGAGCTTGGTCTTAGTATTCAGCAAGTAATGGTGAAGTTTTTGAAAGGTAAAAACAACAACTAGGCAAGCCTTTTCAATTTGAGGATAATTAAGTTCATAAGCAATGAGGGTATGACTCAGACAGTACACCACTTTCTCTTTATGTTTAAGGTCGTATTGGGTGAGCAGCGCACCTATAACATATTATGTAGCGGAAATATAGAGCAAAAGTGGTTCTCTTGGGGTAGGAGGCACGAGGATAGGTGGATTAGCTAGGTACTGTTTAAGCAAAGAAAAGGCTTTCTGTTGCTCGGGTCCTTAGATGAAAGTGATGTATTTTTTAAGCAAATGGGTGAATGAGTGACATTTATCTACAAGCTATGAGTAAAGCAGCGAATGGCTTGAATTTTCCCCTGCAAGCTACGTAGTTGCTTGATATTTTTAGGTGGAGGCATTTCAGTGATGGCAGACACTTTAGTAGGGTCTACCTCAATACCTCGTCTTGAAACAATGAAGCCCAATAATTTTCCTTGATAGCACCCAGAAGACACACTTCTTTGGATTTAGCCTGACTTTATATTCACGTAGGCACTCAAAGATACGCCGCAAAATGATAGGATGATCTTCTCTTGTTTTAGACTTTCCCAGGATGTCATCTACGTAGTCTTCCATGATGTCATGAATCCTATCGTGAAAGATTACTGTCATGGCCAGCTGATAAGTTGCTCCCACATTCTTAATGCCAAATGGCATCACCTGGTAGTAGAAGGTGCCCCAAGGAGTTGTGATAGCTATTTTGTGTTGGTCCTCCTTAGGGATTCTAATATGATTATAACCTGAAAAGCCATCCATGAGCGATAGCATTTCATATCCTGCTGTTGAGTCAATAATCATATCAATGTTAGGTAATGGAAAGTCATCTTTAGGGAAATCCTTATTGATGTCTCTAAAATCCGTATAGATTCAGATATCGACATGTTTCTTCTGGACATGAACAATGTTCAATATCCATTCAGAATAGTCAATTGGTCAGATGAATCATACTACAAGTAACCTTTACAACTCTTCCTTGACCAACAAGGCCACTCTTGGATGCATCTTTCAGAGTTTCTATTTGATAGGCTTAGTGTCTGCGTGCATGACCAGGTTGTGCATGACCAAAGTTGGATCTATGTTGGGCATGTATTTTTAAGACCATGCAAACACATCAATGAACTCTCACAACAACATGGTGAACGATCTTTTGTTCTCTAGCAGAGAGTGATGCTCCCAATTTTACTATCTTGGGATCTTCTTCAGTACCAATGTTGACATTAATGGTTTCTTTGACTAACAATTTTGATAAATCCTCCATACGCGTAGGATTAGGAGGAAGGTTGAGATCTTCATCCATGGATGTCTCCATGAGATTTTCATCCTTGGCATGGTCACTTGGTTTGTCCTTTGATTTTCTTATTTGTTTGTCAGCCAGTGCCTCAAAGATGTTTTCACTGTGCGACTTGGACTTCGATTTTTGCTGAGGCTTTTCTTTAAAATTTTTTCCCTCACTTTTCTTCAAATTTTGCTGACCATGAAGTTCAGCCTCCTCACCAAAGTAGGTGCAGGTGTCTAAGTCGATAGAGAAACCCTTCTTGTGATCTCTAATGGGGATTGTATCACTTATACCCATGAACTCTGCAATAGCCTCATCATTCTCAAATAAATCTAGTGGAACGTGACGTTGTTGGTCCCATTCAACAAGGGAAGGGTATACCAAGTCAAGGGTTGGTTCAGTGGGGGTGATGGTCAGGACAACATTATTCATGAAAAGGTTCATGGAGGCTAAATCCTCATATTGGCTACAACAAGAATCTGTATCGTTGTCTAGGTAATCGGAACTATCCTCGTGCTCAAAATAATTCACATCTTGATTGTTGGGGTGTGCCCCATAAGGACAAATCCTGATTCTATATCTTTTTGTTTTGAAATGTGGAAGGGGGACTGGTTTTCTTTGTTCTTGTTCATACTTCCCACATCCTAGGCCTTTGTAGCCCATGGAGTACATCATTCTGCTAGATTTTTCATATTTTGGGGTTTGATAATAGGATAGCTGAGTGTCTTCAAGGACCCAAGTAGTAGGTGGATCAAGTAATTTCTCCTCAGCTAACAAGCCTCCAAGTAGGAATGACCCAATAGTGTGTTCTTCTCTAGGTCTCCTAAAACGGTAATTGGATCGACCTCTAGTCTTGGGTGATAAAGAGAGATATAACACCAAGAGCGCTTGTTCTACATTATACTCCCCACAGCCATATTCTAGGATTTTCATCTCCCATGAATCAAATGGATATGTTGAAGTAGACGCCCCATGAGCGCAAGAGCTAAGTGAATCTGAATCCACGTGGGATTCCATAGCCTCAGACTGGAGCGGAACAACTATATCTACGGAGGGACATGCGTAGGTAACCTTTCGTGTAAAGATATTGAGAGCTCTATAATGAGCAAAGGGCTCTAAATCTCCTAGTATTATTATCGTATGTCCCTCATGCTTCAACTTGATGCATTGATGAATCGTTGAGGGCATGGCCTGCATGACATGAATCCATGGTTGACCGAGAAGCATATTATAGAGAAGTTCCAAATCTAGGACATGAAACTTCGTCTGATGACAAGTGGGGCCTACTTCTATAGGTAGTGTGATGGTACCTGCTGATTCCCTTTCCGCGTTGTCATATGCGGTGATGGTAATAATATGGGACTCAAGATCTTCCTCTGTATGTCCCAATTGTTTGACCAACTTAAGCATGAAAATGTTCAATCCCAATATGTTATCCACAAGCACCCGTTTGATTTTCCTGTGGGTGATAACTACCTCAATGTATAAGGGAAGATTATGCATGGGATTCTCGGTGGGGATCTCCTTATGGTTGAAAGTGAGATTCTCACTTAGCGTAATGTTTACCACCACAACTTGAAGATGTGCAAGATTGACTTCTAAAGGCACTCCCGACCCCTGAAGAGTTTGATACAGAATGTCCTTATACACATTGGATATCTTGAGGAGATCTAAGATTAAAATCTTAGCAAATGTCTTCTCAATTTGTTCTAGAAGGTTATACTTACCAGTATGCGGGGTCAATGGAGAGGGTTCCGAAATCACAAGGCGGGCATGCCTTGTTACCGTTGCACAGTCCTTTCCCTTAATCTGGATAGTATTGACATGGTCAGTAGGAGAGCGAATACATCCTATAAGCGAATCATAATGATTGTTATCTCTCTGGTATACAAGTAATTCATGGCTTTATAAGTTTGGGATGACTCTCCCCGATCCAGCTTTACCTTTTCTGACTTATCATGCTTGGGGAATGGTTCCTTATAAATCCCCATTTTCTCGTTAGGTGTTTGTGTGTGGCCAGGGTTATCCACCTCTATCTCCCCGTTGTCAATGAGGTCTTGAATATAGTGACGAAGTTGCAAACATTTTTCTGTTTTATGACCTTTAACGTGATGCATTTCACAATATTCATGCTCCTTATACCATGAAGGTTTAGGAGCGTTTTCGTCAAACGGTTGTGTTGTAGGGTAGGTCATCATGTGGGCCACATCCAACTGTTTTAGTATGACTGACAATGGTTCATTGAGAGAGGTGAATGTTCTTCATTTTGGTGGTGGTTGAATTAGGCCCTTGGTCAGTTTAAAAGGTTGACCAGTTTGGACCATTTGAACATGCGTTGGAATTAGTGATTCTGTCTCCCACCACATGTTTTGTTTTTGTTGAAAATCTTGGGCTTTTCCGCTAGGTTTGACACTTTAGTGGTCTTTAGATTGGTTTTTAAAGGTACCTTTGGAAATGAGAACCTTTTCTATTTGAATCCCTTTCTTGATAACCTCCTCAAAAGTATGGACAAAATGCATTTGGAGGTGGAAGGTGATATCTAGGTTGAGATTGGGAATGAAGATACTGACCAGCTACTTTTCAGGGAAAGCACAAGGGAAGTGACTGGCTATCCCTCTCCATCATTGGAGGAAGCTAGCAAAGGTCTCATTTGGGAATTGCTTGGTGCCACACAAGTCTGCCATGGTGATGTCACTCTCTATGTTATACGAGAAGTGACGCATGAATCTTTCTACCAATTTTGGCCAGGTGGAAATTGATCCTCGTGGTAAGCATGTAAACCATTCCAATGCTTGACCTCCGAGACTCTTGGGAAAAAGTATGATGAGGTAATTATCACTATAAGACACCTCTTGACATGCCATGTAAAAATATTTGACATGATCCCTTGGGTCTCCCTTTCCTTTGTATTTGTCAAACTTTGGCATATCAAATTTCTTTGGAAAGGGTTGAAGGGTCATTGTCTTGTCAAAAGGATAGGGGCATAATTCTTCATATTGATATTTCCTGATGCTCCCTATATTTCTCTCTTGTAAACTTGTAATCGTCACTTTCATAGACTGCACTTCCTTTACGAGCAATCATTCTTTAGTGGGAGAAGCATGGATGTAAACATGATGGTACCCTATGTCTTCTTCTCCTTGTTTTTCCCAATGGAGTTCATTTTTTTAACCTTAGGGCTCACCTTTTGAATGTTCTTGTTTGCATCCTTCTGTACATGGGAAGTAAGCAAAGCAAGTTGTTGGCTTAGGTTGCTGATTTGTTGTTGGATTGTGGCTTGGTTTATAGCCTCTTCTTCTAAAGGTTCCTCCTCTTCGTACTGTGGAGGTTCTTCCTCTGTCTCAAGTTCTATTTTGTTTCTTCATGGCACTTTGATGAGGGGTATTCTATGCCCTACCACTTTATCATTTTCTACGTAAGAAGTGGAAGCATGCCCGCCTGTTAAAATATCTTCCATATTGATAAGGGGACATTCTTCCTCAGTAGTGTCATTTGTTTGTAGTATTGGTTCATTCTCGATGGGCAATTTGGCCCCTAATTCGACAACCTGGGCCAACACTCTGTCTTTGTTTCTAAGAATAAATTCATCTAGTAGAGTAGGGTCAAAATCAAAGTCCGCGCGTGGTGACTCTAATTCATTTCCACTATGGTCGACCATTTCTTCTGTTTCCTTTTCTACAGAAAATAGTGGTCCTAGATCGTGTCCGATGAATGGGTTTGACCCTTGTCTGTTAGAGGTTTCCCAAGCTTGCGCCTGTTGTTCCTCATATGTTTGTTTCTTTAACCCTAGACAGTGTCTTGGGAGCCATGTTTTCGTGATAAGTTTCACTAGGGTAAGTTGTAGATTTATTCAAAGTTCAATGACTACCCTAAGTGAAATGTAAGATGTACGTGTTAAGAGTAAATTAATAGTGTGAGAATACCAATGTGATAGAGTGATAAAATCACCAATGAAACAATCGTTTGGTATTGAAACCTGATTAGATGAAGTATTTCCTAGACTACGTTTCAAAGTAATTTGTGTCATGAGATGTTTAACAAGATGTCTCCACTTATGCCAAGTTCAAGGGTATGAACAAGACGTAAGTAAATACACGAAGTTAAATGCGATCTCCCAATCAAGATATATGATGAGCAAGCTCAAATCCGATTAAAACCTATATCTTAAAAAGTGCCAATTACGATTTGTGAATGACACAACAATATCACCAAGATATGTTAACCCACTTTGCACGAAAGTGAAGTATTGATATCGAGGTGTTATTGATATAACATGCACAAATGGTAACATCTAGCACCTTTTAAAATTGAGGTAATAATAGAACCGAACCAAAAAAAAATCTCAAAGTATAGCTAGGAATAGTTAAGAATGTGTGCAGCGTAACCGTACAATATAGGTATTTATGTCGAGTTTACAAGAAACAAGATGTAAATATCAAAATTGTAATGATACGAGACAAACAAGCTAACTCCTCTATGGAAGTACATGGTGATGAACCACGCCTAACTATAATGACAATCTTGACGTGGGTATCAAGATCACAATGGCTACCAAATGACGTGAAAATGCCTCCGCTCACTTTAGACATTTAACTAACCCAACTACAAACATGGATGGGCGTAAACAGACATAAAAGTGAGAGAAAATAGTCGAATGGAAACACAACGGTAATCACACCTCTTTCGATCAACAAAGTGTCAAAAGAATGTGAAGGAAATAAATAAAAAAAATGATGAAAAATGCTAGCCTTACTTCGGCAGAGTTTCACCTCGCCCTAAGGCAAGTAAAAACTAGGCGAAAGTAATGTGTCACACATTTCTCAATGAAAGTATGGTTCACAACTCAACACCGTTTTAGAATGGTCAAAGTGGGCTCCTGGCCAAAGTATATTCTCCTAGGTGGTTCTCTCATCCTAGGTGTTACAAAGTTTCCATGAGTGAGCATGATTTACCCAAAAAGTCACACTGACTAGTTTGGGAGTATCTCGGCTTTACTTTACCCCCTTCAAGAACAATAGACAACTAGTGCATCTACGTGTACTATCACTGGGGTCACCACAATGGACAACTGGTAATGCTATCTCACAAAGGAATCACTAGTCAAGTAGGTAGTGTGGAGCACTTCCCGTTTCAACCACAAGGTTCCCTCTTGCGTGGACTACTTTGGGTTCTTGGTACCACCCCCATTGTTGTAGCTTAAGGTGTTATGCCAAAGGGGTTATGTTCCAGTTGAGTGGAGAGGGACATACCCTTTTCCAAAACCTGCAATACAATGTTTTGAATGTGGTGTGTTTTTTTATCTTTCTTAATTAGATGTGGTTTTCTTGAACAACATTTGGCAACCTGCAAGAACACGTGTATTAGAAGTTTTTTGACTTTTGTTTCATTTCCTTCGTTCTTTGACAAGCATTTTGGTCCTAAATGACGATGATTAGTAATTGTCCATCAAAAGAGAAGGCACCATTTCTGATTCTCCAGATCGTCCAAGGACGCAAGAGAAGAGCATACATGATGTCGTCACAAATCTCAAAAGATAACCAAATGGAACAACACTTTAATTTCAACAAATGCCAAATTGACCAATTCTAACTAAAATACTCCTAACAATCTTAAAGTGGAAAAATGTTTTAAGAATCATTTCTGATTCCCAAGATCGCCCCAAGGGATGCGAGGGAAGAGCATACGCGATCTCAATCCCGTTAGTTTAACAATGTAAAATACTACCTAATCAAATACCAACATGTAACAATAGCCTGCAAAGATAAATATGTGATTAGATAAACTTGCAAAAAAGTTAGCACGTCAACCCTTTAAATCCAAAAAATGCAATAGGACGCCTGCGCCCCTTTTTCTATCCCTGTGCGCGGGTTAGGGCATATGTGCCACCGAAGGCTATTTTTCGGCACACAGTGTACCTATGCCACCCGAGAGATGTGTGTGCCCCTAAAATAGTGCCTGCACTCCTAAAACAACACCTACACCACTCTGTGAATTTTTCAGATCAATTAAATGCTTGTGCCACCTGAGAGGTGTATGTGCCACGAAAACAACATATGCGCTACTATGAGAAAACAGAAAAATAGACAGAATAACCATATTACCAGAAAAATATACCTGCGCCACTAAAACCACATGTGCACCCTGGTTAGGGCATGTGCACCATTCTGACAGGTTTCCGACTACAGTGAAGGTATAGTACAAAGTGACATGTGCATCTGGGTTAGTGCACTTGCGCGTGGGTTAGGGTGGATGCGCCAGGGTTAGTATGCCTGGGCCAGGGTCGGCGGACCAAATGATAGAGTTGAACAACACGCCTGTGCCACTAGAGAGATGTGTGCACCCCTAAAATCATATCTGCACTCCTAAAATCATGTCTGCACTCCTAAAATTGTGTTTGCGCTAGACCTGCAACCACAGTATGTAAAAGGATGCAAAAAACTTCACAATACTCTAAATTTTGACAAGTTAGTTCAAAAATGGCAATGACCCATTAAAATTAAGGCTATGAACATGAAGTTACACATATCAAATGAGAAAAAATTCCAAAAAAATGGACATTAATTACTACATGTGCATATCAAAAGTTAGCCAAAACAATGAAATTTGAACTAAAATGCCATGGGACTAAGGGTCCCACTGAGCATGCCAAATGTGTGCAATGGTTTTTTTCTTTTTAGCTAAGTTAGATGAATGAGAACTAACACCTAAATAGTTATTTAACAAATCTAATGAAAAAATCTAAACACCATCAAAGATGAGAGCTAAACAAGATTAATACCTAGCATAATGCATTAACTTTGAATTAACAATGCTAAGTATTTAAATAACCTCTACTTCTTTAGACCAACATGCAAATGAAATGAACCTAGGTAGGCTCCATGGCTATCAAAATTTGGTTATCCTTAATGTCTCCAAGAACCTAGGAATGGGGGCTATCAAAGTTGGGCTACAAGACCCTTTTGACACCTCCCATATGACCTAAGCACTTTAGGCTAGAATAGGAGGCTTAGCTCCTCAAGATGATGAACTCTCAAGAAAACAAGGTGCAAGCTCTTAGTCTCTTTTGCTATATGCTTTGCATTTGCTCTCTCAAAGAGTTTAGGTGTAAGTAAAAAGGTAGGTGGAGGGCTCTTTATATAGCCCAAAGGATAAAGGATTCAACACATTCTCATGAATGTGGGATAAAGGTAAAACATGATTAGGAATGGATAAGGTTGCTTTATTAAAGGTAACCTTACTTTAGAAGGGTTTAATTTATGTTTAGCAAGTCATGGGAGTTGGGGGGTGTTTTAATTAATCAAAGGTGATTAACTAATAGGTAGGTGTAAGCTTATAGAAGCCAATTAGAAGAATATTAGTGCAATTTAGGCTATTAGAAAGGGATTAAATCAATTAAATATTGATTTACTAGTTAAATGAAGGGGAAGACTAATTAATTAATAATAATCTAATCTATAGATAGAGGAAGTGATTAATTAACATGGAAGGTTGTTAATTAGGTTGTTAGCTGGATAGGTGACTTAATCAATTAGCGTATTATAATTAATTAACGACTATAAAATGTCTCACAACTCCAGCTCCATCTGTCATGGTTTAGAAGATAGTTTTTCAAATTCTAATCTAGTCAGTACATAGGTATTTTTCAGGATTTCAACATTCAACATTCAACCTTCAAGCTTTTAGGGTTTAAATTATACAATCGATATCTGTTTTGTGAAAGAATATAGTCATTGTTTAGGTTTTGGGGCCTTTTGGATTGGTTATTGACATTTGTAAGAGTGTTAAATGTGTCAAAATTAGAATTTACAAACCTCACAACTCTCAAAGGTAGCGAAAACTGATCGAATATATGGACTCATGAATTTTCCCATGAGCATGGAGTTGAATCCCTAATTTTGTCTTAGAATATGGTAAAATCATACTATGGATGAGTACCTACTTTACAAGCTTAGGGAATGCATCTTTCACTTCCTGGTCAATGGTGCATCCTTCCTCTGGCTGGCCTGCCTCAGTACCACTCTCAACCTGGATCAAAAGAAATTATTAACAAGGTTTTTTTAAGTTTGTTTCAATGTGCAGGGATGATTGGATATGATGATTGATGAGTTCAGTGTGACTTGATGGAAGATAACTTCCTCTGGAGGCCTAAAAAGGCCATTCTTAGATTAATCAAACACCTTATGGGAGAGTTCAAGAAACATATTAAGCATCTAGAGGTGATGTCAGAGAATCTTGGAAGTGTTGGAGGAATTTTAGGAATATTTAGGAATTTTAAGGTTTAGGGCTTAGGGGGTTTAGGGTTTAGGGTTTAGGGCTCAGGGCTTAGGGCTTAGGGTTTAGGGTTCATGGTTTAGGGTTGAGGGTGGGTTAAAATTTTAGGGTTTAGGGTTTAGGGATAAGGTTTAGGTTTAGGGTTCAATGGCTTTTAGGGTTTAGGGCTCAAGGTTTAGGGTTTAGGGTTTAGGGTTTAGGGTTTAGGGTTTAGGGTTTAGGGTTTAAAGGTTTATGGTTTAGGGTTTAGGGTTTAAGGTTTTAGGGTTTAGGGTTTAGGGTTTAGGGTTTAGGGTTTAGGGTTTAGGGTTTAGGGCTCAGGGTTTAGGGTTTAGGGCTTTAGGGTTTAGGGTTTAAGGTTTAGGGCTTAGGGTTTAGGGTTTAGGGAACATGGTTTAGGGTTTAGGGTTTAGGTTTAAGGTTTAAGGGTTTAGGTTTTAGGGTTTAGGGCTTAGGGTTAAGTTTAGGTTTAGGGTTTAGGGCTTAGGGTTATGGCTTAGGGTTTAGGTTTTAGGGCTCAGGGTTTAGGGTTTAGGGTTTAGGGGTTAGGGTTTAGGGGTTTAGGGTTTAGGGTTTAGGGTTTAGGGTTTAAGGTTTAGGGTTTAGGGTTTAGGGTTTAACGGTTTAAGGTTTTAGGGTTTAGGGTTTAAGGTTTAAGGGTTTAAGGGTTTAGGGTGTAGGGCACATGGTTTAGGGTTTTTAGGGCTTAGGGTTTAGGGTTTAGGTTTAGGGTTTAGGGTTTAAGGCTCATGGTTTAGGGCTTAGGGTTTAGGGTTTAAGGTTTAGGGTTTAGGGTTTAGGGCTTAGGGTTTAGGGTTTTAGGGTTTAGGGTTTAGGGTTTAGGGTTTATGGTTTCAGGTTTAGGGTTTAGGGTTTAGGGTTTAGGTTTTATGGTTTAAGGCTCAGGGTTTAGGTTTCATGGGGTTTATGGTTTATGGTTTACGGTTTAGGGGTTTTAGGGTTTAGGTTTTGGAAGGTTAAGGTTTAGGGTTTAGGGGTTTAGGTTTAGGGTTTAGGGTTTAGGATTTAGGGTTTAGGGTTTAGGGTTTATGGTTTAGGGTTTAGGGTTTAGGGTTCAGGGTTTAGGGTTTAGGGCTTAGGGTTTAGGTTTTAGGGTTTAGGGTTTAGGGTTTAGGGTTTAGGGTTTTAATTTAGGGTTTACGGTTTAGGGTTTAAGGTTTAAGGTTTAAGGGTATGGTTTAGGGTTTAGGGTTTAGGGTTTAAGGTTTAGGGTTTTTAGGGTTAGGGGTTTAGGGTTTAGGGGTTAGGGTTTAGGCGTTAGGGTTTAGGGCTTAGGGTTTAGGGCTCAGGGTTTAGGCTTACCCATTCACTCACTGTAATGTTTTGTGTCTTACCCATTCTTATTAGTATTGAAAGAGAGTATTCAACTAAAAAGGGTTCATCTGCTTCGTAGGTAGAACATTCAAAGAGAGTCATCACAATTTGATGCCTTTCATCTGCTGATATTTTGAAGGAGGGAAATGTCAGATATCCAAGAATAATTCGGTACAAAGAAATGTTACCCAATACAACTATCTCCTTTTTTTCTATAGCTTGTGAAATATTTGGAGCTCTAAGAGTGTTATAAATTGAGAATAACAAGTCCAGTGGTATTTTTGGGTCTGACAGATTAGGATACCAAGAAAATTTGATCATTTTTTATGCTCTTTTGAATAATTCTTTTAGTTGCAAGTTGTTGGGAATGAAGGTTTCATTCAAAGAACAAAGCTTGATATGTCCAGTGCTTGTGTAAGCTGGCAATTTGAGAGGATTTCTGAGGTTCAATTTTATTTTCCAAGATGCATTACTCCAATGTCTGAAAATGTTTCTCCAGATGCAACACTATTCTGATTCAGACACTCGATATATGTCCAAATTTAATTAAATAGCTTCTTTCCTTGGCCAATTGCGATGATCCCAAATAATTACCTCAAACGTTCTTGATATCCTTTGAATATTTTCTCTTCAATAAAATACAAGGATCATTTTTATAGTTTGGAATCCAATGTTGAACATCTATGTGGCAACGACCATATCTGTCATGAGAAATGTGAAGTTTCTGGAGTATGCATAATCCTTACTGAGTTAGTGAGACAAACCAGGAACTTTCAAGGAAGAAGAGGTTCTTGTGAATATGAACATGTATCAAAGTGAATCATGAATGTGAATATGAGCATGTGGTTATTTTTTCCAGCTTCCAATGGGTCATCCTAGCTTGCATAATACCATACATGGAAATATGAGAAATGTGAAATTTGTTTCAGAGTGTGAAGAAATTGACATTCAAGAGCGCAAGTATATGTGGGGAGAAATAGGTTTGGCAAAGATGTGTAATATGCATTGCAAGGCACAAGGTAGATTCCATATCCATTTAGTTACTTGTCCCACCTCTCATAAACAAGGTGATTCAATTGAGAGAGTGGATTTCACAGTGATTCAATGTAGTTGGAGTTCAAGAAGATGGATCTCACCCTCAAACATTCCTTCAAATCTCATTCAGGGATCAATCCTTCCATATAGAGGAGGAAACCTATTTCCATGAGGAGTAATCGAGTGAATATGTGTCCAGATACTAAAATCATGTTTCCACTCATGTGATATCTTGGTCAGGGAAGTGAATTGTGAAGTTAAAAAGGGTGTCATCATGTTCAAAGGTGAAATGGGAAGCTCATAGAGTAATTTGAGGATCATCATATCTTGACTCTGCTATCATGTTCAAACCTCTTCAAGGAACAAGCCAAGATGAGATAGTCAAGCTACTAAGGCATTCATGACCATCATGTGTGAAGGATCAAGGCATCATCTATCTCCATGAGAGGCATATGAGAAAAGAGGTGTATGAGTATCCTAAAGTTGATTCCATCCGAGGAGAATTCTTGAGCCAGGAGGGGTAAGAGGATGATCTTCATATAGAGCACCATATATGTAAGAATGAGAAATCATCTGAGTTTCACTTGATCTGTCACTCACTTGGTAGTGTTCTTAAACACTCATTTGAACCTTGTAGTGTGATCACACTTCAAAGGAGGAAGGACATTACAACCACCTCATTTCAGTCTAACAAGTGGCCACATGACAAGAATCTCATTCAATGATAAATCCTTCCATCTACATGGTGAATACCTATTTCAGTAAGTGATAGATAATCAAAAAATGGTTTGAGCATCATGGAGTTGATTTTTGGTCACTAGGGTTAATTGTGGAGGCCTTGAAAATTAAGAGAGTTTAGGGCTTAGGGCTTAAGGCTTAGGGCTTAGGGTTTAGGGTTTAGGTTTAGGGTTTAGGGTTCAAGGTTAAGGGTTTGAGGTTTTATAGGTTAGGGCTTAGGATTTAGGGTTTAGGGTTCATTTTAACAGTTGATTGGGCTTGTGTACAAAATGTGAGAGCAGGATATGGGGGTTGGAAGGGTAAGTTTTAGGTTGATTGTGCCATTTTTGCATATTTGAGCCTATAGAGCTTGTTGGAAAGACTTCTAAAAACAAGATACTAATGAGAATGATTGAAATTGGTTGTTATGAGTTGATGAATGCATGCAAATGTGTTAGAGCTCTACATCACCTCATGATGTTTTAGATCCTTCACAAACCTCATGATGACCATTCCCTTGATTATTTGAATCAATAAAAACTTACAAATGTGTTTTGATTTATTATGTGTTATAAGGAATTACATGAGTCCATATATTTGATCAGTTGTTGCTACCTTTGGGAGTTGTGAGGTTTGTAAATTCTAATTTTGACACATTTAACACTCCTACAAATGTCAATAACCAATCCAAAAGGCCCCAAAACCTAAACAAAGACTATATTCTTTCACAAAATAGATATCGATTGTATAATTTAAACCCTAAAAGCTTGAAGGATGAATGTTGAAATCCTAAAAAATACCTATGTACTGACCAGATTAGAATATGAAAAACTATCTTCTAAACCATGACAGATGGAGCTGTGAGACTAGTTCCATAAGGTGCAGAGTGACCCTAACTTCTTATATTTACTAAAATAAATTTAAGTATAAGAAATTATAAAGATTAAGAAAAGAAAAACTTATACTTACACCATTTATTTTAGTAAATATATCCCTCCCCCCCATTTCCACGCACTTACCCCTATGGAATTTTTGACTCTCTCTGGCTCAGTCCCTTCAAGATCAAGCACTTTCTTGGAGAGAACACATATTATCTGGCTTGCCTTGATGAGAACCCATTAGATTTACCTCGCAATAGGTAACATTTGAAGCTTTACAGGTAGTAAAGGTTGGTCTCTCCAACCAAGGCACTACAGTGAAAATGGTTATCCCCCATATGTACCATAGGTGATTTTAGGTTTATACAAAATTTTCCTTTCAGTTTTGTGTGTCTTTTCCTTCCATGTTGTGTGTTTCCTTTCTATTGTGTGTGTTTTGTCCTTTTCCTGCGTGTGTTTTTATTACTTGCATCGATAGGTAATAAATGACTTCATTTCCCAATTTTATAAAGCTGATAGTCTATTACCCATGAGATAAAATAATGTTCTCAATTGCCCCTTACAGTCTAATGTCCCCAAACTAGAGCCAATTGTTGTTATGCAAAATTGGCAATATGAAAAAATTGAAAATTTTCAACATGACAACTAAGCATCTAATTGAAAATTAGGCTCCCTAGTCACTGTGCATCCTTCCTTTGACTAGTCTTCTTTCAGTCTAATCCTCACCAAGGTAAAGGAAAGTGTTAAAAACATCATTAAGTGTGTTTTATTTTATAGGTAATAGTTTGTAAGATGATTTATGAACTCAATGAGTTTCAATGAGAGACAAATTCCTTGAGAGGCCTAAAAAGGCCATTTTTGACCAATTTAGAGCCAATTGAACACCCTTGGGGAATTCTCAGAGAAATATATAAAGCATATTGGGGTGATTTTGGAGATTATTTAATATTTGTGAAGTAATTTATGAAATAAAATTTGATTCAAGGAGTAATCTGTTCAAGATTGGGTCTTCTAGGTGCAGGGAATAAGCATGTCTATATGTTCAAAAATAACTTCTCTAGATTATTCTAGGAGTTCTAGAAGGATTTAGGAGGGAAAAAAATGTATTGAAAATATCTTGGAATTCTATATAAGGTGGAAATATGAAATTTTCTCCAATACCCAAAATTTTTCTGAGATGGTTCAAAACACAATAACTACCCTCTTGGTACCAAAATTTTGAATTGAAGGAATAATTGGGTGTCAAGAAATGGTTCCATTGATATAAATCTAAAGTTTTTTGGAGTCAAAATAATATAAGTTTTGACCCCAAAACACTTTCCCATGCTCTCGGAGCATAATTCTCACTTCGACATCCTGATTTGGACACAGTGAGTTAAAAAATAACTTACTAGAAGTGGAAAGTCACACCATTTCATCTCCTTATATCCCAAATTTACCCTTTGGGGATAAAGAGGACATTAGGGGACACAAAAGTTACCCCTCATTATCAATTTTTTTTCCTCACTTAACACTTGCAACCTATTGCCGCTAAGATGCACTATTTCACTTCATAGTCGCCTGCCCCCCTTCAAAATCTTCATTTCCAACCCCCTTCATCATAGGTCATAATTTTTCTCATGACTATCCCAAATGTCTCCAAGTGGACAAATAGGGAATAGAGGTCACACAAAAATGTGACCCCTCACTTCCCAACTAAACCCCTAGTCACCATTGGGCCTCACCAAACCCCTATGGAGCCCATTTTCAACTCTGTCAGATCAGGGAGTTTTAGCCCCTCACACTCCCATCAAAATTTTACCTCCTGACTGTCTGAAATGTCCCTGAAGGCACTAATGGGGACACAAAATTATGACCTCACCCCTCTTGTGTAAAAATTTCTAACCCCAGTTAGCTAATTTAGTCTCAGGCGGGTCAGAAACTCATATAAAATGAAATCATTCTCGCTCTCCAAGTAGCCAGTAATCATTTTCATGTTAAATTTATAGTGTAAAAAATGTCCCAAACTCCCATTATTGTCCATAAATGATGCAAAAAAAATTCCAGACATCCATAACCATCAAAACAAATATTTGCTCGTATCTCCTCAATTGTAGCATTCGTTTCCAAATATGAAAACTTGTTCATAATCTTCCTCTAAAAATTTCCTTTAAGAGTATTGTAAAAAAAAATTTCATAAATGCTCATTTTTTACAACAATAATCTGAAATTTCCAAGCCCTATGGACTTACTTTTTTTGTTTTACAAAGATCCAACAGACATAAAGATTTGAAATTAGGAGCAGGAGCTTCTGGTGCAAAACAAAAAAACTCATGACAATATTTTTATTGAAGCTTGACACATGTAAGTGAACTTTATAAAAATAGCAAGTATTTAGAGAAATGGATGTCTAAAAATAGAAATTTTCCATCATTTGTAACAATTTGAATGAACAAGAAACATTATTTTCAGAGATCAAGAACATTGAAAAATTACTAAAAATTAGCAGTCCTGGATAGGAATCTGCTAAAAATATGAAAGTTTTGGATTTGAGTTCAGACTAAGTTTAATGGTGTAATTACAAGAAAAGATTATTTGTGAAAATGTGATGAAAAAACTTTTGAAGGTTAGTCTCCTAATATAATATTCTCAAACAAAAACTCAGATAGAGAAATGGATGGAAAGGGGGATGAGAGACAAATACCTACACTTACCTACAGGTTTTAAAGCTCCTCCTTTGATGTGTTGAAATTTCTCTTAAATTGCTTGATTGGTTACTTCATATTTGTGGATTCATTTAGACACATTTCCCCTGATTGTGCTTGGATTTTCTTGATGAAAATGATGATTGATAGATTGGATGATAGAATAGATCCTTTATGAATAAAGAGTTGCATAGTTTTGTATGGATTTGATCATTAAGATATCATCATCATGTAGGATGAAGTTCAATTTCTAGTTTTTGGGTGGAGGATCATCATATGGGTAAATGAAATTGCCATGTTGGATTTGGATCAAAGGTGGAGAATGCATGTGGGAATGGAGAATTCTAGAATGGATATAAATTCTAGAATTTGAGAGAAGTGTCTATTGAATTAAAAATTCAATGGAGGGAGGGAGATATATTTGAATTTTTAAATATGAGAGGGAAATTTATGAGAGGCTTCTAGAAGTAAAAGCCTCTAGATTTAAAGGTGAAGATATGATTAGGATTAGAATTAGATTAGGTTAATAAATGATGATTGGTTTTGAGGTCAAACATGGAAATGCTATGTGTAGGGTTGTTAGGGTAGGTGGTAGGTGCAATGTAGGAATATTAAATTTTCCTATAAAATGCCCATTAATGAAGTATTAAAATAGAATAATATGATAATAATAAGGAATTAAAGTGATTAATGATAAAACATGATTAATGATTGAAAAGGATTGGGAAAAATGGTAAATGATGATAAAATGATAAAAGGGTAAATATGAGAAAATAGATTAAATAATAATAATTAAATCTTGCGATTAATTATTAAATGATGTTGGGATAAAATGCGGGACATGTTAATCATAATTAACCAAAGTCGCATTTTAGATGTTTACATTTTTCCCCTCTTTCAAGTGTTATTGCATAGCAATGAAAGTTCAAATAAAAGAAGATTAGGATGGTGATATGATTCCCCCTCAAGGGGTTAGGAAAGGAAGAAATGAGTCGGGTAACTGACCGAAAAGAGGATAGGCCCAAGTTAGTTGATGAGAGAGGATTAGAAGAGGAGGAGATTGAGGATGAGAGGAGAGAGGATTAGAGGATGATAAGATTGACAATGATAGGAGAAAATCATTAGAAGATATGGGAGATTAGAGGATTTAGAGAATTAGGATGAGAAGTGCTAGAGAGAAAATTTGTCGGGTGGACAAACTTGTGGATTTCTTGCCAACGCTCTGGGAATCTAAGTCCCTCTACTTAACTGGTGCAGTCTTCTGTATATGCATGTGTGAGTAAAGGTGGATTTTCCTAGTGGCCTTATGGCAGGGGATCCAATAGGGGCACTCCAATGGCCCTACGGAAAAATCTAGCAATCTCTTGCTAGGGAAGACTTTATTTGAAGAGTGGGAAAGGGGAGTGAGAAAAGAGGTAGGAGAACTAATTTGCAGGTAGAAAATCAGATTCCTACACACACTAGTTAGAAACTTCATCACATGCACTAAAATTAGGAAGAAACAATACTGCAAACAACAACAAGACCAATTAGAATTTAATGAACACAAAGTATCAGTAAACCCCTTAGTCAAAAAGGCTTGAAACTCCTTATTCTTGTATTGATGCTCAAGAAGAAATTGTACATAGTATGAGAATGGAAGACATTGAGAATAGGGGAAAAGTGGCTAACTCTTTTCACTCACAAGTGAGAAATATAACTCTCATGAACTTACAAGAATACAACTAGCTAGAAGAATTTCATAATTAGAACCCCTTGGAATGAAGAGCTCATTACAATTTATAGCAACCTGAATTTTCCTTTCACCTCCCTCACATGACTCTTCATTTCCATATTCCACTCGTGACCTTTCGTTTTCCATGAATTAAGTATTTCTCTTATAATTTTGAGAAAATACTTTTTACAAATTTAAAATAGGTCACTTAAGTGAATAGGATGAAATACAATGATGACATATAACAAGAATTAGAATGGGAGAGAAAGAAGAGAGGGAAAGAGAGGAAGAGGGAAGGGATGGAGGGGAAAACACTCCTCTGTGATGAAATGATTTGAATTCCTTGATGCAGCCATGAAATTTGAGCAAGGATTTCTACCATTGGTGATCTTCTACACTGATGAAGATTCCTCTCTTGAATAACTTTGAATCATTTTCCTAATCTAGTGATGACCACAAAATCTATGATGCATGGACATCTTGGACCATAGAATGAGTGTTTAGAAACACTGTTATGATGTTTACCACTACAAACTTGAGATGAACACATACAATTCCCATGATGACCCTCCTTGAAACTTGGTTGATGAACTCCTTTGACTCATTGAAATCATTCTGATCAACTTCTCTTTGAATCACCCGGTTCCTTAAGTGATGAAGATGAATTCACATGATGTGCCTTGTGATGCCTTACTTTTTAATATGATATGATCATTCCAAACCATGAAAAACTGCCATCTCTTCATGATTGATTACACCTCAGAAACTAGACCAACCCATGCACTGGAAATTCATGTTTCCTTAACACTTACTATATTTGGAAGGGACAACTTACTATCTTTAGTAAGTGTTGAGTTTTCCTTTCTGGACCCCAAATGGTGATATTGACTGAATGATTATCCCTCAATTCATGTTGTGCCAAACTTTCCCTTTGAGAATGAACCTGCTATTTTTAGAATACAGCATGTGCTCTACTATTTTTAGTAATATCACTAGTCTTGCTCCCAAACTCAATAGGATTGGTACCTTGAATTATCTTCCATATGTTCCTCTCACCTTTTGTTCAAATATTTCTATTTATAGCAGGGCCTTGTGGAACCACTTATTTTTAAGTAAGTGTCAATTTCTGAACTTTTAGATGACCTTTTTGATTGACTTTGCTTGATGATACTCCCTCTATGATATCCATCTTTTTTTCATAGCCTCTTCAAATAGTGGCATACCCTAAGTAATAGACCCCTATGTAGGAAGACATGCTATTTTTAGTAAGTTCACTAAATTTTGGATGTTGGAGAATTGCAACAAAACAGGTCTTGAAAATTTTCATTTTATTCACTTTTCCACGAAAGCTCCGAATTTTGAGAAATGAAAATTTATTCATTTGAACAAGTTGGAAAATGATATTTTCATTTGCGGTGGGAATAGGGAATACTGAAAAAAAAAACACAACCCTCCATATCCATAAAAAATAGGGACTTCATGGCAAAAAACTAGTTTGACGTGAAACTAGATTTTTTAACGATCCTTCCCTCCAATTTTCAGTGATTTTTCCCACTCCCTGAGAAGTTTGAAGAGGTAGCTCGAATAATTTTTTTCATGTGAAGGGAAAGATAAACTCTGATAAAAAATCATTCCTCCATATCCCTAAAAAATAGGGACTTCATGGCACAAAAACTAGTTCACGTGAAACTAGATTTTTCAACAATCATTCCCTCCAATTTTCGTGCGATTTCACCCACTAGAACCCTAAGAAGTGGAGAGGTAGCTTGCTGATTTTTTCCACTACTATGTCATGGTGGCCATTAATGGAGCTTGAAATTTTCAGGTATGGTTTTTTCTCCATTCATCAATGAAATCAATTCCATTGCGATAGGTTTTTGCTTCTTGTCTCACTGGTGAAATTTCTCTTCGATCCGGTTGCCGGTTTGATGGGAAATTGAGCTTTGTTCTTCATGGAGCCGGAAGTGGAATTTATTTTTTGTGAGAATTCCTTGATGCAATGGGAGGTTTGAATATGAATTTTTAATGGTCCTTCAAGAGAGGAAGAACTCAGCAACAGATGGTTTGTCAATCTTCATGCACTGGTTTGTAAGATATGTTTGAATCTTTGTTTCACTGGTAATGGAGGTTTCATGAAGAATTCCTTCATTTTCTCTTTGATTCTTTATTCCTCTGGATATTTTGATCAATATATTATTTGAAACCTATGCATATTCATGGGAAAGTGTAAGGTTGGTTTCCATGACAGAGCTGGTTTGGAAGAACAATGGTGGATTGAGGTGTTCTCTGTAACTTTCTTCTGCAATGGAGAAGTAGTAAGAAGTAAGAAGCATGAAGCTAGGAGTTAAATTTTTTTTAAAGTTTTGGAGTTGGAGTTGGGTGCATTTTCATGTCCCTGATGTCCCTCACCTCAAATGGATGTGAGGGACATCAATTTCCATGGTGAGCAAGACAATGACACGTGGCAGCGATCCGACGACAGGGAGTGAGAGCTAGAAAATCAGCTTTAAAGCACTGAGGGGCTGGAAGTGGGTCACATGGGTGACCAGAAGTTTCCCTAGAGGGATGGGCACATTTTTCAAGGTTTGATGTCCTTGACCTATGAGGGACACGAGGGACATCAAATTCCATAGCGCTCCTGGAGTTGACACGTGGCGGAGATCCGATGGCAGGGAATTTGAGCTCCCATAAGCACCTGGGGGCTGAACTGACGATCCTGAAGGTCACATGAGGTTCTAGAGGTCATATGGGGGCTGGGAGTATTTTTCCATGGTTTATTTCCCTAACCTTGAGGGACATCAGGGACACAAAATCCCACCAGGCTCCTGGAGCTGACACGTGTCCTCCTAAAATTTGGCTAACTCCCGAACTCGCTCCAAGAGGACAACTTGAGATGATGATAACTTGAGCTCTCAATGGAATTTTTTGGTGAAATTTTATATGATCCTGACTGGAAATGGCCTTTTGAATCCAATGGTGGGGGTATCATGTCTTTATTATTTCATTTGATCCCTCAAAAATTGGATTTTTGATTTGGTACTCCACCTGTGCCTGAGAAAAATACTTGCAGAACCTAATGCATCAAAGTGTTGTGAAAAAATGATTTCACCATCTTGTAGGGATTGGAATTATATTTCCGGTGATGTTTTTTTCTCCTAAATCCATATGGAGCTCCCATAATCACCTTTAGAAGTTCAACAATTATTTTCCCCTGTGCACTGACTAGGCCTGTGAACCCTAATTTTGGAAACTACCCCAACTTCTCTGAAGTCCTTCCAGAATATTCCTGAATCATTCCATGATGTTTCAAGACCTTAAATCACCTCCATGTCTGATTTGGCTCTTCTTCCACTCCATGGGGTTGCTTCCATCCTAGGAAGGCCAGTGATAGCCCTTCCCAACTTGCCTGTAGCTTGCAACTTTTCAATGAACTCCTAAAATCACCTAGGGGGAATGAATGGAATTTCCTAAATCACCTAGGGGAATGAGATAAATTTAATCATGAGGTCACTTGTACTGACTCAACAGTCCTGGGGTGTCTTGCAATGATAGGACTTGAAAAATTTAACACAGGGGTATAGTTTTCATGCTTGAAATTATAAATTTCCTATTGCACATTTGCATGACAACAAGAAATATGCTAGAAATTTAGAGGAGATATTCAGATTTTATTGTAGAGGAAATGCCCCAATCAATGATGTATGAAACCATGAAATTCATCAATTCAGAGGAGAAAGATAAACTGTCAATGGATGTAGAAGAGGGTGAAAATTGAGGAATTTTCGAGATTCTGGAAATGTTAGATTTGAAGATGTTAGATTTAGGGGATTTGGATTCCCCAGTCAAGGGGTATGGTCGGTGAATTGGATGACTGGGTATGGATTTAAAGATTTTAGACATGTGGATGGGATTGAGACGGCGGATTTGACGCCAAGGGGTTGAAGATGTTTCAATGATTGAATAAAGGATTAGTTATTGATGATAAGAAGCCTGGTAATGATGAATGGCTGCAAGGATGGAAAGGATGTTAGTTAGATGATGTCCCCCCAAGGGGTGAGGATTAGGGTTGAATGTTGGATGTGAGATGAACAGTGGTATTTGGATGTGATATTTATTTATTGATAAAGGATTGATTGTCCAACCTAGGAGGGTGAGGAGGTTAGATAGCTATTTTGGTGATGATGTGGATGATGATAAGGCTAAACATATGATGACAAAAAGGGGTGTGCTACCATAAATTGGATCCCATGGTTAGTCATCATTAGAAATTGTGATTGATGTGGCAGTTAAAGCTAAAATTAATCATCAAGGTTGGATGAAGATCATGATGACGGGTATTTTTCCAAGGTGCCTATGTCCTGGGTATGGATATCAAGTTTGGATGGGTCAAGGGTTAATGGTCATTTGAATCCTCATATCATGTACGACCATTCAAATTGGAAAAAACCCAAAAGTTGGATGGCCTCATATCATTTTCCAAAATGAGAAGCTCGTAGACAATGGATTAGAAAGGGAAAACAAAAAATGCATAACTCATTTTTGTCATTTTTTAATGTTGGTGTTAAACATTGTGAAGCATGACAAGACAAGTGAATTTTTTGAATGTTTTGAGCAATTAGAATTAGGTGATGTTTAGATTGTTTGATGTTCCAATGAGAATATTTGGGATTTGAAATGGGGGCACAATGGTTATATAAAGGATAAACCCTAAGATGAAAGGATATTTTTGAGAGAATGAGAGAAGCTCATGGGGTGATTCAAATTAAGGTTTTTGTGAATTTCTGTTAGATATAAGTCCCAAATCATGAGGAATAGGATGAAATGGAAGATCTTGTCCAATTTATATTTGGATAATGGATTGTAATTGTTTTAATCAGGCTAGGTGTTAAATGGCATGTGGCATTCTTCAGTTAGATTATGATTAGGATGTGGTAGAGGAATAAGATGGGGGATACAAAAGATTACAGATTTGCCCCCAAGTATATGTGGGGTTGTTAGGGAAACATAGTCTATGTGAAAGTGTGTTAAGAAGTGCGAATTAGGGTGGTTAAGTGTGGATGAATGGATGGGTTTTATTTTGCACTCTCACCAAGTTAGGGTATTTTTCCACTCAAGTGAGGGAAATCTAAAATGGATAATGCCCCAAGTGATCTTGTAAGGTTACCCCCCTTAGTCTATTATGATTTACATTTTATGCAAAGGGTTCCCTGGTCACTTGGAGGATCTGGATGAAAAGTATGAATTGTCAATTTCCTTTCTAGATAGTGTTAAATTCTAGGGTTAAAAACCAGATTTGGATTTGGATGGATGGAAGGAAATTTCGCATCATTAATGAAAGCCCAATATGAGCTCACAAGTTGTAAGGGTTTTGAACTGCTAACAAAAGATATTCTGACCAAGGTCTAAACAATCCTTACAACATGTATTCTAAATCCTATGTCTACGAGATTTTTCGAAGTGTGTGTGTGTATTTGATGGTTAATTACCCTTGAAGTGAAGACTTAATGGGTAGTATGTGAAGAAAAAAATAGCTTGTTTATAGGGAGTGAATTACAACAATTTAGGTTGAATGGAAAATGAAAATAGAAGGTTTAAGTCCAACATTGCTCTATGAGGAACATGTAAGTCTAAAATAATTAATGAAAGATTACCATCTTTGAATTGATTGGTCTCACAACATTTCTCTACTTTAGCCAGATCAACATCCATAGCAACTTGGTATAGTTTTGGAAACACCCATAGAGACAGTCTTGAGGTGCATTTTATATGATATTTTAAATCATGATATGAAAATTTTTTGCTTTTTGATATTTATATTCTTTTGCAAAAGAGGTCACTCTTTCATAAAAATATCAAGGGGTTAAGGTCTATCATCATTATGGCCAATTTTATTGTCCATCCTCCAATATGACAGTATGGTGATGACCATTAGTTTCAGAGTTTAAAAGATGGACTGTAAGGTAGAAGTTCACCAAAATTGATTATGGCACTTAAAGTGTATGGATAAATAAGAGGAAAATGGTGTTGGAATTAAAGTTCCCAATTCTTCTAGACCAAATTCAGCTAAATCATAGTCCTTTGATTAACAAAATACATGAACTAGTTATGCCTAAAAGGGGACACTAGGGTATTAATGTTAATCTAATTAGGAGGACTAAAATGTTGTAGTAAATAAACTAAAAATATACATGAAATAAATGCAAGTAAATTATTCTAAGTGAAATAAAACCCTAAATATGCAAGAGAAAGGAAGAGAAATGGCTTAGCTGATTGGAAGTGACTGTCGCAGTTGTCACAGATCTAGAAATGAAATCAAGAAGTGCAGACGAACACTCAGAGACCCTACGAAGGATAGATCTGGAAGATCTGAGATGACTGGGGTGCCTGGGAGTGTACTGGGGCACCCTGGGGTGCCTATATGCAATTTGGGTGCTCTGATCTCTGTAAATGCTCAAAACCTAAATTTGGTATGGTCGTAAGGTGTCTTTAATACTTCCTTGTCTGTCACACTAGATTTGTTGAATGAGCTGTTGAAAATGACTTGTAATGCAAAAGGAAGTATCAAACCCTAGAAAAATAAAATATGCAAATGAATGGGTCAGATTGAACTCATTTGACAAACTAGTGGACTTATCACTGAGTGTTGTACTACATTTTGGACCTAGATGTAGTTCTGGTGAGTGCGTGTGTGTGCATGTCATGCCCTAGGTGATTTCTTTTCAGTCACACTTTGTGAAGTAGTGAGCAATAGTAACTATAGAAAATGTAAATAACATGTGTGCATGGAATAGAATAGAATCCCTCCCCTATGCAGTGTGTGTGATGCAGATCTCCTAGCCTTGATGCATGGCACTATGTGGATGCAAGTGATGCAATGGATGCAACTCTAGATGGAGTGATAGTAGTATGTGATGTTATGACCTAGGACCCTCATTATGGTCTTATAACTTTATATTTATAGGGTTCTCAAGCTTAATTTCATAATTAATCCTGAACAAGGCCAACTGGGAAAAAGATAAAGACAACAAACGGCTAGAAAGGCCCCAAAAAGAAGTGGGAAAGGATGTGCATAGACCAGGGCACCCAAAGTGGGACCAGGGCACCCCGGGGTGCCCAGTATAGGCTTGGGGTGCCCTGATTTTGGGCTAGAATGATGGGGTAGTTGTGAAATGGGTGGATAAGTGCAATAAAATATGCGGGAATGATGAAATAAAATATAAAATAAAGATGGCCAAAAGGTGGGATTAATTAGTACTTTATTCACTTGAGAACCTTCTAAATAGTAGTATAAGACCGGGATAAATAATGCCTAAAGTGCATGATTTTGTGTCTACATTTTTCCCCCACTTTATGTTGGTGAGTGAAAAGATCGGTAACATAAAGTAGATAGAGATGCATACCTGATATCCATGTAGAGTGTAGAAGAAGACATGTCAATGGACTAGACTCAAGCGTGGAATGAAAAAAAAAAAAAATGTGGAGCAGTGTGGATTCTAAAGATGAAAAATGCATATAAAAAGTGATGAGAGTGAACCTAGGGTGGAACGCGTGTGTAGTTTTTGTTTTGTGTAGTGTACCTACATGATTAGTAAAGGAAAGTGCTTGTAGTAGTGTGTTGTCATTGTTTCGTCATTGTTGTTGTTGTTGTTGTTGCCCCCAATTTGACTACTTGTTTCTCATACGGTCGGACCTGCAAGGAGAAAATGATCAAGTAGTCAAATATGTATGTATGTAAAAACGTTGTGTAAAATACACATGTGTAAAGTACAGTGCAAATGTAAAATGTGCTAGAAAAAAAGTGTAAATGGAACATGTACACCTAATCCATGTCGAGAAAAAAGGTATAAAAGGATATCCTATACTCTTGTGAGTTTTTTGGGTGATCTCATGCCACCCTCGGCTGAAGAAGTATAGGGAGGAAATGCACCATGTCCTCCAACTTTAACCACTTCTGGTGAAATGTGTGAAGAGATCTCTGTACTGTTCTGGTTTTTTGGGTGATCTGACGCCACTGGATGAGAAGTGTAGAGAGGCACACCCACTGTAACCCCTAAGCCTGTAACTGCTCCACAGAATTGCTGAAGGACACCATGTCCTGTTAAGGCCATTGTGTATGGAGTTCATAGACTGGTCTGAACTCACTCGCTATGTCTGAACCAATGTAAATACGTTGTGTTAGTAGAAAACCCTCAATGATGCCCCCCTCTTTGGGGGTGCATGCGACATCACTGAAAGGAGAATGTGGCCCCAAAAGAGGACCAACCACACTCTGACCTGTAGAACTCTTCCCTGCAGGGGGAAAGGGAAACACTTGGTAGATACCAAGGTGTGCACAAAAGGGGATGGCTAGCCAAAACAAGTGTTAGTCTGAAAACACATGCATGTAATAAGACAAGTGTAAAATACATAGATAATGTAGAAACTACCAAACAAAGTAGTGTAAACACACAAGAAAACAAGTAAACTGCACAAAGTGGGTTTCAAACATGGGACATCACTCATGATGTCACAAGACATGCAAGGCCATCATGGCCACAAACAACAGACAAGTGTGCACACAAGAAAAGGGAAAATCCCACATATAATGGAAAATAAAGAAGACAAGTAGAAACAAACAAGTAGTCATGGAAACATGTAATCCTGCAAAACAAGTGTTGCACATGGAACACCCGTTAGCATGTTAGAGTGATAACCAATATGTCAATGCATGTATGAACAAGTAGTATAAGATGCTAAGTAAAAAATGAAACAATAACACCTGGATAAGATGAATGTGGATGCCCCCAGTGACCGGTATAGGAAGGGTAGAAGGCGAGCATCCATGCCGCATGTAGAGTCCTATATCTATGATCACACTAAACAAAGGCATGAACACGCATGTGTGTATGATAATGACATATAAGAAAGAAGTCTAACATGTGTAATAAAGTGAGCATGCAAAACACTAGTAAGCAAGAGTAAATGCCCCCAAGACAATGCAGTATGTTGTGGATGGATGGAATGGAATGCAAGATGGAATGATAGGAGCAACATGCCCCCCAAGTGGATGGAATGTGTATGCAGTGAGGTTCATTTTTTTTCCCCTCAGTAGTCAAGAATGAACCATAAACGAGAGTGTGTCATCAGGAAATGGTCGAGTAGTGTTGGTTGTGTCTAGCGTGTTGTGATGAGTGTGTATGTGTAGTGGTGATGAAATGTGACATGTGGAAAGGTGTGCATGAACCCTATAGCCTAAGCGTATATCACAACTTGTTGAATGGAAGAGTGATGATTTATCCCTAAGCGTATATCACTATAGAATGAGTGGATGAAGATGAAATATATGGAAAGATGTGTATGGACCTATAGCCTAAGCATATACCATGACTTGTTGATGTGTGACCAAGCAATATCACTATTGAGTGGATGGGTGAGAAGTGATGATTTGATGTAGCCCTAAGCATATATCACTATAATATGAATAGTAGGGGGTGGTGATTTAGCCTAAAGTGTATACCACTACAAGATGATAATGGGTGAAAATTTAACCTAAGGTGTATGTCACTAATGTTGGAAATGTCACATGAGGAAAATGTCACATTGGTGAATGTAAGGTCCATTTGATTGGTAAACCATTGGTAGTTGAGTATGGACCGAGGAACTAGAGTGCATCATAGGGTAGTGAGTGAAGCATGTAGAAGACAACGTAGTGTAAATGACCAAGTGAGGAATACAAGATGTAAATGTGTGGCATGAACAATGCAATATAGGATGTGTAGTGTATATAGGATATGTAATGTGTGGAATGTACTAATAGGTGTATAGAATATGTAACAATGATAGATAGAACTAGACCCATATAAAATGGAATCTAGTGTAGTATGTAGAATGCACATGATGTAGAATGTGCTATGTGAATCATGTAATGTAGGAAATGTAGGGTGTGTAGATGATGTAAGAGTGATGATAGGTAAATAGAAATGCTAGTAGTGATCTAGACCCATATATGTAACCTAGCATAAATATAGAATGTAAGGAAGAAATGTAAAACTAGACTCATATGAGATGATGACTAGTGTAGCATGTATGATATAGATGGTGTATAAATGAGTAATAGAATGAGGTATGTGTATGATAATGTAGGATGTAGTGCATGTATGGAAATGTGTATAACCTAGTGTGCAGTGTGTGGGGTTCAGTGTAATGGTAATCCCTCAACAGTCCAGTGTGAACCAAAGCACAAGAGTGCGTCATCGGGTAACAAGGGTGTGATGTAATACGTGAAGTGGATATGAGATGACAATAAGTGATAGAGATGAAGTGTAGGATGTAAAAGGGTATAACCATGCTAAGCGAGGGGGGAAGTATGTCATGTGATATGCCCCCCAGTAGTAGTGTGGGAAGAGGCTATGTGAACTCGTCAAGGAGATCGTCGTCCTCTGGGTCAAAGTCAAATGGATCGGGATTGGTGACATGGTATGCTATAGTATGAGGTTGATCATGTAATGAGTTGGTAAGGTGTAAATGATACATGCCCATAGCATATTCTTCTTCAATGAATGGGGGATGTGGGAAACCGTGTGCATACCATCGAGTGTAGTTAGGTGAATAGCCAAGAAAGGAACTATTGCAAATGAAAACACGACCAAAAGGCATAGGGAATGAAATATCAGTGTGACTAGGGTCTAAGGTACCTTCGATGTAAGTAAGCCATGAGTCTCCTAATGTGAGTAGAGAAGCACAAGAGGTACATGGAGATAGACTAAAAGATCAAAGACACACAAGCCATAAGTGAGCAGTGATAGTGAAAAAACCATAATATAGGTGAGAAGCATGAGTAGAAGGTTGAAGGTACTCAAAATTAAAACCAAGACGAGCTAGGCCGGCATGGGAACATACTGTTTCATCATGGGTAGGATCGAATGGGACATGTTCCCAATACGAGTCATGAATGAAAAGTGTGCAAGTGAAGGGTGGGTGAACTGACGATGGAGATGAGGATGGGATAATATTGTCCATGGAGGGAACAGGTAGCTGATGTGGAATGATAGCTGTAGAAGGAGGTAGTGTAGAAGGGATAACATCTAGTAAACAAATAGTGCCCTCAAGCGGTGGCAAATGAGGTTGATCATCCATAGGCTGAGGTTCATTTGTAGTATCAATGTGGGGAATAGGGAGACTAGTGTGAGGGTCATGGACACAATATTGGAATGGATCACGATCTCGGAATATAGTATACTCAATACACTCATGTAAGAATTTGATGCAATGGTGGATGGTAGAGGCAACAACTTGCATGGCATGAAGCCATGGTCTACCTAACAAGTAATTATATGAGACAGGAAAATCAATGACAAAGAAAATAGTAGGGAGAGTCTTAGGACCTACGGTTAAAGGCAAGGTAATGTGGCCTAGACATGGATGGACAAACCATCATAAGCATGGAGTGAAATGGAAGAAGGGCTAATGTCACGAGAAGACAAACCTAAGGCTTGGAGAAAGGACATAGGGCACAGATTAAGCTCAGAGCCATTATCGATAAGAGTGCACTTGACAACAACATTGTAGATGCGAGACATGATGTAAAGTGGTGGGTCATTGTCAAAGGGGTGAATGTCAGTTGGAGGATTGGCCCAAAATGTAATATGTTGGGAAAAGGCATCCACAAATGTATCATACATGGAATTTGGATGCATGTCAACAGAAACATTGGTAGTAGAAAAGAGGGTTTGAACTCGATGAAGCAAATCAGGATGGGTAAGTAGATATTCAGTGATAGAGATATTCATGATGGTAGAATGAAAAACCCTAGAAGGTGGTAGAAAGGGACGTCGGGTTCACCAAAATGATTAACAAAAATAATTATCTAGTTGGCCTAAAAGGGGACACTAGGGTATTAATGTTAATCTAATTAGGAGGACTAAAACATTGTAGTAAATAGACTAAAACAATATGGAATAAATGCAAGTAAATTATTCTAAGTGAAATAAAACCCTAAATGTGCAAGAGAAGGAAGATAAATAGATTAGCTGATTGGAAGTGACTGTCACAGGTTGTCGCAGATCTGGAAATGAAATCAGGAAGTGAAGACAAACACTCAGGGACCCTGTGAAGGACATATCTAGAGGATCTGAGATGACTGGGGTGCCTGGGAGTGTACTGGGGCACCCTAGGGTGCCCTGGTCTGCAATCTGGGTGCTCTGATCTTTGTAAATGCTCATAACCTGAATTTGATATGGTCGCAAGGTGTCTTTGAATACTTCTTGTTTGTCATGTTGGATCTGCCAGATGAGCTAGAAAAATGACCTGCAATGCAAAAGGAAGTATCAAACCCTAGAAAAATAAAAGATGCAAATGAATGGGTCAGACTGACCTCAACTGCCAAACTAGTGGTCTTATCACTGAGCGTTGCACTACATTTCAGACCTAGATGTAGTTTTGGTGAGTGTGTGTATGTCATGCCCTAGGTGCTCTCATGCCAGTCACACTTTGTGAAGTAGCGAGCAATAGTAACTATAGAAAATGTAAATAACATGTGTGCATGGAATAGAATAGAATCCCTCCCCCTATGTAGTGTGTGTGTGATGCAGATCTCCTAGCCTTGATGCATGACACTATGTGGATGCAAGTGATGCAATGGATGCAACTCTAGATGGAGTGATAGTAGTATGTGATGCTATGACCTAGGACCCTCATTATGGTCTTATAACTTTATATTTATAGGGCTCTCAAGATTAATTTCGTAATTAATCCTGAACAAGGCTGACTGGGAAAAAGATAAAGACAACAAATGGCTAGAAAGGCCCCAAAAAGAAGTAGGAAAGGATGTGCATAGACTGGGGCACCCAAAGTGGGACCAGGGTGCCCCAGTACAGGCTGGGGCACCCTAATTTTGGGCTAGAATGATGGGGAAATTGTGAAATGGGTGGATAAGTGCAATAAAATATGCGGGAATGAAGAAATAAAATATAAAATAAAGATGGCCAAAAGGTGGGATTAATTAGTACTTTATCCTCTTGAGAGCCTTATAAATAGTAGTATAAGATCAGGCTAAATAATGCCTAAAGTGCATATTTTGGGATATAGATATGAAGTTGATGGGGAAGATGATGCCATGTGGTCATCATGAGACTGGGGGGTTGTAATTTTATCATCTATAAGAAGTCGAGCTTAATAAAGGATGGGGACGAGATTTGTTTTGGTTTTTGGTTGGTGAGGGATGTTTGGATGTATGATGAGATTTGGATGGTTGAAAATATTTGGATGTTGAGTGGGATTTGGATGGTGGGCGATGGCTAGGGAGAGGATAGAGATGGAAAGGTGGTAGATAAAGAGGTACAAAGATAAGAATCCTTTGGTTAATGAGGTTTTGTACATAAGACCTAAATTGCATGCAATGATTGGTTGAATGTCCATGGGTGTGATGGAATTCACAATAATTGTGTTCTCGATACCAAGATGATTTGGGAAGGTTTTGATCATGTGATTTGATTGGGGGATTGATGATCATGTTGAAGTTTTTTAGATGATGTAAGATGGTGGTCAAGGATTCTCCTAAAAGAGTGAAGTGGTTTAGGTTAAACGGTTTTGGGGGAGTAGGAAGTAAAGGTGCAGGATTGGGTGGATTATGAGATGTTTTGGTTAATTTGGATTTATGGGTTGAATGATATTTTTGTGGCTTATAATATGAAGGGGGTGGATTAGGCCTAGGGGCTGAAGTTGATGGTTTAAGATTAGAGGCCGAACTAGATTTGGTGGATTTTGGGTTGGTTGGATTCTGTGGTTTTAAGGTAGAGGGTTTTGGATTATGATTATATTGTTTAGGATTGATATATGTAGATGAAGGGGATGTGGTAGATTAGCTGAAGTGTATGGGGTAGATTTGGAGGTCACATTAGGATTTGGTGAATGTTAGGGGATGAAGTAGATGAAGGTGGCATATGAGCCTTAGTAGATCGGGTAGAAGATGGAGTGGGGATAGGATTGGTATTGGATTTGTTAGGTTGAGCATTTGCGGATTCAGGAGTCACCTTATATGTTTTAGGATGGAGGATGGTGGATATGAAATAGGATTAGAAGATATGATAGTGATAGGTTTAGGTTATGATCGCGACGAAGATGATGTGGGTGCATAAGATAGGATTAGGTGTGGGGTAACATGGGATGAGGGTGACTTAGGAGTCGTGTTGGATGAGAAAGTTTTGGTGGGATTAGGATTAGGTGTTTGAGGGGATGAAATAGGTTTAGAGGCTAAATGTTATGGTGGATTAAGGGGTGTGGGAATATCTAGGAGAGGAAGTTATGTAGGATTGGATTTGGATGATGAAGATGATCAAGTATGGAGGACTAAGATGGGATGTGGTGGATGATAATTTTGGGGTAAGTGATTGGGATTGTTGTGGGTATGTGAATGGAACTCAATGATAGGTTTGACGATTATTAGGTTTAGGAGTTGAGATTTTGGATGGTGGCGCAAGAGTTTTGATGGGAGAAAGGTGTGGGTCATGATGGTTGATAGGGGATTTGGAGGTTGGGGTTTGGGATGTTTGTGTGGGTTTGGGATTGGTGGCTAGATTAAGAAGGACATAAAGGAGGTACTCTTGGTCTAGGTCAAAGTTAGTGAGGTTTTCAAAGTCAATGTAATTAGCTTGTGGGGATAGTGGTTTATGTTGTTTAGGTCAAGGTGTGGATTGAGATGATTTGGGTTCCTCAAGGAGGAGGTCAATGGGGTGAGGGGTAGGGATCTTAGAAAGGGGAAATTGTGGATGGGATTGGTTAGGAGATGATGGTTTAGAAGATGATTGATCATTGCATGATTTAAGATTGGATATTTGTTGATTAAGATGTTGAATGGTTTTTAGGATGTTAGGATCACATGGGATGGTTGATTTAGATGACGAGGATGAGGATTGGTTGAGGTAGGATGTTAAGTTTGAATTTGTTTGTTAATGTGTTGGATGGTGTGTGGGACTTCGTGGTCAAAGTGAGATGGTTGACTTTGATGGGTGGGGGATGATGGGATAACTTGGTTGATGGATTTAGAAAAGAGGTAGGGGTTTGGATGTTGGTTTGGAGAGGATGGGGATTGAGGGATCAAAGGCCATGATTTGATAGGATGTGCACGAGTGATTAGATTTGGATTAGGATTAGGATTGATTAAGGATGGTGATGGGATTAGGATTTGGATTGTGTGATTAAGGATGGATAATTATTATGATATTTGATTAATTAAAATTTTAATCTGATAAGATGGTTAAGGGTGTTCACAAGCACACAACAACACATGCAACACACACCCTAACTAGTCAAGTGGGATTGCAATCAAGCTATAGCCTGCTTTCAATACCACACACCAACGATGGTGCCACAATTGGCTCTCCACCTATGTGTCAATGTGGGGTTGGCTAGCGAGTGATCTTGGGGAGTGTGGCCTCCTTGCACTATAGCTCAATATGTGGCCAAGAGGTTTCCTAGTCTAGGATGCATGAGCTCACTAGGGGAGTCCCTGATATACCTTGTGGTACGTGGGGCCCAAGTCTGTGTTGCAAGGATGTTTTCTAAGGCCTGGGTATTGGGACATGAAATCCCCTCACTTCACGCTGCTCTTAAAACAAGCAAGCACTTAGCCAATAACGACAGTTGTCCTTGAATTTATATACCCTGCTGGAACACGGGGTGTGTCTATGTGCGTGGAGATGAATCCCATGGTCATGAGACCCCTAGGACTATGGTAAGTGTGTGGATGTCACTTCCACGTCACGTTACCCCCTAAAAATAATAAAAAGGGAAGGAAGACTAGCCATTTTGATCCTCAAGATCGTCCTAGGATGCGAGAGGAGAGCATACACAGTGTCATCTTTGGGATAAAACAAGCAGCAACAAATAACACAAAAAGATGATAAACACAAACACAATAAAATTAATGATAAAGTTTATTTGATGATGGGGCCTTCAAAAGAGGACCTTACAAAAACAAAGGATTAGTAGTTTGTTTTTTATACCCCAATATTCTTGGACTGTTCGAGCTGTTGCAAAACAAAAGGGTTAGTATTTTTTTAATTAATCAAGGTCCTGTAACCACAAATGTTAGGTAAATACTCCAAAAAATGAGTATTAAAATGGATGGATTTCCCCTTATTCCTGATATTTCTGCAAAAAAAAATGTTAAACTCTGTAAACCCACAAAACACCAAAAAAATGTGATTAAATATTGGTTAATATTAATTAAAATTGTATTCAAAAACAATGTATTATGAACAAAAGTGTTATTTTATCAAATGCGCCAAAACAGAGCTATTTTAGAAAAGGCGCTATTTCAATATCAAAAGCACTAAACCATAAGAAAAAGCATTAAACTACAAAAAGTGCTAAAAGCATTAAAATAGTAACAAAAGTGCTAAAATATAAAAAATCACTAATATATTAAAAAAAGGCAAATAGAAATAGGTAATATTAAAAAAAGTGCAATATTTCAAAATCCAAACATAAACACTACTTTATAAATACCAGATAAAACGCTACTTAATTAAAAGAAAAATGCACTAAAAATAGTGAAAAATCTTCAAACATGCACATAACAAAGTTTCAGATGAAAGAAGCTACTAAAATACTAACAAACACGTTGAAGTGTAAAAAACTTTGACTCAAAGTTGAACAAAAGATGGAAAGGATCTTGCAAAAAACATAATTAGAGGTGTTTAAAATGCGCTAAAAAAAAGATGTAGACAAAAGCACCAAAGGTTTTACAAAAGGCACAAATTATATCCCTACAACCACATGGGAGTTAGTAATTTCATCAAAAACATTGTTTCAGGTCAAGGCATTGTTTCTTCTGCATAAGCACTGAATGACAAGTCAAAAGCACTAAAATGAAACACTGCCACAAAAATTTGAAATTTTAAGGTGCAAATCTCAAATGAAAATTTTTTTCAAATTTGGACAGTTTATTTTAAATATAAAATGTTATTAGAAACAATCAAAAATTTTAGGGGGTAAGCCCCATGGTGGGCACCAAAATGTAATGCAAGAAAAGATTAGTTGTGAAAATTAGGAACCAAAAACAAACCAATTGATTCCTAATCTAATATTCTAAAAAAAACCTCAGATAGAGCAATGGATAGAAAGAAGGAGAGAATTCAATACCTTCACTTACCTACAAGTTGTAAAGATCCTCCTTTGATGTGTTGTATTTTCTCTTTGATTTGGATTCTTGGTTGCTTCAGATTTTGGAGTCACTTGGGCAACACCTCCCTTTGATTGTGCTTGGATTTTGCTTGATGAAGGATTGATGATGATTGATTGTAGATGAATGGATTGATTGAGTGATTGATGAGAATGGATTGATTGATGAAATAAAATTGATAGAGGTTTGATATGGATTTTCACTTAAGATTGGCTCTCATGGAGGAGGAGAGCTCAATTTATAGTTTTTGGGTGGAGGATTCAATGGCTAAGATGAAGCCATGTTGGATTTGGATCAAGGGTGGAGAATGCATGTGAGGAATGGAGGATTCTAGAGTGGAAGATTCTAGAATTTGAGAGATTCAAATTAAAAAATTCAATGGAGGGAGGGAGATATCCATTGAATTTTTAAATTGAAAGAGGAAAATTTAGAGAGGCTTCTAGAAATAAAAGCCTCTAGATTTAGAGGTGAGGATGTGATTAGGATTAGATTAGATTAGGTTAATAAATGATAATTAGGGTGAGGTTACATGGAAAGGCTAGGTATATGGTGATGTGTAGGGTAGGTGGGTAGGTGAGATGTAGGAATATTAAATTCCTATAAAATGTTAATGAAGGATTAAAATAAGATAATAGGATATAATAAGAAATAAAAGTGATTAATGATAAAATGGGATATAATGATTGATTAAAAGGATTTGGGATGAATGATGATAAAATGATAAAGGGGTAAATATGATAAAATGGATTAAATAATAATAATTAATCTTGCGATTAATTATTATATGGATGATGTTGGGATATTTGTGGGATAGGTTAATCATAATTAACTATGTTGACATTTTAGATGTCTTTCTCGAGTAGGCTATTCTTAGAAAGAGGTTACCCACTATCCATTTAAATCATTGAATTGGTCCTCGTATGTGAACAACACTATGAAGTTGATTCCATGATACTGTGAGTAGACGATAATTAAATCCTTTTAGTCCTCACTCCCAAGGGAATCTCTCAATGTTTATAAATTTTGACAAGTAGTAACATGGTTATCATTACCAAGGAATTTGCATCATAGGACTCAGAAAAGACCGATTCCTATTTTAGAGGCTTGACACTCGGATCATTGATCAGATGGGGAAGAAAATATTCTTATGTTATAAATAGATTTTTCAGAAGTGAGTTCCATGAAAGGTATTTAGATTATATTAGCCTACTAAGAAGGGTGATGGGAGAGGAAACAACAAAAGAGTTTCAAGAAAAGATGGCTCAGTTCATCATCATTGTCACTGAACGGAATCAAGTGATAGATTGGGGAAAAATAATCAATGATAACATCCATTAGCAATTGCTCCAGTTTCCTTCCACCAAGAAGTTCACCATGAATTCTTACCAAGTATATGCTCTCGCCTTCATGAGACAATTCAAGGGTGCAACTGATTCTCTTAATGTATCTCATAAATCACCCTCTTATGAGAAGTATCTGCAACTCACATATAGGGATAACACCTACCGTTTTTCTAAGGTGAATGATGCATTCACCATGTTCATCATCAGACTACTTGAAGGAAATTTAGAGATAAGGGTATCTTCTCAAAAAATACTCTAATCAAGAAGTATGGATTCCTCTTCATTCAGTTCTCCACTTTCACCTACATACGGATCTCAGACTATGATCTTTCCCCTCGTCGGTTACCCAAGTAACCGAGTGATAAAATCATTATGTTTGAATTATGTAGGAAACTATTGCATGTGCACACTTGATATAGAAATAAAAAGGAAAATGGTGTATCTTTTCCCATTTCTTTAGGGATCTATTCATGTAAGAGTGTCACAGATGCATCGACCATTGAATCCTTATTATCTTCTATCAATCTCTACTCTTACACATCCAAGTCTGATTTTGATATCAAGAAGAATAATGAAACTTTCACACTCCCCATATTACACCACACACCATAGATTGAGGACTATTGGGTAAATTGTGTTGATGAATTTGAAGTGAGAAAAATAGATCATATGCGGATGACAGTTGATCAGATGAGGAGTTTCAACTTTGACTGGTTCATCAAGGGAATTTATGATGATGGAACAAACTTTTTTGACCCATGTGAATATTAGGTAGTGAAAATCTTCACACATTCCTTCGGTATCATGGAACATTAGAGATTGAAGTGATGTAAAGTAAATGAACGCAACAGTGATTCAGAGGTCAAGAGAATGGTTTGGGAATAAAAAGACAACTTTCATCAATTCTAGTGGCCTCTTGACTCTATCCAGACAATTATCTCACACCTCTTCTTAGAAGACATCCGAGAAGATCATGAGATCAACTCATTCAAAAGAACCTCCAAAGAGGAAGGTTGTAGAGGAGGAGAAAATTAAAGGATCTCATCCCAAGAGAATTTGTAATAAATTTAAAATCATTGAGGACCCCATAAAAAATCTTGAGCAAGGTGAAATAGACCCCTTGCAGTCTCCAATTCTTCATTGGATCCCAAGTGTGTCTTCTTTGACAACCAAGTCATCACATTATTGTGTATGATGTGATTCCTTATCGTGTACCTGAAAGTGCACCCATGTATGACATTAATCCCATACCAATAGAAACTTTCCTCTTGATCCAAGATTTGATAGGGAGTGACTCGAGGAAAGTGCAAAAAACATTGACACCCAATTTTGAAGATTATGAAAACCAAGCGAAGCAAGAAGGTACATGTAACTTCTCATTTCTTTAGTGGAGCTTCTAGTAATCAATATGTAGATGTTGCCCAGCCGAAAGTTGTAAAAATTGTAGACGGATATGACTCAGGAATATTATGAAATGACAAGGATATCTCTAGGCCAAGCCACACATGAAGGTGATGTACACTTGTTTAAGGAATGAAGAAATCCCAATGGGACACTATGTTTCCATGGTATCCAAAATAGGAAATATGGATTCCCATTCCTTGGTGAGTAAAAATGTGTTCAATTCTGTGACTGATAACTTGTCTCCTATTTGGTCTTACATGATGAGTTTCCAGTATGACATGTTGAATAATGTTATCGATGAGATTGATTATTTTGAGGAGAAGACATCGCAAACTTTGGAAAGTATCATTAATAGTGTGTGGAAGCTTGGGTTGTCCCCACTCAATGAAAATTTATCAATTAAAGAGATCCTAAAATCCTTTTAGGAGTTGGTCAGAAAATATGCAAGAGATCCCTTCTCATTTAATGAAGGCACCTTGGAGTTCCTTACAAATATTAGGAGTTTAATTTTCTATACTCCAAATGATCATCATGTGTGATTCAACTAATGCAAGATCATTGACAGTATTCCTGAGACTTGGATCAATGCTTTAATCTTTGTTTATATTCCACAAGTGGATAAGTTGGCACCTGTTGTAACATGTTTTAGTAAGTAATTCAAGGGTGAAGAAATAAATATCTAGAAACATTCCCTCAAGGTTCCATGACAGTTAGTTCTTCATCGACAAAGGATTTTTCTTCATCAAAATGATCACCTATTATCTTCTTCCTTCTTCATTTTCCTCTCTCATGTTCTAATTCTTCGTTAAGGAGGTACTCTTCACTCTTTCATCTTATTAACTTAAGTGACCTTTAATTCAACATTATAAAATTTCTTCTCAAATAATAAGAAAAATACCTATTTTTGTTTCCTAGGATCATGAAAGGTCACAAGTGATGAGGGGAAGTGAAAATTCATGTCAGGGGGGGGGGGGGGGAGGGAGGGGAGGGGTTAGATGAAAAGACTTTGTGTAAAGCTATAAATTGGAATGGCTTCTTAATTCCAAAGGGTTGTCAATTGTGAGTTTCTAGTAGATAACTTTGCACTACTAAATATAAGAAAGAGATTACATTCTTCTATTTTTTTGTTTATCTATGTTTCATCTATTTCCTTACATGTTAAACTTTATAAACATGATGATCTTGTAAAACCAAGAAAGGTGTTGGTGCCTTTGATAAATGAATCAATAGAATTTAATGTCTACATGGTTTGTTATTCTTATCTTGTTCTTAAGGTTGAATTCTTCTAATTGAGTGTAGATTTGCTCTGGTTAATGCTGTGAAAATTTGTAAGTACCTACTCAAAAAGTTAACCATATTTTGCCACATTCTTAATCCCCTCTACCTCATGTCACTAAGTAAATTCCTCCATTGCACTAAGTGTAGGAAATTCACTACAGGTCTAGTGATGTATTCCTGTGTGATCCCCAACTTCACAATCACCTACTAATTTTTTTTTTCCTTATGTCAACTCACGAACTTTTCCTTATGAAAAATTATTTTTCCAACGGCTAGATAGTTCTCTCCTTTTTCTCTCTCTTTTTTTCGGAACTTCTCTATGTACTTATTTTTCTCTCTTTTAAGGTAGAGTTTTTTTTCCTACAGGTTCTCTCCTTTTCTCCGCTTTTTGAGAGTTATTTTTTATGTGAGTACTTCATCTGGCCTTGTTGTTGGGACCCACTTTTTTATACCCATGTAAGCTATGCTTAAGGGGGTGTTTGGGTAGGATATTATTTTCCTTGTATTTATTTATGTACTTAAAATGTTTCCTACACATATGGAGTATCCCTGCTCTCATGTGTAAGCTTGCTTGAGTTTCATATGTCATACTTGAGTGGCATCTGTCATATCTAGGTGTCATATGTCATAGGATTTTCCTAACTCTCGTTAGTAGATTAGTGTGTCATAGGAGTTACATTAGGTTGATTGATCATTTGATTAGATATTCTGAGATTGTAACTCACATTCCTATTCATGGAGTGTTGTACACTATTCTAGGAAGATTTACACATTCTATCCTATTTGTACATGATTTTTGTGATCTTTTCAGGGGTTAGTGAGTGAATACAATTGATCCAATTATTGATTCATTTCATGTGTTGAGTGTTAGAATTCATTCATTTGGATCTACCTCATTTTGATTTCTCAATTCTTACAACTACATAGTGCATTCGTTGAGCTGGAATCCTCACACACTTTAATAGATTCTTAGTTAGATTGTTGTCCACCAAGTCTCCTCATGGTCCCCATATCACCTAGTGATTATTATTTTGATATTTTGATTCACTCATATGTTATCAAAACCCCTTGGACACTATTGACAACACCTTACCATTATTGGCATCCAATAATGGTCTCGATCATTATCAATGTTTCACTCTGGTCACCTATCTTTTCTAGGTTTTTTTCCATTTGGTTATTCGCGCGTGTGTGTAGGTGTGCGCGTGCGCGCGCATGTGTGGTCAGATCCTTCACATGTTCTTAGGGATGGTTTGTGTGTGAAATTAGCATAGATATCACTATATAAACAAACATCCTAAATAAATTCCTAACATCCTTTTTTTTTTATTTTAGGTTATTTTAAATATACATTGTTTCTCTATGATGATGTTAGAGATTTGCATCTCTGATAAAAATGTTTTCATAAAATAATTTGGGCATTCATTTATAAAAATATAGCTATGTAGGGTTTGAAATAATAAAGTGGAATATTTCCATTTTTCAATTTTAGGTTATTTAAAAAATGTATAAAATGTCATCTAATATGTTGTCATAGATTTATATTGCCTCTTTTAAAAAATGTTTATTGGTAGTTTACCATTATTTTTTTTATGTTTGGGTTGATATTCAAATGTATTTTATAATATCATTTGTTATTATAACAAAAAAACATCACTATATTTTAGTTTATGAGTTTTCTTGTTCAAAACATGATTTATGATATTATATATACTTTTAAACAATGAATTGCGATGAGAATGATGATGAAGAGGATCATCATGAGGGGGGTGATCATGAAAATGTTGATGATAATGAAAAAGAGTTTGATGATCACAATGATGACGAAGAGGAGGGTGATTAGGACAAAAAAATTAAAATCTACTTTATTGGGTCCATCAATTTGCACCATGTGATAATAAGAATAACCACATGAAATTTTTATTAATGACAATGAAGCTTCTTAAAATTTTGTGACAATTATTATAGAGATTTGATTTGGAAAATTCAAAAATTATTTATTTGATGTCCTTTTTATCATTACTACTCCACTCAATTATATAACACTTTGTTATTTATTATGAGTATATATACGAATGCTAATTATTAGACTAAAAAACTAATGTGATTAATTTTCAGAATTTTTTATTAAATAGATTTATTTCTAACCCAAATAATGCATGGAAAAATTAACGGTTTTCCTCGAACATAAATATGGTTAAATTTTGAATAAATTTCAATTTCAAATTTAAACTGAAATGAAAACTAAAAAAATCTAATGCAAAATGTCACTATTTAATTTTTTCATGTCCTATGATTTTTTCCCTCGAATAATTCAAAATAAAGTTTTTTAAATTTCATAAAATTCAATGGAAGTAGTCTGATGCAATTTGTGTCACTTGTAAATTGCTAAACTTTCCACTAAATTGTTGATGCAAATAGTGTTAGACAAACATTTTGCCTTAGCCATAAAAATATGAAGTTAACATCCTTCCAATTTTGATGTTTATGCTAGCATGAATCACTTGACATCTATTAATTATTGCACACCATTACTGGTGATGCAAGCACAAGCATGTTAGAACATATTGATCATTTGAACAACTTAGGTGATACAAGCATAACCATCTTAGAACACATTAACCGTCCAAATGAACTCAGGTAAAAAACTGAGAGCTTGGAGCATGGAAAGAATACAAGTCCATTCACTTTTATCTCATGCATTTTCAAAATCAGTTCTCACAAATAGGGCTTTTTTGCTTAGAGGTTTGACACCACTCCATTTCTTCTCAAATGACAATAAGATTACTCATAATGTATATGTTATGGATGATTTTTTTCCCATAGGATTTAATATGAGAGAAAATAAATATATTTGATGTAAGGAAACAAATTTAGAAATGATCTTGTAAGAAAATGTTCGTGAGGGTAGTTAGTCATCGATTAGTGCTAAGCTCCAAGCTCCTCAATTTTGGGATGATATAATATTGCCTCATTTAATAAAAGTTCCTATCAAATAATCATGAATTGTTTCCAATTAAACTTTGTATATGTCAATCCCAACTTTATCCAAAAGGCATACATAGAAATCACAATAAAATCCATCATTCCTAGAATTTTATTTGTCTCAATTTCTATAAAAAGCAAGCGGAGATCCTTAAGGGAGAGAAAATGGTCACATAGATTTCTTTATGCCTCATAAGGCTTAAAAGGAACATTGTTTAGTATTTTTGGAAGGCACAAAGAACTCTTTGGTAACTCAATCTCTTTGGTAACATTGAGTGTTAAAATATTTAGAAGTCTTTTCAACTTAGAGTTTATGTTAGTAATCAATAACATGAATAATGGAGGGCTTCATTGAAAGGAGAATGTTTAAGACCCTCTGATATATTCTTGTGAATTCTCAGTTTGTAACCTCATGAGCTTGTTTGTTTAAACACAACAACTTTCTTGCAACAAATTTTGAGATATGTGGTGGTGTAGTTAATAACATCCACCCATAAGCTAATCCAACAATTTTTGCTTGCAGGTCTGGGAATAAACTCCAAGTTTGGATTATACAACAAAGCCTATGCTCATGTGAAATGTGAGTTGAGTTCAGATAAACTGATACTTGGCCTTAGTTTTCTATTGGTTCATCCATTTAATACAAAACCAAATGAGGAGGTGATCACAAAGCAACACCTCCGAAATGACACTGACTTTGTGACTAAAGTGTTGGAAAATGTGATTAGGTTTTGTTTAATTATAAAATCTTAGTATAATATTTTCATCACCCTATCATTTCCTTGTCAATAGTTAGAAAAAGTAAACTAATCTTTTATGGAGGCATAACAGTAGTGGTGGTTAGGATCAGACAACCTAAGTGTATAATGCATATAAACTTAAGCATCTCTTTCACGAGCACACTACTACATGGGAACAACCATTTCATTTTTTGTAGACTCCACCATGTTGTACCACATAATATCCAATGGGAATCCAAATGTAAATTTTTTGGACAAGCTCTAAAATTTTCAATACCCAAGAAAAAAACCCACGTGAATGCATAATATAAATAAATAAAAGTTTAACAAAATACAATTTAAAAATTTATCTTGGTCGAATAACTACCACTTTATATTAAATAATTTTTAGTAAAGTACCAACATTACAATAATAATTCCATTAAAAAAAGTGTACCTTAACCACTAGCCTTGTATGCTCTTATATAGACAAGAAAATGAGGCTAGGATATGGGGTTAAGGTTAATGTTTTGGAGAGCATTTACTTGTATAAATGCACTTAAATAAAAATTATTTTTTAAAATAAAGAACTTTGTATTAATAACACAAATTAATTAATAATATTCTATAATAATAGTGCATGTGGATAAGAATGCACAAACTCACACCTATCTATGCTTCAAATTAATATTACAAAGTGTAGCTTAAAATCATATACATGTTACATGTTATTAAATACCTTGACAATAAACATTATCAAGCCACCACCATAATGTTATCTAGTCTACCACATCATGAAAATATAAATATTGACAATACTAAAAAGTTAATCCTTGAAATAAAATAAAAAACCGCACAACCCGATGGGTGGGGTGAGAACCTCAATTAATAAATATTATGCGAAATGTACTGCAAAAGTAATGAATATTTATTATTAAACATAATTCCAATAATGTTAGTAAAGTATAATAATAGTTAAGACTCCCTTATTTTTTTAATTAATAAAACTACACAAACATTGTGGGTCTTAAATTTCCATTGGATACCCATTAATGTGCATTGTAATATAACTAGAAATTGCACATTAGTTGCAAAATATTTCGTAAGGGATGTAAATGTAAAACTACTTTAATAATACACTTAGATGTGATGGTTGTGTGTGTGTGTGTCTATATATATATATATATATATATGTTTGAATTTATATGTTTTAAAAATTGAGAAAATTGTTTTAAACAATGTATGGTCTTCACATTTTTTATTACATTTACATATTTAACATCTTTTATGTATACATATAAATGTGACAGAGATAAAAAATTATTCTAATGATCACACTCTTGAGACTGCACTAAATGTTAATTGTTGATTATCAATATTTCCAATATCCATTGTTGCCTTTTTAAATTATATTTGGGAGATGTTTACATACTAAGAGTGCAAAGAAAAAAAAACAGTTAGGATGGGTGAGGATGCGAATAGATGGATATAATGCAAGGAATAAATGTTTAGTCTAGGGCTACCAACAAAAACCTTATGATACATATGTTATTTTCTTTGAAAATAAATTAAATCCTAACCTTGGATGAGGAATAAATAATAGTGGTATTACTAGGTGTGAGGAGAAAATGTGTTGCGTTAAGGACGAGGCACAATAAAGAAAATATTTTTATCATGTAAAGATAACTTAAGATGTAAGCTAACTAAACTATACTTGTCCTTGTGAAGACTAGGGATTAAAAAATTGTGCGGACTTCTTTTGGAACAATAATTAAGAAACTTTGAATGGAATTACAATGGACCAAAGAAGCCATTGATTGCATATCCATCATCAAACATGCCTTATAAATTCATCGAGGGACTTGATAGTATTTTAGAGATAATACACGCACCTAAAAATAAACTTTGTTTCGATTTTTTTATAAGGTGTTGTTGACACATTATGGTTCAAGGAAGGAGATAAATATTCTAGAGATCCATGTAAAATTATAGAAAAACTTGTGAGATTGTTTGAGTTTACAAGTGAGTGAATAATTTATCAAGTCAAATTTTGCAATCTACCTCAATTGTTGGAAACATACTACAATTTTGATAAATGAATAGTTCTAGACAAATGATACATATTTGAGCTGATTTTTTTTGGCTTCTTCACCCAATTCTCTAAACCTACAGTACATATTTGTTTTTTAATGTCTATCTCCAACATTACAAGAAATTGGATATTAATTTATAACCTCATCATATTAATTATTTACATTCCAAATAATTTTTTATACTATCAAATCTAATTTAAAGAGTATTATAATTTCAATTACAATATATGTGGATAATTGTAATGCAATTTTAATATAAAACCACATTTCACTTCTACACACGATTCGACATTTTTGTTCAAAAGCTAGAAGATTTAATTTTCAATTTTTTGAATATTCATACAATGTTAATTGATAAATGGCCTCATTTTGTTTGTTCAAAGTAATTAACATTCACATGCTTAAAATAGAGATGGTTTCTAGTTTTTGATATCATCTCTTAGAACAGTGTTAAAAATATTACATTGAAGACATTTGATGGTTTCAAATTTATGGTATTACCTTCACTTTTTTCTTTTGCTTAGATGAATACAATTTGTAACCATAACAATCCTAAAGCAACATGGAATGCATATGGCATTACATCTTAGTGTCTATGGATCACCTGCAATACACATTGAGGTAACTGACACATAATAATAAAACAACACACAATTAATATTAAGTAAACAAAGAATACAAGAAAATATTACCAATAATATGTTATTATTACTATATTTATTTTGTCTAGTAAGAGATTGCCTTTTGTAGAAGACACCAAAGTTCTTTAATCTACAAAAGGAGCTTGTGATGCACTTGTGTGCAGTCCATTATTGGATCTAGTTGTAGAACGATCATGTCGAGATAGATAAAAATTGGGTTATTAGAATAAAAATGAATTTGTAAAGTGACCAATATCAAAGTTAGCAATCAAAATGGTGGGAAATCAACCAGAAACGCTATTCAGACATGTAAGGAACCTGATTTTTACAATCAAGAAGACACTCACTACTGGATTTTTCCTGAGGTAGATTGCAAGTTTGAGTCTACTCACTTGTTAGGAAAAAACATCTAGACTATCTACTTCTTTTGTTGGGGCTAGCCATTTTAAAACATGGTTTGGTGATTTCTTTGTCTTTTTAAGCACAAATCTTAGTCATATCACAACTAGTTCTGTACGTTGTATGTTGCATTTTTGTCCGAGATAGATTGCAAGTTTGAGTCTACTCACTTGTAAATCTCTTTCTTTTGCTCGATCTTATTTTAGAAAAACACTTAGACTATCTACTTCTTATGTTGGGGCTAGCCATTTTAAAACCCGATTTGTTGATTTCTTTATCTTTTTAAGCACAAATCTTAATCATATCACAACTAACTACCGAATTTGATTAGTGTTCATTATATGCTGCATGTGTGTTGTACATTGTTGTATGTTGTCTATATTTATAAGAAAGCAATATTCTACCATTTACATGCATTAAATGCATTATAAAATTGACTATATAAATGCAACATTAATAAATCTTGCCAACACAAAAATATATGTTGTCATACATATCGAGACATGAAATAAGAATAACACGTATAAATTGAAAAGTGAAAAACTGACGACCTGGAAATCTGGCTTCAAAAAAAACTATAAAACACTATACCAAAAAAAACATTTTAAACAATCTTACTGAAAAACTTTGACACTTTTGGACATAATTATTTTTATGTAACTATTCAAACACTTATCTCACTTTTGAAGTTTTGAGTTGGTGTAGAAACATTGTACTTTCATTGATTCATCCTCCTCTCCTTTCCACACTTAGAGATCTTTGAGTTGATGCCGGAAACATTGCACTTGTATTGATTAATTCTCTTTCTCCTCTACGTCATAGTTATATTCTTTCCTACTTTGTTAGGTCCGGAAGGTAACAACGTTGGCTTATTAAGAAATCTGTGGGTTTTCCATGATTGGATGGCATAACTACTTTGAAGGCTTGTTGAATATGAGGGCATCAGTAATATGCAAGAATTACAGGCCAAGCACAACAAACTTGCAATTCACTTTTGCACCGTTTTCTTTCTCTGACGTTTGTAACTGCTTAAGAGTCAACAAATATGGTGGATTTGTAACACTTGGAATTAAAATACCAGCGGGTTGCTCATATGTAACAATCATCGCCAATACTGCCATTAAAAGCAGATTTAGACTTATCAACATATTTTTTTATCCTGACTTTTAGATTTAAAATAAGGCCGTTACTGTTATATGGATTTTATATACCATTCATATTGATGTGTAAATATCTATATTAAGAAGGGTTAAATTAGCGATCGCATGTGTTCCATGCAATGTGAACGTTGAACGATATATGTTATTTGATTTAGAGGTATAATAATTAGTTTTGTAGTTGATGTTGATAATAGGTGTGATTGATTTTGTAAGTGTAGAAATATAGATGGGCCCATTTGATACCATTTTCAATAGTTAATTTATTTTATAGTTGATGTTGTTTGTATTTAATTTGGGTTTATTGTGTTAGTTGTGCATCGGTTGTTTGGTTGATGTTTTGTTGGAAAAACATTTTTTGTACAGTTGATAATGTGTGTGATTGATAGTGGTAGTGTAGGAATATAGATGAAACATTACATTGAAATGTTGTATGTGTACATTTAATTTTGTTATAGATTCATACATTTAAAGTTGTAAATCATATTTCACAACATCAAATATATGAAGATGTACGTGCACATAATGAGAGATGTATACATTTGCAGTATTTATATCATGAATGGTAGCCTTTAGTGGGCAATTTTAGTTTCAATAAACATGATCACATTTGATACCCCTTGAATGGCAGTGCCACTTTGGATACAAGAAGTGTTGAGTATAGTAGTACTGGAGGTGCTATCAAAGCAGAGGGTAGTATTTACGATGGGTTGAGTGATAGTAGTCTTTCTTCCTCCTTTATTCTTGCTCCAAGTGTTGGTACGTGTGCCATATTTGAGTATCTCTCAAATGAAATGCACAGATTTGCAAGCATGTGTGAAATGGTTCCTATGTTGACGGTTGCTTTATGCAAAGGTAAGTCCTTGGGACTTGTGGATAGTTAATCACCTATGCCATTTTAATCCAAAATTTTCTACGATTCCCTCTCGAAATAGGGGGTATGGGGTAATGGGTTGGAGGGATCTGGCCGTTGTACTATCAAATTTGACAACAAATAAAGGTAATTTTGGTGGTCGCATTGCTGCGTCGTAGACAATGTCGATGATTGTCCCTGTGATACCATTTACAGAGGCCTGCGTCAACCCATATATTTGCAATAAACATGATTTTATGTTTACACAATGAACTTTATGTTCCAACTGATCATCATCAGGATTTCCTTCTAGTTTGACCTGTTACTTTCAGTAATGGATTGAGCAATCACCGTTCAATGCCTTCAACATCTGAAATTGTGGGAGTCCACCATTCCCTTTTTGCAAACAAATGTGGGTGTCCTTAAAATATGTTGAGTTCTTGCTGAGTTAGGTGTGTGTCTGTGCAAGACATTAGGAGTTCCCAATCCTCAATTAGAGGGGTTGAATCTCGCATGTGGAGAAGTAAATTATGAATGAAACTTGTGCATTGGTTGTTCCTTGTTGCCAAAATATTGTTTGTAATGGAAGAATGGAAGACTTTCAATGTCGATAGGATTACTTGCTAAAGAGGAATGTCCAAAACCATGGTAATTGGTTGAGGTCCTGACTGTCTCCCAAATTTAGAGTTCTTGAGTGTGAAAGCTTTGCGTAGCCTACTGTCAATTTTTCTTAGTAACTTTGGGCCGATGAAACTCATTTCATCAATAATAACATATTCTAGAAGTTTCAGCGACTCTTAAAAAGATGATAATGCACTGCCTTCAAGGGGTTTTAGTTCTTTGATTGGAATACACAAGGCTGTGTGGATTGTGGATGCGGAGATGTTAAATGCTGAAACACCGGTTGGGGTGAGCACAAGTAGAGGTGAGGGAGATCTGGTTGATGCTGTGAATGTATTCTGGATTTTATTTATTAGAAATGATTTTCCTGTGCCAGTATTTCCTTGAATTATCAATCTTAGTGGAGGTAGATAGGTTTCTATTTGTTGAATGGTGTAGTATGGTATCAAGAGCTAGTTGTTGTTCTGAAGATAAAGGAAGTGTGGAAGATGGTGGTGTGGCTTGCATGCTATTGTTAATTGTGTCTTCCTTTTCTCTCTCGATGAATGATGAACCAGTTATTTGCAAATCTTATGGAATGTCATGTATGCTCTAATTATTGTGTACATCAAAATATCGTTTCCCCAACATATTAAGATTGTCAAGACCCATGTTGTTTCCTAGATGAAGTTGTGCGAAGACCTGTCATTCTTGCATTGGTTCGTGTTGAATACTGCATTCAACCTCTGAGTCAGAACTAACATATGTAACAAGTCTTATGTCTGTGGTAGTGCGTAAAACATGCCATGGTCTGTAGTTGTGCTTGAACATGTCCCAAGTGTCGTTAATGTCATGTGGGGTTGAGCCAAATTTGGAGGTAATATTTTTGAAAGGTTTGTATAAAAGGAGTTCCAAAAAAGGTCATATGATGTTGAATCATGAGCTGGGACATCCACAAATCTCGGGTGGACCCGAACAATTGCTTGTGTCAGTCATTTTTTCCATTTATCACCTTTATGGTTCTTGTTGTAGCTCCAATTTCGAGCAACTTGAATAAGTGGTAGAAATTCCATGGTTGTAAGATGAACTTTATATACATCCAAGAAAGTAGTTGTTTGTTGTGCATCGATGTCACTTTCAATGACACGTCTCAGAATATTTTTGCCAACATTTAATGATATAAATGGATGGTTGTACATAACAAGTGGCATTTTTTGCAGCATGTGGCATGTTTCTTGTGCGCTTATGTCATGTTCAACAAAACTTTCTGTGAGCATTTTACGGATCACAATATGTGTTGGAGAATCTGTGTCAGCATCTCTTGAAAATATGGATAGCATTTGGTGATATGTTTCTGAACATTGCTCGACTTTTGAAGTATATTTTGTAATATCATTAAGAACAACACGGCGGGAAAGTATTGGTTGGAAATCGACATTTGCTCTCCATATGTATATCATAGTTTGATTATGGATGTTCAATTTGTCATCATTTCTGGAAGGGAGGTACTTAATTTTCCCATCACTTTCAATGTGCAAGGAAGAAGTAGGTTGCGTGGGTTGCGTGGCCCAAGGGGTGTTGTACTTGCACTATAGTTGTGATTGATTTCTATGCAGGAATGTTTGCTCTGAACATTTAGTGTGGTGGTGAACACGATTAAGCAGTTCTTCAAGGTTTGCATGTGGGGAGGAGGATAGAATTTGTGTTGTATCTAGCAAGAAAGGGTTGTCTAGGAGTGACTTGCGAACAAAATCCAAGTGGTTGCAAGCTGGGTGGGGGTTCCAAGAAGACACAAACTTATCAAAGTATTGTTTTGTCACCTCAGTAAGTGTTGTATGCTCCCAGTCCATTTCGTCAAATTTAGGTGCATTGTTAAGCCACAATAAACCGTGGACACGTGCGGAGCCTCTATGTTGCCATTCATACCTACGAGATGAGGGAACATAAATATTAGTTATGTAGTTTAGAAAAAACTTTGAAATAAGTAGATTTGATTACCTGTACCAAAATTCTATTACTTCAAGTTCCTTCTGCAATATTTCTTTGCGAAATATTATGAATATGTGATGTAGGTATGCTGATACTCGATGAGGGTTAGAGATAATGTTAAGTGTTTTCCAATGTTGTGCGGCTCAAGGATAAGCTAGGAATTCACTAGATATCATATTTTGGAGATCTGGCCATTTCGTGTTTGCAACACTTAGAGTGAAGAATTAGGTTGGTGTCCCCAATTGTTCCACCATATCTGAAAGCTCACTTTTACTTTTTACCCAAAATGAATGTGTCCTCAAAGGCTCGATCCAAAGCGCATTAAGTTGTCTAGGAGGTTGTCTTTGGGGAATTCTAGTAGTTATCTTCGTAGATCTCTAATTTTTGGAGGGATTCCAAATTTGAGGTTTTGTTTCATAAAAACTATTGTTGTCGACTGACTTCTGTGTCACATTATGAGGTTTAGAAGGAAGTAACAAAATCTTGGGTGGGAACTGAAGCGCCCATCATGGTAACACATCAAATGAAGAGCGTATTCATACATTAGAACTTCTTTTATGTGAGGTTATTACCACATTACTTTTCATGTCAGAAATAAAGTTGGGAAATCCATTAAGAACATGCTCTCCATATTGTATTCATTTATTTTTGAGAGCCCAAGCTCTGGCCATGGCATAGTAAATGGAGTGTTACCATTGTGGTTGAGCAAGAACTGTTTGATTTACTCTTCTTCAATTCTTGTATTGTGAGGTGTTGGCACAAAAGATGATGAGTGTTCATACATTTCATCAAAGTTAGTGGGAACATCAATACCATGAGCTGTAGAGGTACTTTGCATTTGGGGCAATTCCACTTTAGCTGTGTTAAGAGAGGAGGAAACATTTGACAACTCGGATGGTAGAGAGGAAAGGGCATCATCGTCGATTAAGACATATTTGTAATAGGGATCATGTTGGATTTTATATTGCAAGGATTCCCAAACACGAGATCTACTGACATAGAAATCATAATTTTTAAAATTAGATCCTTCCCTTTGTATGAGAACTATGTCTAAATCTCCAAGGTGGTGGGGTAGGTACTTTGCTATTGAAGTAATGTTTTACAAGAAACTTATGGTGTGTCATGAGTATTTGTATTTCCTGCCACATACTTGGGTGACTTGCAGGAATGGATTGACTCGTGTGATAAGCATCTCCTCAATTTGGGTTAAAGACGTAAGAATGGTAGGCTGCTTTTCAGGGTCCATGTTATTCCATGAAGAGAAGCGGTGGTCGTGTTTTTCAGATTTGCATCTGTTACAGGAGGGAAAACCTTCAAAGGAAATTGTTTTAATTCAAGGGTAATTTTCCAAACAGATTGAACAAGTTTGGATGTTCGCCAACAAATCTATTCTTTTGTGAAACCAATGTTGGGCTTCAATAGTCTGTAATGAGGGCGGGAATATGGGAAATCTCTGTGATATTCATGAAGGGTTGTTTTTGCTAGGGCACGAACCTCTATGGACCACATGTGTATAGATGTATTCAAAGCACTTATTTCAGTTGGTGTTCTCACAAAATATTTGTTAACCTGGTTTACACTTGCGTCTGTTCGCATGACAACTAACTGTGTTCAAGAGCATTTTTTGGTAGTCGGGTTGGAGCACCGATTACCAAATGTGTTTCGACAACAACATCCATTTCAATGATAAGAAAATCCTGCAATGGAAAAGAAAGTTAGGATAGAATTAGAATTGAGCATCGGATGGAAAAAAACAAACTATAAGAAATTATAATTAATATAGGGAGTTTATATACATTGGTAATTGAGCAGGAGATGAAGCTTACAGTTCACTTTTGATCATTCTAACGTGGGATTTGTGTAAGCACACAATGGAGCCTTCTTGTATTGATTTGTTGGTTACACGACTTGCAAATTTGGAGGGTAGAAGTGTTGTCTGAAAATGTATCCCATCTTAAAGGTCAACACAATGTTGGGCACCTGTGTTGAGAATGGACCTTAGGGAGGACAAGTGCAGTATTTGAAATGTGGGGTCAACATTGGAACCACCCTCAATCAATTGAGAAATAGCTTCGCGTGTCAAATTTATTTCCATGACAACTAAAAGATGCTCGAGATAGTGGGAATTCTGCAAATATATGGTGGAAAATGTAAACTTGTAGGGATGAAGGATGTGTTCAGGAAAGCATGCATTTGTAAAGAATGAGAACCTTTAAAGTTTGCTTCCTTATTATTTTATATTTTCTAAAAAGCGCAAACATGAAGTCTAACCCTTTAACAATTCAATATGCAAAAAAGTGATATAATGTACAAAGCTTTGGTTGAAAACAACTAAAATTTGCATGGTTGTTTCTCAACATTTTAAAACTATATGTATTTGTGTGCAGATATTATGAAGAACACATTAAAAATGTGTTGTTGGTTTACATAAAGAAGCGAGCAATTGTATAAAGGAATAATTGAACACGTATGTTGAAAAGTTTAGATTCTGTGATCCATATGTTCCACCGCAATATATACATGCATTTATTTGAAATGAATTACATATTATTATGTTAAGCAAATAGAATGGAAAATAATAACAACAATATGTACACTTGAAGTAAGAAAACTATAGGTATTTATATGGAGATACAATGATAAAGAAATTTGAAATGCATAGTTGTTGGATTACAAAAACTGAATATGTGTTTAAAAAGTTTGATTCTCTGCCCGATATATTGTGCCACAATGCATACAGAGAATTATTTGGTACGAGTTATAGTTTGTTTCAAAAAACACTTATAAACTAACCACTACAAGCTATTTCTTTAAATCAAATTTCTTGCTTTTTGCTTGTGTAATTTTCTCAGCATGTTTCTTGTATTTTTGTCCATTTGCAGATGCCTCGATTGGTATTCCCATTCTCCTCAATTTGTGGGGTGGTTCATATTTCAGTGCATCTTCATTAGAATCATAAATCAAACAGAAGCCTCGTGAATGATCTCCAATTGTTTGGATTTTGGAGAGAAAAATTGGGGATGTTGGCATCAAGTGGAGGTGATCTCTGATCATTTCAGCTATCATTGTTTTAAGTGGTTTTGGTTGCCTGCAATGCAAAACATTAACAACAACATTGAAGACGCTTAAACTCTTCATCCCTCTGCAAGCGAGGTGTAGTTAATGTCAAGCCCATTGTAGGGAGGGGAATTTTGTTTCTAGTCTGCATCATATTAAATTGGAGAGGGAAAAGAAGTATGTTAGTCCAACAAGATGTTCTTAGGTATGATGGGAAACTTTAAAATCCTTGTCTTTGATCAGTCTAACGTCCAACTTGGGACGCTTCGAAATGGCCTCATTGGGGAACAAGCCCCTCAGCACATAATGAATCTTGTCATTGACGAAGGCACGTGCTCCCACATGTCACTTCGGAAAAAGGATTGGAGCCAACTACAAATATAAATGGAACAATCCAAACCAAATAACATGAAAACTCTCTACAATAATTTTTTAGTCCATAACATGCAATAAACAGAACAATTGAATTAATGTTTCAATCAATATTGAAACCCACCTGAAGTTTGTCTAGAGATAACACTCTTATCTTTACCGCCAGAGAAAGAGAATCACAAATATCCTGCAAAAAAATGAAATAGGAAGTTAATAAAACTAAATGTATCCACAAATTCAAAAGGAGGGAATCCTCCATTACGATTATTCTATAGTTTTAATTTCATTCTCAGATATAATACAAAAAAACCAAAAATATTATAAAGAGTTATTAAAAACTGTATATTAGTAGAGGTCATACATAATAAGATAGGAAACTATCATTGATCAAACACAAAATAGATTAGTTACATCTAAGAGTAGCTTCATCTAATTAAAATTCCAAGTCGAGAATGCACAACTCATGGACATTGTAAGCCTTAAATGTCAATAAAAACCAATTATGATATCATTTAACAAAATATTTTAAATTACAGAATAACTCACGTGATTTACATTTTCAGATCATAAAGCATTGGCCACAATTGATTACAACATGTATTTTAGAACGATAAAAAACATATGATGATTATGTATACTTCACAGTTAAAAGTTAAAAACTACAATGAAAAAGAAAAGGTCAGCAGATGTATAGTTTTAACTTACTTAAACTCAAGTCTACAAAACATTATTAGTGACATCACACTATTGGTTTATGTTCGATAAAGCTTCACTGAATGGAATTATGCTATGCATAGATTCATATTCCTAGTCATAGACCATTTCCTGCCACAAATACCTTAAGGGTGACTTCAAACTGCATGATTGTTTGAATCATTTACACTAGGAAATTGCTCAGTAACTCTCACTTTCAGCAAGTAACATATCTTCATTGAATGGAGCTGAACTACCCCGTTTCAAATTAATATCAAGTATAAAAGATCGGTAAACATTTTTCTATATGACCGATTGCAAGAAGCACACCAACCAATCTGGAATTGATTACATATATTTCTTAAGGTGAATTCTTTGTCAACTACAAATTTGGCAATAAAGTGCCTTGTGGTCTAATTTAATAATCTAAACTTGTAGTTTTTACTCGATAAGAAAATTTAGCAATAACATTAAATTCCTTGTGGATTACTTTGAGAAATACATTATCTTCTTTGAGAAATTTAAATTTTCTTAAATGACCTCCAAACATCATTTACTTTGATTTTATTTTACTTGTCAGATACCGTGAAGCAAACACTAATTAATTTAAATCTATGTAATAGCCAGTTCAAAGTGATTTCTAAAAAAATGCACATTGCAGAAGAATACCATTCACAGGGTTTTCCTTGTTTTCTAACCACATAAAACATGAACCTAACTATAAGTTGCATGTGATATTTCTGACAAACGTCACAAGATGTAAAAAACTTGAAATGAGAAATCAGAAATGTAAATGAGAGGATGATATAATTGGGTTCTCACATCACTTAAGACACTTTGCTCTTCCCCTCAAATCTTAAGATATTGGGAAAAAAAATCCACTTATCTGGCAAATTCTATTGAAATGCATTTAGAGTTTTAGTCTGCATCAGGGATATGGAATTGAATTTTTACACCCTTAAGCAATATAGCAGTCATGGATTCATCTTTGTGTGCAAAATAATAGATCAAAAGTCTGTTCACATTAGTCTCTCAATATTTGCAACAATTATAAACTATTAATTAATAATGATTGTAATGATGACTCAAGAACACTCAAGGCCTTGAAGTTAATGACGTTATGGTTATTGATCAATACAAGGCAGATGTTGAAGATAAACCTCTGGGTACCACTTTACATGCCAGTGAAAATTATGCTCTTGACACAAATACTGAAAAGACGGTTTTGGGCAATTGTGTTTCCAGCAATGTCCAAGATGAATGTCTGGTTGCCACAGTACCAAGAAATGGAAATATCGTTGCAGACTATGATAATGCAATGAACTCATGTTGAGCTTAAGAAAAGTTCCAATAATGTTCAAGATGCATGTTCAAATGTGACAATGCCAATCAGTGGCTTTGAACAGGAGTCCTCTACAGTGACTTAAAACATTCATGAGGTACCTGTAAAAAATCATCATGACAATTCGTCTTCATTGAACACATAGGAAAATGTTTTAGAGAGCTCGAAGATGGTGGGAGTTCAATCAGACATTGCCATACTGGTTGATGGTTCCACTGAAAAGGCCTCCGATGGGGTGAAATTACCAATTTGAAATTTATTGATGACAACCAAAACACTTTTATCACTATTAAGACACAAGAAAAAACTATAGACAACAAAGAAGCAACAATAAATGAATCTATGGATTCCATAGTTTCATATCTAGTCCCGTGTTTTCAGTTGAATCCTCTGTAATACCCAAAATGGATCTTGAAGAGACATCTATGACAAGTTGTGAGTTATAGCTTTTCCTACTTATAATATGCAAAGGTTTAGATAATTGAAAAAGCTATCTATGTTATCTATTTAGATAGATCTGATTGTCTTGACAAAAAGCAATTTTATACAACAGAGACCAAGTAGAGAAATCATTGAAGACCATACTTGAGTGCAGAAACAGAAATGGTGTCGAGAATCTTCTTTTGAAATTTGATGAAAAACTGTGAGAATTAAAACACGTATTGCAAAAATTTTAAATACTCGTATTGCTTCATGGGCTATGGATGACTTCTCAAAGTTCTATTTTGTTCCATTAGCGTTAGATTTTATCTGTCAAATTTGAATTTCATACAACTATTTAGTATTGTATGTCTAGTAGCACACAGAAAACCCACAGAGTTAAAATTCTGTGTGGTCATGTGGCCAGATATTAACAAAAGCCCAGGTTTGGGTTACAATTGTCTCCAAAGAAAAGAACCCAACCAACTATACCCAGATCTGTATTAAAGGAGTTGGATAGAGCCATGTCAAAACAGTTACCGCATGGCACACAATTATCATCTCAAAGACTGACGATTTAATTTACTTATCAGATTACAAAACATTGTACATACATGCATAGTTAATAAGATTGATCACCCTGCTACATTGCGATACAAAAACAAAATAATCAATTACCACATCCATCTCTAGAGAAGGACTCAATTAAACCGTTAAAACTTAAAACTTACAACAAACAATGGAATTAAAACTTACCAACAAAACCATGCAATAAAACCACGGTGAAACTCTGCAGCAAAACGTTACCTTGGGAGATTGGGATTAGAGTTGAATTATTTAAAGGCAAATCTAAACACAACAAACCCGCATTCAACATGCTTGAAAAAGCAAATCTAAACATAGCAAAAAAAACAAAATAGCAGAGAAAAGCTAAAATTGTTAATTATTAAAAACAAAATTATTAAAACTAGTAGAGAAAAACTAAAATTGTTAATTATTAAAAACAAAATTATTAAAAATAAGAGACAAAATATAAAATTGTTAATTATTAAAAATAGCAGAGAAAAGCTAAAATAGGTAGAAAAAGCACAAACGTCCAGATGAACCTCAAACCGTCAAATTTAATTTTCGAATGTCAAATTACTATAACCAAAAAACATCGTGTGAGGTTTGAACATAGATGGGTTGGAAAGCACTCAACCCTCAATAACAACTCACCCACATCTCGTGGGGATATGACTTTAAACATAGTTATTACTTTCTCTAATTTAAGTCAACCAATAATAAAAGTACTTTTTGTGAATGGTTCAACACAAATATATATCTCTAATTACATTAGGTATTTTGTAAAACTTTGATTTGAGTTTTGTGAAGGGTGACTAGGGTATTAATTCGACAACCACCGATACTCATAAAGCATTTTTTTAGTGACGGTAAATTTTTCAGTGTTATTTTTTAAATTGTACCAAATAATATTAATATAAATATATAAGGTAATCTTATTTTATTTTAACAATTTTTAATTATATATATATAATTCAATTATATAATTTATATGAAAAATGACCGGTATATCTTAAATATACAAGTAGGAACATTTAAATAGTTTATAAATTTATAAATATTTATGACTAAAATCACAAAAAAAAACATATAAACAACTGTCAAATTTAAACCTTGAAGGCGGGTGGACTAGAACATAATGAAGGATGTATAGAGGCTATTTCTAAGACCTCAACGCCACAATGGAGTGCTTCGATTAAGGGAGGGTCTTATTGGATTTCAACCTATGCATTGCATTACTACACAACGTGTGTATTTAAAATGTAATAAGCTATACTTTATCTAATATATAATGTCTTCCGAATTTGAAAAATTCACTACTATTAAGTGCTTTATTACATGTGTGGTGTTTCATTTTCTATGAAACAATAACAAAGTTATTCAATTGTTATTTTTTTCATAGTGCATGCTCTAGAGTATCCTTTTATTGTCTAGGTAATTTTGTCATGACATGTTTTAAAATAAGAAAAGGAATGTGTTTCAATATTGGCATGGGATTCAACATATTCATTATCAGTAACAAGCATTTTTATACATATTTCCTCATCCACCATGTCCAATTAACACCCATGAGAAGTATTGCGATTGGGTCTTCATGAGAAACACTCTCTTTCTTATGTAGAATCCATTGGCACAAAAATTGGTTCCACTTTGATTTTTGTACCTTGTGACTAAAATGTGAAGTTTTAAATCTTTTCATGATGATCAAAAAGCATTTTAAAGTGCCCTTATGGTTTGAAACACATCAAAAAACTTTCCCCCTCTTGGTGTGCATGTGTACAAGATGACTTGAAAAAACTTGGAAGATTTTCGGGTGGTTTTAGATCTCAGACGTTCAAACCTTTATTTTCCTTCAATCGGTAGGACGTTCACATTTCATTTGTCAAATCAAGGACATTTTTCACCAATTTTTTCTCTCAATCCTTTCACGTATGGTGATCATTTTGCTTTTTCACCTTGGGAATTAATCCCATATTCATCGTGCGAAGGATCGCACTCGAGAAACTAATAAGCCAAGTGGCCACCTTTGTTAAGTGGAGCGAAGGCTCCACGTTTCACTTTTTCCCCAAGTTTGAAAAGTGAGCTAAGGCATGGAAGGGGCTAAGTGAAATATTTTGAGGAAGACACATGGCATAGTCTTTGAAGTTTTGTGTCCCGAGAAGATGGAAAAATAAACTAAGGAAAAAGGTTCCTGGGAAACCTGAGAAGATCCAAAGGCTCGAGAGCTATGAAAACATGTCATTGGTTTAGGTGGATCAATGAAAGTAGTTTGTGATTAATCACAAGGATAAATGGTTTGAGCCTAAGAATTAAGAAGGCATGAGAGCATGGAAAGTCATGATTTCCATATGGACCAATGACTTGTGGTCCCAGAGGTTAGGTCTAAACCCAAAATCAATGAAGGCATGGAGATCTGGGATCTTAAGATCTCGAGGGAATGGGGAGAGGTGTAAAAGGTCAAAGTGAACCCCAAAAATATGTGATTGGTCCACATGGACCAATCATAGGTCACTAAAACTCATAGGAAGTTGAGATACAAAGGTAAAGGTCAATGTCGTGAACCAATGAACTCGAAATCAAAACCAATAGGATGTGGACATTTGGTTTCAACATGGGTGAAAATCATTCAACATGGTCAAAAATGAGAATGAGACACCTGACAGGATCAACTTTGAGGTTAAATTTGATAGCCCCCTGGTCGTCAACTATGTTAAATGGCCTAACCCATTTCAAATGGCCATAACTTTTGAATACGATTTCTAAATTACATAAAATTGGTATTGTTGTAAATATTATGAGAAGGGATAAACATTGGGAAATTTTTCTAAGTGAATTGGTTAGATATTTGCAGAATAGTTTTTAGAAAAACTTTTGACATCATTTTCTATCCTTTTCTGCCATTTATCTATCTACTTCTCTAAATTGATCATGTGTGGGGCCTCCCTTGTGATTCTTAAGAGTGTTGTGCTTCTAAAAAAATGTGAATGTGGACTTGAGATCTTTAATTGAATTCCAATTGATTCCATGTGTCATCTGATCAAGGTGGAACAACTAATCAATCTGTGCATAATTGCTCCTCTCTTCTGATTGGTTCTCAAGCTCTTAACTTCCCACCAATTCCATTCTGGAATGTTCTCTTAAATTCTATAAATAGATGAAGCATGGACCTCATCTAATCATCTTTTAGCTTTCCATTCTTGGATGGGTCTATGATCCCTTTTGATGGTCTAGTTTTTCGATGTTTATTTTTGTCTTGTTTTAGGTAATAGAGTTAAGATTAACAATAATTAGTTTGGAAAGACATTGTAACGAAGGTCTGAGAGCATATACATGTATGTTTTGTTGATCCATGAATGAGATAATGGATTTAGATGGAAGCTATCATTTGGTTCAGGAGTGTATTGACTTAGATTATTGAAATTGTCATTTGGTAATTAGGTGTACATGTCAAATGTGTAATCACCAAAGAACTTAATTATAAATGCTTGTGAAATTTTAGTATCATTTTCTCTCAAAAAGCTTATATAATGCTATATTTTGATTCTAAGTTGTAATGGTATGATAATTAGGAAAATCTCATTGTATGTAGTTTCTTAATTATCTTAATTGTGAGGAATTGAAATAGTTGTGTAAACTGAAGTGATTATTTTGCTATTTTTGACTCCATCTCAACTTTTTCGGATTGGCCCAATGGACTAGGCACATTTGAAGTTAAAATGATGAAATCCCTTTTCTTCTTTTTTTTTCCTACACCTTTGAGACTTCACTTTTATCTTAAGTATCTTTAGAAGTCTCTTTATTACAAATTTGGCTTCATGTTTGCTTGAATGTGCTTTAGATATTTGTTATAAAACCAACAAGCTATGGATATCCTCATACATATTCAATAGAACAATTAATATCTGCATATTTCACTATAAATGTGTGGCTATGTCACAAGTGACACTTAATTGGGTGCTTAGTCCCGAAGGTTGCATTTATAGCAAAATCTAGAGTTGTTAGGGTCTCTCCCCTTGGCCTTACAGAACCAAAAGAAGTAGAGAAGTGACTTTCCTTCTCACATTTTTTAATCTTGAATCCATTCCCATTTTGTTGAAGAGAACGCCCCTTTACCACAACTAACTCATCCTTCAACTTCTCTTCATCAAATTCAAGGGTGGAACAAATTTGAGAGCCAAAAGAATTCAACCCATATAGTGAACTTGGGAAGGTCTACTAAGTGTTTCATTATTTCTGACATTTTTGTAGCCAATGTGAATAACCATTTGCAAGAAATTAATGTTGAGTGAATGAGATCAAATGAATACTTGTCTCCCCCAAATGGGCATCAATTAGAGTATCATCAACCTTAAAATGAGAGCATCACATTTACTTGGAAAATAAATGCGATTAAAATTAAAATTAAGATCTAATTCATTAAACTACATAGTGAAGCTATTACATGGAATATCCTAAAAAAAACCTTTGGGAATAAAGAATCTATAAGGTATGAACTTAAATGAGGGGAAAATGTTTTCATACTTAATGATATAGCATCATTCTTGTATTAAAGAATAAAATAATTTATTTATGTTCATAAATGAGAAGATCATATGCCATTTTGATTATGCGTGTAATATTTGATCAAACATATAATCCGCCTTAAGTAAGACATTACATAAACTCCTGGAATCATCATAAAATTCTAAAAATGAGATTTATATCCGGTTATATACACAAAGATCCCAAAGATATCTCTATATACTTCCTTTAAGACTTGTCTAACACTTTAACCAATCTATTTATAAAATAGAGTAAATAGAAATTCTTATTGATCACACACATTTATGTTTTGGAAAGCCACATTATTACCTATATAACAATACCCTCTTATTAGGGTCAATAGGCTGCCCAAAACATAAACACATTGTATTAAAAAAGGTGTAACGATAACCCATTAGTAATTAACAAAAATAAAAGTCTAGTAATGCAACTCTTGATCCATTGTACCTAATCTTTGCTAAAATTGAATAATGCTCTCCAAAAAGAACCACGAGCTTATGTCAAAAGCTTTGGAAAACATTCATTCAATCTAGTTCTTTTTCATTTTTCTCTTTAAAATCAATTCTTAACCTATAGTTATTTGATTTTGGAATTATGATAGCTACCAATCTCATTGGTATTCAATGAACATATCGACATATATGCTCTCAAAGTCTCCTATGTTTGAATTCTTTAAGGATAAAAAAATCAACCAAAGTCCCCTTATGTATATAGCATAGTGATGGGTAGCTATGGCCACGGTCAGCCACACTTTGATACCTAAGCTTTTAATTGTACTGAACTTAGTCATTGTTTAGTTTAGATTTCAATGAAAATTGATTTATTATTTCATATTATTATAACAAATCTCCCTCAATTATTACGTCAATCAATTATAAGGTTTTTGTTTCTGGTTAGAAATGATTCTTTGATATAGATTTTATCTTGCATCTCAATTTTATTTTATAATGATGCACAATGATGTGTTAGTATGCATTTCTAACAACATGTTTTACCAAATTTATCGTGCACCAAACCCTTCTTTGGTTTTTTAATGTATTAGGACCCTTCTAATTATTAGGTTTGTTATGATTGTCAAGTTTTTTGCAATATAATTCTCTTTACATAATTTGTTTTGAAAATATCTCACCTCTAAAAAACATCCCTAAAGATACACTATGGTGTGTTAATATGCGCTTCTAACAACATGCTTCACCAAAAATTATCGTGTACCAACCCCTCTTTGATTTTCTATGCATTACAACCCCTTTAATCATTAAGCTTATTATGATTGTCAATATTTTTGAAATATAATTCTCTCATGCTTGGTTACTCTAAAACGGACTTTCTTATCTCTAACATCCATCCCTACAATTTTATTTTTTTTTTAAAATTTTAGAAAGATTTGTTACCATTAAGAGGCCACAAAGACCCTAAACATCTATTTTAACATTTCTACTCATTTTCTTGTTTGTATCATGAATTAGATAATATCCACATTGGGATCGAATGCTTCCACTGATTCGACATCCATACTTCCAAACACTCTCCACAAGCAAACTTATGTTATCTTTGTTCACAAAAGCAATTAAATATTTAAACTGAAAATTTTCCTTGATGTGTTATGATTTAAATTTTGCATGTTTGTCTTTAACACCTTGTTCTCACATGAATCTTGATTATTCAGATTGTATCTCTAAACATGTTTCTATATCTCAATATGCTTTTATTGTCTTTGAAAACATTAATATATTGTACATACAAAAAATAATAGTTTTTTTCTGTAATGTAAAAACATCAATGAATACCCAGCGACTCGGAGTTTCGAGGAGTGAGGCTCTAATACAAGACGGGCACCACTAATCAACTTCAATTGGAGCAACATACACCGAGCCCCCAACACATACTACAGATAAATTGTGGAAATTGAACCCACAATATTGACCACCTAAACAATAGTTGAGTGACAAAAATATAATAATTAATGGATGAAAATTGTATGAAACTACCAATATGAACTTCTAGTGGTCTATTTTTATTCATATCCCTTTGGATAAGGTAAAGTCATGATATATAAAATGAAGTAACCAACATATAATTACATAGTTTGGTTAACTAAAGTATAATTGAATATTATTGTGATATAAAATTGATAAACATTATATTATGACTTATCATATAATTTTTTATTTTTTATTTTTTATATTCAATTTGGCATTTATTTAACTATCATTTATAAAAAAAAATTAACTTTAACAAATTAATCAAAAAACAATAATATCTTAGTTATATAGTAGAATTTGAGATCATTAGAAAAAAAAAATTGTCACAATTTAAATTAAAAATATTAATTAATATAATATATGTAAATTCCAAACCTTAATATTGAAAATTTTTAAATAAAAATCTTAAAATTAATATATTTAAATATTTTTGAAATAAATATATTCAAAATATTTATACTAATATCACATTCCATCTATCTATTAAGATGTTACATTTTGTATATATTTTATTTCATTTACAAACTTACAATATATATTTTTTTGTAATAGAACAAATTGCCATTTGAAAATTGGGACACATGGATAAGATTTAATGGGCCTATCCTATCATTTAAATTTTGATGACAGCTTGACCTTTTTGGTGGCCTCATTTCATCGTAGCATTGAAATATTAAATTAACTTAAATCTTAATCTTAATCTTATTTTTAATCATAAATATTATGTACAAGACTTCTTGGCAAGTTTAACTTCACTTTTGACATGGGAAGGTCCGAAAGCAATAAAAGTTGTGTGCAAATGCAATTGGGGGTTAAATTTGTTAACTGTTTAGACTTTATTATTATTTTAGTTTAAATATTTGTAAATGTTTGAAATAATTGCCATATATGATTTACAAATTTTAAATATGATCGTCTATAAACTATACTAATATATTAAAAATAATTAAATATATAAAATAATTTTTTATATATTTATTAACAACGTAAAAATTATACTATTTTAATGATTTTAATGAAAAATTATGCAAACTCTTCAAATTCATTTGTACGTGGTAAAAAAGTTAAAAATACCTTTACACATCAAAACATGGATTTTTAAGTCAAAAATCTAAAACAATTATAATATTTTGGAGTCAAATTTGAGAGGGAGAAACAATAGGAGAGGAAGAAGGGTGGAGAAGAAGGGGTTAGAGGATAGAGAAGTGAGATGGTGGCAAAAAAAGGAAGAGAAATAAGTTGAGAGTTTACTGTCCAAGAACAACAGGGCAAATTTGTCAAAGCGCAGCTGTTAGATTATTGCGTGTTTGCTTCGAAATTTGTGCAAAAATCTCATCTCGAAGTTCGGCTCATTTCAATGTATGTTTATAGAGTTCTGTAAAAAGTCATATCTGATCTAGGATGCTCAAAGGAGTTGCCCTTTCAGATGCATCGACCCCCATGTACTTCAGAATGACCTGGAATAATTTTATTGTACGACTTATAAGGTCACTATTGATTCTTAAAAGTGATGTTGGAATAGGTTCCTGTCAGCAATGCCAGAAAAAGTATTTAACAAAATGACCTTATACGATGTCGAATACTGGAGGCATATTCAATCTCTAAAATGCTAAAACAAGCAATAGACATCTCTGAGAAAATTTAAAAAGATGACAACGATGAATGAGGATTTTTAATCTACACTGGCTCATTTTTCTATTTCAAATACATCCTTGTGTGATTTCCAGTATAGCAAAAACACTCAACTAAAAACATTTCAAAAATATGCAATTTAATAATCTGTTACAATCAATGAGAAAATTGAGGATTTATTTGTGAGCATGTGTACAGCAGATTTTCCGTTAAAATAAACATTTTCACCTGCTGTAACACGTCCCCTGAGCCATAAAATGTAGGAAAACTTACCCTTTGAAAGCAAATCATGTCCTCCAAGGTGAATTTCTCACGACCTTGTGGGGCTATATACCTCTTTGAGGAAAACTCGCATTTTCCACCGGACTGCATTTGCTTCTGCATGGATCTAATGAATCCTTCAACCTAATAGAAAGCAAGATGCATAATTCATTGGTGCTACAACAACCTAAAAATGCTGCAGTTGAGTTGCATATAACTTCAACAGGCATGAAATAAGAAAAAGATTGTGTGTTTGATGCCACTTATGAAACTGAGTGATTTTTAAAAAGAGTTGATATAATGTATTTGATAGTCTAACTGAATTGGAAAATAAAAAACGTATACACATTCTGCAACTGGTAGTGTGCTTAGAAAATTTCAGGATAATCAAAATGGAAACCTTCTAAGGCACATCAACATATATTGTTACCTGAAACCTTTCTAGAACAGGGATAACTCCAGCCAGCTCTGGCAACGAAGACATTGACAGTGTCCTCGATGTTCTGTTCAAACATGAAAAACAGTTAGGGACCATGAAACAAAGTTCTCTGCTTTAAATTTGCTGAATATGTTGCTTCAACTTCCTTGTAACAAGCTAAAACAGAGAGTATTTGTTTCTGCATTTTTTGCGGATGGGTGTTGGCCAATTAAATATTTCACATAAGTATATATTTCCCTTTCAATAAACATGTTATTCAGTTTACAGTGATGGAGAGGAACTTAAAGTTAATTAGTTGGCTTACGACTAGCCACTAGGTTTACATACATCACACTGTTCATCCTCATCAAGTCCAATGCCAATTGCATCTGCGGCAGATCTGGTATATGTGTCACTGCTATCCTTTGTTTGCTCTGAAAATGAAAATCCCTGATAGGTTACTTGACTACTGTGGTCAATTGTAGTTTTCTCAAGTGAATTTCATTTGGCACAAGTCCTTAATTTATTTCTCTTTTCTCACCCAAGAGAAAAAAAGTTCATTTAAATGCATTAAACATCAATAGGCACAAATTATTGTTAAGATAAGTGCCATGGTGATTCTTTTATGTGAGAATCAAAATGTGAAAAGTAGAATAAGAATTCAAATTATAGATTTGACACAAACAACAACACCTTCACAAATTCATTAATAATTTCAATAACCAATACATGCAAAAACCACCAAATTTGTCTCCTTATCGTACAGTACCTAGCATGTGTAAATAACAAGTTGTTGCAGGTAAGTTGAAACTAAGTTAAAAACTGCATGCATTTGGCAATAGTAAATACAATGCTTTGTGCGGAAATTTTGTGACTTGATCAGAATTAAATTAATGAACTACTTAATAGTTAACAGCGAAGAGTTGAAATACACTCGAAACCACCAGAAAAGCTGAGAGGCCAGCCAACATGTCTCCTCTAAACTATTTTTCCTACTAAAGATGGTTAACAAAAAAATCCTTAAGAACTGGGAAGCTTTTATAAGAATAACCAAAGTTGGCAAATATTTCCAAGACATATAATATGAAAAGCATAATATTTCAGGGTAATGTTTGAAAAAGGGCGAACAAATTACTCGAATACTTGTAAATTTGGTTGATAAGAAATTAGATACATGCTATATATGAAAGACTGGATAATGTGTTTCGAGGAATTTTAGAAATTGGAAAAAAAAAATTTAACATACCAAAAAAATAGTCAAATTTCAAGGAAGATACCGTAAAGTTTGTCCCTGACTCTCAATTGTGCAGGCTTGGAGCAAAATGTTGCCTACATAAAATTATTATGTTTTGATCTACTGCGCTGGTAATCGTCCTCATCGCCATAGACTGCAACCTTCCTGGACTCCAAAACAAATTCGAACATGACCCTTGAATGTGTAGAAATTTCCTGAATCGTCGATGGTTATATTATAGTGGTCAACAATTTATCTACATACCTCAGCCAAAATACAGCGGCACATAACAGGTTACAGATTAGTGGAAATGGGTAAGAAGGAAGGATAGGCGAACCGCTGAGCTTATCTTCATGACATTGAGAACTGGGAAACACGCTAAATGGTACGAATAGAGGCACAGGATCGCTATAGTTTTTATCCTCAGGCCGTTCCAGTCATCACTCTGTCCACCATTCCCCTCCGAATTGATTAAGACAGTTGCACGTATTACACAAGGCACTAGAATTATTTGGCAATTTTTTATTGTTTCATGCACTGGCCGAACAGAACAGTGGCCAATCTGACAGGAATTAACTTGCCTTTCATGCACAGGCCATACCACCGGTCACACGCACTGTAAGTTCAGAATCAGGTCATTGGAATGCAATTTGGGAAAGAAAAACCCTGTTTTCACCGTTGCAGAAGCCTGGAGAAGATATAGCATGCATCCAACCACCTGTCTCCACCATGCAGCCAGAAAAACAGACGATATCCTAAACAATCTATTAACATGCTGAAATATCCCTTGTTGGGATTTTACAAAAAATTGACAAAATACAGAAATTTGCAGCAAATAATAAATCTGATTTTTTCTGATTTTTGCAAAAATAGGGCAGCGAACTATAAAAATATGATATCTTGAAAAATACTTGCCCAAAACACTTCAAATTTCACTGGAAGTTGGCAAAAATAATAACTAACAATAATAAATTGTTTTTGTATTTTTTATAACATAGGAAACTGCCAGGAATTTTTTTATAAGCTCTGAAAATGATAGAATTCTGGAAAATTCATATCTTTTCGACTACCAAACATAAAAAGCTGAAATTCTGGAAATAACTTATGAAAAATATGAGAAAAACAGGCCAACCTTCAGATCTGGAAAATTCCACCCAAAACCCTAAATTTTAGGGCCTGCAATTCTTCAACTAGGTCGTTTTTGCTTAGGAATGGCTAAAACCCTCAACAAACCCTGCCGTTTCGTCAAAGAACCTCTCCTTACCTGCCACAATGAATTTCGCTTCAAACGGAGAAAAACCCAGAAAGTTATCGTGATTTTCCCGAAACTACCCTTGGAAAACCTTGCCTGAAGATGACTGCAAATCAGATCTGAAAATGTGCAAGAGCCTAGCAAACTAGGGTGGATATTTCACCACCGAAGAGTGCCCTTCTAGCTAGGAGTGGATCTCTCACCACCGAAGCTAGGGATCTTGTGGGATTCACTCCACAAGCGGAACAAGCAAACAGCAGTTGCTCACTATCAAGTATCACCAAAGAAAATATGTATGCAAGAATGCTTTCCAACTCCACCCTCCACCTCCTTATATAGCTTTTTATGAGCCCAACGAAGAAAAATAACATTTAATGCAATACATATCCCCCCAACTTGCCAAAAAGGGACTTTAAGTGGCCCCAACGAAGAAACATAACATTAAATGCCAAAAGTGTCCACTTACGTGATCCCAACGACAAAATGAAACACAAAGGGCCCATTAGACCCTCCCAACGCCCAAAATATAACAAAAACATAGTAGGAAATCAGACAACCATCCCCAATAACCTCCAAAGTCATTAGCCCCTTGGGAATGACCAAGGCTAAGACCAAAATATGGCCGTTAGGCCAACTACTCGGAATTGGGGACATTACACATGCTTGAAATATTGTTGTCTGTTGGATTTCAACGCATCCGGGAGGAGGAATGTGAGTCGTTCGATTTCTTACTATTGTCAGAACCAGCAGGTCCAAGCTCACTACAAGAACGCCTTCGGCGTAATAATTAAATATATAAAATAATTTTTTATATATTTATTAACAACGTAAAAATTATACTATTTTAATGATTTTAATGAAAAATTATGCAAACTCTTCAAATTCATTTGTACGTGGTAAAAAAGTTAAAAATACCTTTACACATCAAAACATGGATTTTTAAGTCAAAAATCTAAAACAATTATGCTAGAATAAGATGGTAAATTTGTCAAATCTTATCATTAACTAATAGAAACATAAAAAAAAATCATTTTTATATTATATTATTAATTCATAAAATGTGAAATTTACTCCTAAACATTAAGAAATATTCATACAAGGTAAAAACAAATATTTAAATTATTTAATTGAAAAAAAACTAACTAATAGAAAATTGATTACAAGACTAATAAGATTAAGCATTGTCACATGCATTAATTGAATTTACAAATATATAATTATTTTATTTTATTAATTGAATTTACCAATGATTGAGAGTATTTTAGTAGAGTTTTAAACTATTGGTAGAAACTTATTTCCTCAAAGATTAAATGAAAAATGACATAAATATGTCCAGATTTTCTTTAGTTATTGTGAACTTTGTTAGTTATTATTATTTCAATATTTAAGTGTAAATACATGTCATTCTCACTAAATAAAGTGCACATCTGTAAGTTAATACATTACATGTTAATATAAAGAGGTTATTTCAACATCAACTATTGGTGCCATTTAAGTTTTTTAAGGCTCCAACATATACAATGTTAAAAAATTATTTGTGCAATAATAAATATATTTTCTTTCAATACTAAATCCACTTGCTTACATCATATTATATTTTTATGTACATACATCTGCCCTATCTAAATTCTATTCATCCAAAATCTCCCAACCTCCAATGTCATCCTCTATATTAAATGCAAGCACCTGCAAACAAGAAAAGTGTTGTAAGGCTCACTATTTACAAGAAAAAATCACAATTAATGAAGGATTGAACAAGATTTCAAAAATATAATTAAAATTTGTACAATCAAAGTGATGTATTTCCCACTCCATCTCCACCTAACTCTCTCCCCCAATAGAATTTGAGTGCACGGATCAACCAAAGTTTCAAATATAACAAAGAAATTGATTCATTTAAATTACCAATCCATATCAAACTCTCTCAGCCAATAGAAATCAAGCACACAGATCAAACATGGATCCAACTTTTTGAGTAAAATCTATAAATAGTAGAGCTAGGTTGTATACTTCTTTCATATTCAAAAAAAGTTTGAATATAGCTATTGATTCACATCTTGTTGTGCAAACACTAACTTGTTGCTGATGGATATTTACATTTTCTTGTTGTGTAAAGGTTGTTGACTAGCCAGGTGAAATCTCTTCCATGTTGTTTCACTATCATATTATAGAAAACTTTATTTCATATATTTTTTGGTAAAAAAATTTATATCTCAAAATAGAAAGTTTACCATTAAAATTGTTATGAACAATAATGGTTCATTTAGATAGTTTATAAGCAACACTGGATTTGATTTATGATCAACAATAAATTGTTTTATTGTTAGAAATCCACAATGTTTATGAGCAATTCATCATTATTCATAACTATTTTAATGATAACTCCAAATGAGCAGTTCATCATTATTCATAACTATTTTAATGATAAACTCAGTAAATTTACAACAAATCCTATGTTTTTTCAATTAATCATCTGTCATCATTATTCATAATTGCAGTTTTAATGATAACTTGCAGATTCTTGGAAAGAAAAAATTTACAGCAGTTTTATTAAAAAATTACTGTAAGTTTTGCTAAAAATATACATGTATTTAAATAGTGTAACCAAATATGCTGACAGAGGTTTAATTGAAAAAACAAAGTTTCTTGCATTTCATAATGGCACGTGCAAAACGGCCTTGCCAAAAGACCAGTTAGAAAGACAAGGAGCAACTTGCAGAGGGGAGTGAAGTTTACAAATATTTCGTCTGATGAGGATAACATTGCTGAGAAACAACCTCAAAAATCCACCACAGCCAATCAAAGGAAGAATCAATCAAGAGCCAAAGCACAAAATTTTGCCTTCATTAATGCAGCTAAGATATGTAAGAAAAGAACATCTTCCAATAAAATGAGGCATCCATCAAGAGGTAAGGAATTTTCTTTTGATGAGAATATCACAGCTGCCCAAGATCCTGAATTCAACATTACTAATCCAACTGTGGAAGTAATTGGAAGTACTACTATAACAAAGAAAGTATACATAAGAGGGCAATGGACAGAAGCTGACATGAAAAATGCCTTAAGGGATGTAGAGGAAAAATGGAATGTCCACGCGAAAAGCAGCAACTAAGTGGGGAATCCCTTGTACAAATGTGACTGATTGGTTGTATGGAAAAAGAACCACTAAGAAGAAGGGACCTCCAACTGTTTTGACAGATGAGGAAGAGAAAGAAATTGTTACCTGGTGCAAAGATATGGTAGAACTTGGCCATGGTCTTGAAGTCATTCACCTAAAGGCCTATGTAGCGCACATGTGCCAATGCAGACCAAATCCATTCAAAGATGGCCTGCCAAGAAAGTCATGGTGGTATGGATTCCGAAGACGTCATCCTGACTTGACAATAAGAACTACAAAAGGTTTTGACCAAGATAGAGCAGTCATGTGAAGGCGAAGAATTGTTGCTACTTTTTATGATAACTTACAAAAAAATGTATGCTGCAAATCAATATGGGCCAAACCGAATATGGAACTGTGATGAAACTGGTGTTCAAGCAGGAAGAAATTGTGGCATGTGTGTCATTGCTAAGTTGGGATGCAGAAGTGTTCCACACATTATGTCAAAAAGTAGGGAATGGATTACCATATTATGTTGTGTTAATGCAGCAGGACAAAGCATTCCTGGATTTTATCTTTTCAAAGCAAAGAGACAACTGAAGAACTACATAGTTGGATGTGAACCTGGAGCATGCATGGCAGCCCAACCACATGCTTGGATGACAAAAGAGTTGTTTATGAATCGGTTACATTATTTTATAAGATCAGTTCCTTGGTGGAGTTTCACCAAAAAATAGGCATCTTCTCATATTTGATGGTCATGGAAGCCATGTAGCTTTAGGCACAATCCAAGAGGCTAGAAATTTAGGCATTGACCTTGTGACTCTACCAGCTCATACCAGCCATAAGCTTCAGCCGTTAGATGTTAGTGTGTTCTCTCCATTCAAGAACTACTTTAAAACAGTGAGGTCTAAATGGATGGCAAGGAACCCAGGTCTTGAAATAAGGAGGACAGAATTGGAAAAACTTGGTAGTCAGGCTTTCCAACTTGCACTTACACCTGAAAATATTAAGGCAAGTTTTCAGAGGACAAGTATATGGCCACTTGACGAGAATGCCCTTTCCAATGATATGAGGCCAAGTGAGGCCTTTGATGTTGAAGAAGATGAGGTGGCAGCTGTTGAAAACATATTGAGGATGGCGGGAGTGGAAGATGCAGATGTGCAACGTTGTTTAGAAGAACTTGCAAAAAATGTGGTAGGTAATGAGGAAAACCAAAAAACAAGGGAAGAACATGTTGAGTCTACATGTTTTGGCATGCCTACAGATTTTCATCAGCCCCAAACACTTATGAAGAAGATGGTCACCTTAGTTCAACAACTCATGTGAGCCAAACATAGGAAGCTGTAGATATTGATGATAGTTTGAGTTTACCAACACAATTTAGTGCACCTCAATGGATTAAAGAAGGGGCTGCTAACCTGGGCATGTAAATTGATTTCAACAATGAGGAAGTTTCAGCTTCGATGCCATCTCCTCCCTCATCTCTTCCAAGCAAGGTGGTGCACTATTATGCTGACACATTGGCATGGGAAGATCATTATGCAAACCAAATAGATGCCACGAATTCAGATACACATGGTTTAGATAAAGGAAATTTTGAAGTTGATGACTTTTTAGCCACTCAAGAGAACCAAGAGGTGAACTACACCCAAGATGAGAATAACCAAGCATATAAACCAGTAAGCAGATTCTTAAAACTGCCAATTGAGAAGGTTCACACCCGTGTAAAGATAAATGATGATGTAATCAGAATTGGAAGGCAATCTCAAATACTTACCTCTGATGACTACTTGCATTTACTTCAAGAACAAGAGACAAGAAAAAGAGAAATTGAAGATTTGAAGGCAAAGAAAAGGGAACATACAGATGAAAGGAAAGTGCAAAGGTTAATAGAAAAAGAAAAGAAGGGGCAAATTAAAATTGAAAGAGAATTGAAAAGGCAGAAAAAGGAAGAGGCCCAGTTACAGGAAAAAAGGAGAATGAGTTGAAAAAGGAGCAGGCCAAACTCTCCAAAGAACATGATAAAAGGATGAAGGAATGGCAACAACGACAAAAGGAGTCTGACAGAAAAATAGGCAATTGAGTAGTCCCTTAAATCCCCTACCTGATCAACATCATATTTTGTTGAGCATGTATAACACATTTATGTCTGATTTTTCTTCCATTTTTAATAACCAATCTAGCTGCCCATCTTCTCCTACAAGCAATGTTACAAATTCTAGAATTTTAGATCAAGCGTTGCTTGATCAGATTGGCCAACTTTCAGAAGCTAATGCAAATGTTCAAGGTACACCTCCTACCATGCTACCTACTGCAGTTCAATCTGTGAATGCTACCACATCAAAGAGTCAAGAGGAAGTGCAACCTCCACCATTCCCAAGATTTTGGCTAAACTATTAAGTGAAAAGTTGTACAAATTTTGTTTTACATTGCCTTTTTAGTAAGCATTGGCAAATTTTGTCGAACTTGTAACAAAATTCCCCAATGGTAGTTAGAATATGTAAAATTCATAATATACCCAAGTCCTTAGGCCTTAAACAAATATTTTGTAAAAAATGTGATCGAATGCCTTAGCAACAGGCTTTACTCAATATCTATAAATGTTATATATGTAAAACTTCTGGAAGTTTTCTTTGCTGTAATTTTTCTGGAAGAATATATCTAAAATTTTGAAATGGAAAACAATATACTGTAATGGTATGTCAAGGGACTCAAATTTATTCCATTCACTCTAACAATTGTAGAGAATATCAACATGTCATTCAATCTAAATTCTTTTAAATAGATCATTGCCTTAGTAAGGTCACACTCAACCTTACCTGCATATGTTTGAATCCAGCAACTCACAAAATTCCTGCAAACAAATTAATGTCAAGAGATTAAAATTTCTTGTTAGAAATGCCGTTTAAAGAAGAAGTATTCAATTTCCCAAAATATAAATGTGTTTAAAAACACAATTTTGCATACTGTGTTTTCTTCAAAGAATCTGCACAACTCTTGCTTTTGAGCTAGTCGTTGTCATTGCTTTTCTTCTCCATCCGGTTAGTTACCCATTCTATTAAGTTTTGCATTTCATTAGGAAAACTGATATCTGTATTTTTCCTCTGCATTAAAAGCAGTCGCCTGGAAAAACAACAGATCCTCCTGAGACTCGAACCTGCGATCAAACATCATCCGGTACATAATATAGAGTAAGTTTGTGACAACAAAGGATTAATCTTAGCTTTGATGAAAGTAAATTAGAAATTTTAATGAACAACAAAATGAATGTCCTTGGAAAGTGCATATAAAAAATGAACACAGATCTAAGACCGTGAAAGAAAAAACAAACTATTCTTAGCTTTGAAGGCATGCTTATTGCTTAGAAAATCCTTGACCACAGATCAAGACTTTCAAAAGCAAAATTATGCCACCCATTTTTTTTAAACCAATGAACTGGAGTATGGAAAAGAATCTAAACAAGCTTACCAGATATCAGGGTAGGAGTGAATGGTAGCAAAATCAAGGTCTTTGATTTGATTATTGGTGATGAAATCTGTGCCCACAGAGAAACCTGGATTGACTTGATTATTATTATCGCCATAAAATCCTTCCAAACCTGCCTCTAAAAGGTGGTTTCCATCAATGGATTCGACATGGGAAGTCATCTCCTCTATCCATGCTTGGTTATCCATAAGATTAATGCAAATATTCTCATCAGAAAAATCAATGCAAAATACAGAATGAAATTCATTAAGAAAAACTTTAAAACCTACCAACTATGAAATCTAGAACATATTATAGGTATAGTCTTATGCTAACCCAAAAAACAAAAAATGAAATCATTGGCTAACTTGAATGGTTCTCCCGGAAGTATCACTCTGGAAACGGGGATCATTTATCAGCTCCCGCACAAAAATTGTAGGCTCATCCTTGTATGCTACTCCTGTAATATTGTTCACTCTAGTCAAAACAACCTGCAGAAAAAAAAATACATGGTTAAGAGACTAAGTTGTGAGAATGCAGTGATGCTGCATTAGAGAACCAATAACAAGTGGGTATGTGCATACATGGCTACACAGATACCCACTATATACACAATGCATATACACACAGGTACCCTGTTACAGACCCATATATGCAGAGACATGAAAAATAAACATGCAAAGCACAAAATCCCTCTAGTAGATATATGAAGATAAGTCTGATATAATCCTGCAGAAAGGGATGGACATATATAAATAAGTGCAGATACACACCCACAAAAAGGGAGGAACATGGAGACGACCCCACCACTAAATTTCTACACCCCAATCTCAGCATGAAAACGTCTCCATACTTCTTCGCCAACATCATCAGAATTATGTGGTTTAGATCGTTGCCGACTTGTAGCCAGTTGCCAAATATGGGCAAAGACAATGGGAAAACCGGGAGGTCAGTTTCAATCCTTTCTTATCAAAACTGGAATTGGATAAACTCATTAATCATGAGGAGTTGCATGATGTTTTACAAGCCTAACAAGAGTCTTACCAATACATCGAGAGCTCATTCTCAGACTGTGAACATGGAGCAAGTTCATTAATCAAGCTATGTAAGATTTAGGAGGGTGAAAACTTGAAATAGGGAAAACTCACTAGGGTGTTGGTTGTTCAATGCAAAGTGCGGGAGGGAAAATCAGAACTAACTATCAATGCAATCCACATCAATATCAACTATCACTTGTCACACTTAATGAAACATCTGTTGGAGTATTAACTTGCCAAGTGACCAGTTATAGATGCCATTAATCACAACCGGCAAAACATAATGTGCACAACTTACAAACCAAATAAACATTTAATAAGTATAAAATTAATAATAAGTGCGTTTAAAAATTAACAATAATAGGTCAGTAGTTAAAAATGTCACATTTTTTACATTTTGTAAATTACATTTTCCACACATTATATTAGATGTGAATAAGTTATAAAATGCACATATTTATGTTTAGAAATTCGATATCTATCTATTGATGGTATTTTAGAGGTTAAATCAAGCTCCTACATGACTATAGACACCCTCAAAGTTACAGTGCATGGTTATGGGGTCCCTTCCCAAAACAAAAAAATTAACATTATTTAATTTTTTCTTTATTATTATTTTTATTTGTTCTTAAATTTATTGATTAAAATTTCACATATCTTAATAAATAGTCTCTTGGGTAGGTAAAACAATGAAAATAATAAATAATTTAATGTTCTTACAAAGTAAAATATAATGTATTTACAGTTTTTTTAAAAGTTGTTTAGATCAAATTAAAATTTATTATATCACTAATATGTAATTTAGATGATTGTTATAATTTTATTTTATTTGAAAAGATAAAATTTATTAATTTAAAGTTTTCAATTGATGAAATAGTGTTTATATTAGGAAAAATTAAATAGTATAATTATTCACAAAAGAAAGGTAGGTGGGATGGAAGCATGCCTCAAGTTTAAATGCATCTCAATACATGAAACAAAAACAATATGAGTCAATAAAGAGCATATCAACTACAAGACTACACTAAAAAATAAGAATAATTAGACTCTAGTGGCAAAGAGAGTCAATGACGGATGATCTCCAATTAATGTTGAAAGTGAAGAATATAATTTAGTAATTAAATGGAATAAGACGTAAAGTAAATGTGACTCATCCTCTAATTAATGATTTCATTGAAAAATTATGCAAATTCATTTAGACATGGGCAAAAAATCGTAAAGTTTACACATATCAAAGCATGGACTTTTAAGTCAAAAAACTTAAAAATTAATACTAAAATAAGATAATAAATTTGTCAAATTAGTATCATTAACTAATAGAAACATAAAAAAATCAGTTTTATATTATATTATTGAATAAAAAAGAAATATTCATATAAAGTAAAAATAATTATTTTTTGTTTAGTTGGAAAAGGAGTGGAAAAATAACTAACTAATAAAAAATTGATTACATAAATTATAGTTTCAAAGACTAATAAGATTAGACATTGTCATATGTATTAATTGAATTTACAAGTATATAATTATTTTGTTGTATTAATTGAATTTACACACACACACACACACACACAAGCCTCGAATTTGATGGTTTGTGTACTCTTTTCTTCTCTTTCCATGTTTATTCTTCTTCAAGTATATTGGAAGTTATAAATTTAAGTTAGTTAAGTTATATAAATTGTAAATTTGATATTTATTATTATAATTAACATTGTACATATTCACTGTAATTAAATATAATGTTTGAATAATAAAATATAAAAAATTTAAGTAATCAAATATAAAATATTAAAATGATATTAAGTTTTTAAAAATTAATTAAAATATAAAATCTAATATATATAATTTCAATATTCAATATTCAATATGGTTTTTCTCAAAAGTAATTTTATATATACATACATATATACACTTTCATATTAATTATTTAGTGTTCTTTGAATATGGATCATTTTTTCTATTAAAACAAAAAAATTAACATTATTTTAACTTTTCTTTATTAATTTTCTCATTTGTTCTTAAATTTATTGATTGAAATTTCACACATCTTAATAACTAGTCTCTTAGGTAGGTAAAATAATGGAAAATATATATAATTGAATGTTCTTACAAATTAAAATAAAATGTGTTTATGATTTATTTAAGGTTGTTTATATCAAATTAAAATTTATTACATCACTAATAGGAAAAAAATCTATTATAATTATTTTAAAAAAAGGTAGGTAGATGGAAGCATGTCTCAAGTTTAAACGCATTTAGACATGTGAAACAAAACAACACAAGCCTGTAAGGAATACATCTACTAGAAGACTACACTAAAAAAAGAATAATTAAACTGTAGTGACAAAGCAAGTCGAATGCGGATGATCTCTATCACTGACTTGCCCCACCCGCCATCTAAAAGGTCCCACCCGCCATCTAAAAGGTCCCACCCTTTAGAAATGGGTTCTCATAGCCTACACACATGAGCGTGTAGTGGCAGGCTGGCAATGTGCAATTATAGAACATACGGCAACACATTTTATGGCGTCTTGCGCACATGACATTCAAACAAATATTTCAAGAATTCCATACATAAACGTACATTTGCATTTAATTTAAATATTAAAATAAATACGTGGCATTTCATAATAGGTAAACATAAAATGATGTGACAAAAATAGTACAAGTGTCAGAAGGGCCCACCAAGGGCCTAGGCAGCAGGCAGTGTTGGATTTTGACGTTCAATATTACATGTCACAATAAAATTAGTTGACGGACTGGAAAATTATATGGATGTCATTTGGTGTTCAAAATTTAATGTGCACATCAATTGTTTTTATAATAGCTATTACAAAATATATAAATTGAGCTAAATTTTATATGGATGTTGTTGTTCTTTGTAATATTATCCTATAGTTTTGTGACTTTTAGTTAATTTTGGATAATACATTGGACTATACAATTTCATAATTTTTCACATATTCATTGTCTTTCCATAAAGATTAATTTGAAGATCCATAAAGTTTGTGAGAATATTATAACAAAATTTCAAATTACAATTTTAAAAAAAAATTCAAAAAGAAGAAGAAATGAATCACTTCTAATCACTAAGTTTTCAATTCTATAGAAAATGAATTCCAACTTCTAACGTCCAACTTCCAGGCTTCCAAGTCCAAATTCAAAATTCACATTTCTTGTAAAATCTCAAATCCAATGTGTCTAGTCCTCTATCTAATTTTTTTTTTAAAAAGAAATCAAACGAATAAAAATGAAAAAACCTATTACAAATCAAAATCAATAAAATAAAGCTGAACAAGAAATCAAATAAAATTTTAAAAAAAATCAAACAAAACTTATTAAATATCGAAATTAATAGATGCTTCTATTTTATCAATGAGATATGAAGATGTTTATATTTAATTAATAAGATATTATGATAATTCCATTATTTTAATTATATTTACATTCCAAAGTTTCTATTTTCATTTATGTGATTTTGTTGTGAATCTCACAAATTTATAATGTATAGTGTCTATGTAATATTTAACTTATTATCGTTCTTGTGTGTGTGTGTGACGGTCAAATTTTGAATATACGTGTCATTTTGACGTTTAAATTAAATTGTCTGTCAATCATGGCGGTCATATTTTAAAAGTGGTTGTATTTTGACATCGAAAATGACTAAATATGACTAAACGGCTTGCAAAATCCACCACTAGCAGCAAGCAAGTTTACTTGGAGGGCTGATATGGATGACCCTCAACGCACTCTAGTGCACATTTTTGTCACATGTGCACGGGCCTTCAGCGAATGACACTAGCTTCAATAACCTCCTATCTATTCTTCAAATGTATTTTCATATTCGAGGATGGTAAAATAACCAATACCAGCCGAAGAAACTTACTACTAATTGGAGGGTGAAACAAGATGTTATAGGTAAAGATTCCAAAACAATTTAAAAAAAATAAAATTTCTCAATTTAAATTATAAAGTCTGGAAAACAGATTTTCAAAAAGAACTAGGAAATAATCAAAACCTCCATGAAATTTCATTTTTTGACCGTCAAATTCCATGTAAATCGTTATAACATGATGAAAATTGGAATGACAGATTTTTATTATTCTTTAAATATGCCCACATTTTCATCATTACATGCATGATGCGATCATTATTTTCCAAGTGGGATGAAATGATGATGCATGCGAAGCGCTACGTCAGCCCTAATAATTCACATTAATCATATAAATATACATTGAATATACCATCACGTGTTTTTACTTATCATGCACACACACACAAAAAGACAAAATTTGCATAGATGCGAGGGGAAGTTAAAAAGCCTTCACTATTACAACGGAACGGGAAATTTTGTAATTATTGCGCGTATCTTTTTCAATTTAGTGCGTATCTTTTACATGTCGTCAAATATGTGATGTTTCCAATTGACACGAACCTAAATAACTTTTTTAAGTCGGCCGAGGGCATTATGATGCCGTTAGTAGTACGGTCAACAATCTACCACACCATACATAGTACTTACCTATGTAATTGTTTTTATACTTGTTTTTTTTTCAGTTTTGTGTGTTTGTTGTGTATTTCCTATTTCTATTAAGCATCCACATCGGGTGACGGTAAGCTATTCTCCTCATAGAAAAGCACCACTATATATAAACTGACCCATAAAAAATATCATAGAGTATGTATGTATGTCTATGTATGGGTGGGACATGTGCGTCAACAGTCACATTGTAAGTTTTTTGTTTTTTAATAAACCCGAATGAAATTTGATAGTGTCGTGTGGTAGGCAGCAGGGGGGTTCGTAGGAACCTGTGCTTGCAAAGAGTAGGCTACGGGTTCGAATCATGTTGGGCGTTGCAAAACACAACCAAACAAAAATAGCAAAAAAAAATTAATTGTTGAGCCTCGCGCCACGTGGCAGTGGATGGCATGATGGTCGTGATGATGCATTGCATGATTTGTTTTATATATGTAGTGCATTTTTGTGTGGAGAATAGCTCTCGCCCAGTGGGTGTGGGTGTTGAGAGATGGGTTGTCATACCTTATGTGAATATATCCGAATTTAAACTTAGGTTTATAGTTTCTGAAATTTCTGAAATATTTATATAATTTCTTGGTAATTAGAAGTTAACTAGATGGACAATATTTTGCTTCTATAGAAGTTTTGGGGTCAATATAGAGTTTAAACCATAAACATGATATGATGCATTATTTTATTTTTTAAAACCCACCCTGGATTCCTATGTTTATCATATATTTGGCAGCGCAATGAATATATTAAAAAACATTTCAACAAATAAATTAAAATATGAAACTAAAAAAACACACATTTTACAACCAAATAACCATTATATTAATAATAGAGCCATCTTTATTGTGACATCATTCACGATAACCAATTTTGTTCGTGATGAAAGTGTATTTTATGATAAATAATTTTTTTTTTTTTCTAAAATATAATTTGAGGGATTTATATTAAGACCCTTACCCATGAATTTAAATTGACAACACAATACCAAAAAAGGAAATACACTTACTCATAAATATATATCCGCCATATATTTCCTCCAAGACATAAACAAAAGTGCCAAAATCTATGTAATTTAATACCTAATTGTATACACTATAAACAAGAAACAACACTAAAAAGAGCCTCTAATTCCAAAATAAAGTTAAGAGGCACTTACAACACAAAATTGATAAAGTGCCTATGGGCCTTCCGAAAGCAAGTATGTTTCACAAGTAAATAAGTAGGCCAATCACAACACTTTTTCGATATCTTAAATTCATTTTGCTCCGTGAACTTTTCTATATTTTGACCTTAATGAGGCTTTTGGGCCAAGTCATTTAGGCACTTACGCGGAATTTTGTGAATTGTCAATTCCCTGTTTTTCATGTGTTTGAATTAATCGTATGGTGAACAAAATTTCTTGGTAGGGACCATGCAAAGAAAATACAAAAACAAAATGGTCTTCATTTCCTTCATAGATTCACCTTTTTCAATCTCGTCATGATTTGATGATGGGTTATTTTGAGCAACCCGCTTTGATAAACCGACTCATTATTTTGAGCAACCTGCTTTAACGAACTCGATCTCGTTCCACATTGATTGAAGATCTATAATTTCTTTCTATATTTAACTAATATTAAGAGTTACACATGAGTTCCATATTACGTTAGAGAGGGTAACATTGATATATACATAATTATGAGATATTGAAGAATGTAAAAGGTGAGAGTAATAAGGAATCATATTTAATTGATGCAATAGGGACGTCGAAATGATTTTTTTTGAAGAATTTAAATTTGAGGGAGTGAAATATTATAGGAGGAAGAGGGGTGATGAAGAAGACGATTGAGGGAGGCTTGTAGGGGTGGGAAAAATGTTGTGGGGAACGAATGCAAAACTCTTCTTTTTTACTTCAAGACACATATGAACCACTGTGGAACCACGTGGCATTTTTGTCAATTGTTTGAAGGAGAAAGGGGTTACGGTGCAAATATCGGCGAGGCTATGTACTTTGGATATATCTGAGAAAGCATGACCTTGACAATCAATACCCTCAATGTCAATCCTTGTTTTTTGCAATGTATACCTTTGTGTTTTGTGAGTAGTTAGAGTACCCGATAATTTCAAGGGAATTGGCTTGTGGTGGTCACAAGACACTTTACAGATAGTGACATGTGGAGGGAGCTCAGAATCCCATGTCGAGCCAGTGTAGTCGTTGAATTTGATAATAAAAAAACATGTTCATCCATGTGCTTTTGTGCCATCTTTATAGACCATTATCTTAGGACATTCTCCACACTTGCTCAAGCAACAACATGTATCACCCACAAGAGTTTTCATTTAGGATTTGTAGTTGACCTTGCCCCCTCGAGGCTTTCTTTGTCATTGTTGATGAAGACATTGAAGTGGTTGGCGTCGAGACCCACATCGATGCTCCAATGAGAAAATTTTGTTACAACCATTAGGTGGTGTTATAGAATATTGTAGCCTGCAAAAATGTAAAATAGAGGACTCTTCCCACATGTAAGTCTCTAAAAAAAAGTGTACCATGTGGACAATAGTGATAGGGTCATACATGGATGACCGAATGAATTTGATCCACTATTGTCTCTGCCACTCAAATTCCTAGCATTGTTAACATCGTTGGAATCAACATGGTAAGCTTTTTACCTGATAGTCTCTTTGTTGTCATTTATTTGGGCCTTCAAGCTATTCAGCTAAGACACTTATTTGATGATTTGTACGCTACCTACTTTCTACTATAATGGATATTCTATAATGTATAAGATGTGCAAATTTGACCAATGAATTATCAAGGAAAGACAAGAAAAATCAACATCAAGAATCTTGTCGTATGTTTCAATGAAATCAAATGCAAATAATAGAATGTATTGTAGCTCAATGGAAATTCCCATGTCGACACCCTAAAATATACAGATGAAGACGATGATGTTGTTTATTTGGGAAAAGAAGACAACTTGAATGAAACGATTAGATAGGAACTAAACCCCTTATGGGTGGAGGTATCGACACAACCAAGAGGATTTTAAATGGACATCATACAACATTTCCTATTATTCATTAATACTTATTGTAAGGAATGGCTTAGCAGTCGCTAGGTAATATATCGTTGGAATAAAAAATCATAATAATGGAGTTTAGCGGTCGCTAAGCATTTTCTTATTATAAAGTTGATGCGAAATATGTGTGTTGCGGACATTTGGAATTCTACAGGATTATATGTCTTTAAAAAATAAGAGTAAGAATTTTAGACCTTAGCGGCCACTAGGTAATGCGTGAAAAAGCTATCAAATACAAATTGAAATGGTTATGGTTTTTGTTAGCGTAAGTACAACCTATGATACAATATCCATATATGTGGATAAATGTAGTCTCAAAGGCCATGGAGGGATTTACTTAGTTAGGAAAAAACATTAATTATTAATAAAGGTCATAGGGTACTCATACAAAAGATTATGATGATGGGGCATGCCGTCTGAAATGTGGTTGAGATAAGTGGGATGCCCCTTCTACAAGATGCAAATGAGTGCCCTACGAATGTTGTTAATCATAACCTTCTTTACCCGTTTATGCAAAGCTCTTCTTGGCCTTCATGACGACAATCATCCATAGAAACATATATTGAGCTAAAGAACGTACTTACGTTTACAATAAGGCTCTTATGTCTCTTACTCTGAATATTTGGTTAGATTAACAAATCAAAGTAAGATATTTAGAGCTTAGCGGTTTCTATGTAATGCCTCAACAAATTATTTAGAGCTTGTGGTCGGTAGGCATCATTCGCTGGACAACTATTATTACACCGAGAAAAGTGTTACACTACATACCCTCTTAAGGGGTTAAGCCTTACGTAGTTCTCATTAGTTTGTTGTCAAGATTATTACATTGTGGTGTTTGATAATTCCCTGTTATTCATTAATACTTATTGTAAGGAATGGCTTAACGACTACTACGTAATTTGAATATAACGTTGGAATAACAAATCATAGTAATGGAGCTTAGTGGTCGCTAGGTCAAGAAGAGAAAACCTCTTTGATCCTATTACTATTTCTATCATTTTATCCATATAAGACATGGTATAATGACCTTAAATAAAATCCTTTATTCATGTTTATAAAATATTCACATAAAAATATGAAATTGGCGGTTGGTTGTATTAAAGACTTATATGAATTTGACAGTTTTTGTCATGTATTCCCCATTTGGAAATCACCAGTACCACCTCACCACTAGATTCACATTTGATTGTATTCATACTAAGTGTGAAAATGCCTTCCTCAAGTATCACTAAGTGTCTTTCAAGAACTCTCCACTCATTAACAGGATTTCAATCTTTCTAAATCCACCTATAGACTATAGCACCTGTAGACAATAAGTATTGACTGAGTTATCAAATTACAGGGTATACACTTCTCCCTCACACTGTAGTGTTAGTATGAACCTACATACTTTGAACCCTTTGTATATTATACATGTCTATCATATATATGTATTCACAAGATTGTAATTCTCACAATTTCCTTACGCTTCAACCTCCTAATCAAAACAAGCAGGTAATTAATTGTCTTAGTTCACTTGCCTCAATCTGCATGCAAGGTAATGATCTTCTTCATGCTCTTATTATGATATTTACGAAGGAAACATTCATTATATTTACTACATTCTGTTTAATAAAAATCAACCCTATCATCCTATGATTGTTACTATCAAGATATCATTACCTTATATTACTAAAACACCCACAACCTGTACTTATAGTCTGTAGGTGTTATATGTGCCTTTCAAGAACTCTCTACTCATTAATAGGATTTCAATCCTTCTAAATCATGTTTAGACAAGTATATATTGAGTTCTCAAATTATAGGGTATATACTTCTCCCACTCAATGTAGTGCTAGTATGAACCTACAAAGACTAAAACCTTTGTATATTCTCTGTGACCATTGTATATATGTATTCACAAAATTGTAATTCTCACAATTTCCTTATGCTTCAACTTCCCAATCAAAATAAGAAAATAATTAATTTTCTTTAAACACTTGATGCTCGTGAAGACTGGTTTGATGGAAAATTTTTTAGTAGGGAGAGATTGAAATCTAGGAATACCTTGGAATAAGAATAATTAATAGATATGTGGCTAGTTCAAGGGGGAAGAAGATTGATCTAGAAGCCCTTGTGTTCTCTTCATGAGTGAGAACAAAAAAACAAATTCATTGGGGTGCTTAGTACTATAAGAAATCTATAGTACTAAACATCCAAACAAATTTATTTTTTGTTCCCTCTCTAGATTAAAAAGTGGTAACATCAATATCATCTGAAAAAACTTCAAAATATGAAGGGGCAATAAATAAGCATTTAATCTTCTTTAATAGAAAGCTTCTAAGTGATCTCAATCTCAAATTAAGATAAAAAATGAAATCTATGGCTTAGATTATATCTTTATATGGTGAAATCAAGTGCTAGGGGGAGAAGTATTGAATTTTGGCATAAAAATGAGGTGAAATGTGTGGATGGTCTAAAAAGGATAAAAAATCATGTATGACAAGTGCATGTTAGAATCAAAATTAATTAGAGACAAAACCACTGGTCCATAAAATGGAATTGTTATGGGTGGGAATGTCATTGCTGTAGACAGAAACATAACAATTATAGTTAGGAATGGTACCGTTGTGGCAGGGGATGTTGCCGATGCAACAATTACATGTAGATTTAGAAAAGGGGGAAAAAAAGAGTCCATGAAGAAAGAAAATGAGTTTGGGAAGGGTCTAGAAGGGACCGAACAGAAGTACAAAGAGTCTAAAGGGCCTATAAGGAGTTGTGAAGGGGTCTTGAAATTTTTTAAACATATTATCATATTATTTTGAGATCCTCATCATCATCATTAGGTATTTTTAATCTGAAATCATGCAAAATGGGGTGCACATAGACCTCACTGTGCACACTAAAAAGATGGTGAAGGCAGTGAAAACAACACAAATGGAAAGCTTCCAATATATGTAGATCTTGTAAAATCTTGTCGAGATGATTTGTGGGTGCTGTTGAATGGCCTTAAATGCCATTGAGGGGTAGTAAATGAATTAATTGGCAGAAGTTGCATCCGGAAAGGTGGTTGTACATGCAATTTAATTGCCCCCACCTTTCTAGGATTCTAGAAGTGCAGTTGACTAGACTGGTGAAGTGGAGTCCAAGTGGAGTTGACTGGGATGAGAAAGTGGAGTCCAAGTGGGGTCCAAAGGGAATATAAGTGGCAGTTGACTAGGAAAATAGGTGTATTTTCCTAATTAGATAACTAATTTAATTAGCTATAATGTGCACACTAATTAATTAATCATTTATTTAATAAATGATAATTAAGCTAGCTAAAGGTGTACTAAGGATTAATTTAATTAATCCAAAGGGGTGTAAATGCATGATTAATCAATTTAATTAATCAATCATAAAGGGGTGAACTAGGATATACTAAGATAATATGGGAATAGTGTGTAATTTAGGGGTGTCTACATTTTCCCCTCTTTAAAGTGTTATTGCGAAGTAATAGTGCATGCAGATCAGAAGACAATAGAGCATTTGGATGCCCCAACAAGAAGGATGGTAAGGGAATGCCCCCTCAAGTGGGTGGATGACACAACAAAGTGGTGACAACCGCTTGATAGGAAGAAGACAAGGGATTTGAACAAGGATGGGAAGGACTGTGCTCGTAGCATGAGCGTCATTTGGAGAATAAATTTAGAGCAACCTTATTTTTGTTGTTGCACAATAGAGTTGTCACCATGATTATGAAAGAATCAAGATGGGTAACCCAGATGCACATAAACAAACACACACACAACAAAGAAAAGATAAAAAGGAAAACAAAACCAATATACAGAGTAGGTGCAGGCATCAGGGTTATAAAGGAACCAAGATGTAATCACACTACTTGTAAGTGGTCCAAAAAGTAAACATCAACAATGCAACACAAAGTCAAAAAAGAAGACAATCAGTTATGCCCCTAATGTGTGCCACAATGATGATTAAGTAGATGCAAATGCTCCCAAGGTGGGAATAGGATCAGACTAAAGAGTGGAGTAAAGATACTCCTCATGACACTCTTGTTGGATCCATTGTGCAAATGATCGGAATTGATTTTCCCCAGGTGAAGTTATATCATGAAGGAAAAATAATTTTGTGACTTGCCCCAAGCAGAGTTAGCCTATCATGCAAAGGGAAGAAAGTGATAGTTGTAAGATTGGAACGATCACTAGGGTAGTAGATAAAGGTATGAATTTATCAAGATTGTGTTGAAATGTTGAAAGATTCACTTCAAGGGTTTTCCAATTGTAGGATTTCTGTGATAAGTGAATGTTTGTTCAAAATTTTTATAATTTTTTTTTTTTTTATTTTTTTTGATTTTTTTTTATTTTGAATATATGATTTTTTTGGATTTTTTGCGAGTTTTTGAAAAATTTGAAATACAAATGCAAAGAAATGTAAACAAACCTGAATACACAGCAAAAAGGAAAACATTCATGGCTTATTTAATAAACCAGGAGGAAAACACAACACATGCAAGTGACAAAAAGACACAAAACAAGCATTGCAAACAAACCCAATATGAACAGGAAGGAACCACACCAAAGTTATATGTGAACTAAGATGTGAATAAATTTCCTGCAATTGGTCTACAACAAAGGTAAACAAAGTACAACAAAATAACAAACTGAAAGAAGCAAAAGCATCATCACAATGTTGACAAACCACAACAGTACAACACAATTTGCAATAATGACATCTAATGACACTCCAAATGTGTTCCACATTGAAGAACTAGACAGATATGAATGCCCCTTAGTGATAGCTTAGAACACGAGAGGATTGGATCAGGCAAAAGAGCGGAGTGATACTTAGATACTCCAAAAGATACTCTTGTCGGATCCCATTGAAGTTTGATCTGTATTGGATTAAAATGTGAAATCCAAGTGTGCCCCAAGAAAATTTATATTGTGAAAGGGTAAATGATTTCTTGCCTCGAGCATAGATATACACCATGGGAAAGAAAAATGATTATCAAAAGATGATCTGGAACGATCATGAGGAGCATGCGTCAAATGGAAAAATTGTTGAACTGTGTTATCCAGTTGCTAAAAGTTGGTCAAACATTATTTGAATGTTTTGATTTTGACAGTTTTATATTATTTTTGTTTGATTTTGGAACAATTTTATATTGTTTTTGTATTTTTTGAAACAATTTTATATTATTTTTGTAGTTTGAGAAACATTTTTGAATGTTTTTTAAGTTTTTTGGTGAAACATTTTTTAATGTTTTTTTGGTATTTTACAACTCGGTAAAAGGGGTGCACTGCTTGAAAGCATGTGCAAATAATTAGAAGCATTCCATTCCATTGGCAGAAATGTAGATGATAAAATGATAGGGTGTTTCACTCCACTCGTGACTCCACACAACTAGGAAGATGTGAGGGCTCATCACCGAGAGCCAAGAAGGACATGAAAACGAGGTGAATAGTGATATGAAAGTGAAGATGATGGATGCGAAGACACAAGGTGTAACAATGATCCATATGAGAAAAATGTAACTCATCTCTAGTCAAGATTATCTGACCAATTCCAAGATGATTCCACTTTATAGGTTTTGACTAGACTTAGATCCATAGATGGCCTACTGATTGACAAGATCCGGTTGAAGGAATTGTTGTCTCTCTTTAACATAAGCAACTTCTTGGGATGTTTTTGATTAAGCACTTTGATTAAGATTTCTAAAGGCTTTATTGGTTAATTATTTTTGTTCATTTTTGAAAGGGGACCCCCTACATGTTGCCCCATGCCACCAGTAAGAGATAAGGGCTCAACACCAAAGACAAAATGTAGGCGAGTAAGGACATATTCCTCCATTCCCAATCTCATACTACTAGTGAGAAGTATGGGCTTATCACCAAAGAATGTGAAGGATAAAAGGTGTGATGATTTTATAGTTTTTTTTATTTTTAGATTGATTTTTCCTTGTATGTCGATAGTGTGCTTGTTGGGAAGGAACATTCTTCCCCCAAGTCTCAGCCTCATGCGACTAGTAGGATGCAAGGGTTCAACACCATAGATTGAGATGGGCGGTCAAAAAGGACCGGGGTAAAGAAGTTTGAGATTTCTGTTAAAGAGAGAGATTATTTGAAAGGAGGAGTTTCCATCAGTAAGCTTTGAGACAAAACCGTAGGTAAAAATATCTGAAATGGTAGAAACCATAACAAAGATGAGACACACAATGCCCAATAGGAACAAGGTTAACCTGTGTCATGATAGGTGAAGAATGTGAATATATGATAATGGTATGATTAAGATATCTGCCAATAGATGGAATGCTTAATATTATTTGTACTCACTTTTCCATTTCTGATTTGCAAACAATGCTTTAAGGAACGGTTTAATACAAAGTTTTATTTTCTTTTTATGCTTTTTAAGTTTTCTAAATTTTTGAGGATGAGGGATTTGAAATGGACTCATCAAGAAAGAGGTCCATGTTTATTAAATTTGAATGGTCCTGAAATATGAGACTTGGGCGGACGAAATCCAAGTCAAGAGAGGGAATCAAAAGATTCAATAAGTCCTGAAATACGAGACTTGGGTGGACAAGGTCCAAGTCAAAGGAGGAAATCCAAGTAAGACTTGGGTGATCCAAGTCAAAGGAGAAATCTGAAATCCTAATGACTTGGGTGGACTCCAAGTCAAAGGAGAGAATCAAATACTTGGGTGGACATGATCCAAGTCAAAGGAGTGAATCAAAAGATTCAATGAGTCCTGAAGTATGAGACTTGGGTGGACAAGATCCAAGTCAAAGGATGTGTGATTAGATAAGTCTTCGATGAGATCAAAAGACCTATGTGATGTTAGAGTAGGATTATCGATGAGGGGAATACGTTGAGATTCATTTTCATCTGTGAGTGGAAGAGTGTGAGGAAAGAAGGATTGATCTCTAGATGTATATCCAAGGTTCCTTATAGGCCATAGAGATAAAATATTCAATGTTGCTCCTTCGAGGTTAGGGAGTAATTGATTTGATGAAATATTTGTAATTAAAGCATGAAAAGGTTGTATAAGGATATTCCTGGGTATACATACCTCATAGAGTGTACACATGTAGATGTCTTGACAGGTAGGAATCATCATTGATGAGATGCCTACAAGATTGATCATTTGAGGTATAATGGACATGAAAGGTTGCATTGTTGCAAGTGTCCAAGCTTGTTGTGGTTGTGTTTCAACAACAAGACTAGAGATGTTAGGCATAGGAGCCAAAGTGGAAAGAATAGAATCAAGCTCAATGGTGCTTGATGATGGACCCTCTTCTGTAGTGTCTACAATTATATCAAGGGTTGAAAGGGAGTCTTGAAGCAAGTTCAAGCTCTCATTTGGTGTTAGAAGGTTGTTGTCTGAAACAAATTCAATGTCTGTTTGGACGAATAGAAGAAAATATGGAGAAGAAATAGATTGGATTGGAGGGAGAGATACTTGACCTTCATTCATGATCTCATTGAATGTCAGTATGTATAGAAGTGGGGACAACAATCAAACTCTTCATTAGAAGTTGTGGAAGTTGACGTGTCATTGGTTGCGAGAGCTTCATCATCAAGCTCTATGGAGATGGTTCCTTCATCAATTAAGTCTTGAACATAATGACAGAGAGGTGTAAAATGATCATTAGAATGGCCTTCAGTGTGGTGGTATTCACAATATTCTGATGCATTATACCACGTAGGATTGGGTTCCCCATTAGAAAAGGGTCTCGTAGTTGGATATTCAATCATGTTAGCCTTTGATAATTGTTGAAAGGCACTGGATATACTTTCTCTGAGAGGTGTAAACTGACGTTCAACTTTGCATGGAGTAGCATCTACAATATAAGATATGATGGATTTATAATCAACGTTGTTCAAGGATTCACCATGTTCGTGAGATTTTCCCTTTGTTCATGGTTAGGAAATGGATTAAGGATTCACCACATTTTAGATTATCATTGGGTATTTTGGTAGATGGTAGGTCTTTAACCACTATGTCTCCATTGTCAATGAGGTCTTGGATGTAATTGTGAAGTTGTTTGCATCTGTCTATTTGATGACCATCAATGTGATGAAAATCACAATATGTGTTAGGTCTATACCAACCTGGCTTAGGTTCTCCTTCAGGGAAGGGTTGCATAATAGGATAAGTGACCATATTGGCACTTGTCCATTGTTTTAAGATGCTTGAAAGAGATTCCCCCAAAGACATATATTATCTTCATTTGTAATCACAAGGAGGAGGAAAATTTTCACTTCCTGGAATGGTGACAGATGGTTTAGACTTCTTCCATTTAGATTGGTTGTTCTGTAAGTTGTGTACATTGTGATTATCCATGACACCATCATTGACAATGTTATGGTTTTGGTTGTTGTACCTAGGTTTATCGTGAGAAGTGTTAGGGTTTTTATTGTGATTGTTATGATTATGCCCATTGTCTTTATAATGAGGCTTGATCAAGCCTTTAGAAATGAGGGATTTTTCAATTTGAGTTCCCTTTTCGATAACTTCCTCAAAACTGTTGAGGCAGTGCATCTACATGTGAAAGGACAACTCGTCATTAAGGTTTGGGATGAAGATGTTAACCATCTATTTTTCAAGGGATTGAACATGGGAATCCGAATTGCGATTCCTCACCATCATTGCAAGAATTGTGCAAATCTCTTGTAAGAATTTTGTTTGGCATTGCACAAATCCATCATTGTGACCTCAAAGTCAAGGTTGAAAGAAAAATGTTTAACAAACTTCTCTGAGAGGTCCACAAAGGTAGAGATAGATCCCTTTGGAAGGTGTAAGAACCAGTCCAAAGCTTGTCCTCCTAGACTCTTAGGAAAGAGGCACAAGAGAAAGATATCATTATAAGCCACCTCTTGGCATGCCATAAAAATTCCTTGACATGCTCTCTAGGATCAGTTTTTCCCTTGTATTTTTCAAATTTGGGCATCTCAAAAGAGCATGGGAAGGGTATGCGTAAGATGTCCATGTCAAAAGGGTATGGACACAATTCATCAAAATTGAATTGTTTGTGTTGTTTTTGCATGCCTGAAATTGTGTCCTTCATCATTTGCCACTCTTGAGAAAATGGTGAATTGGTTTGTGGGATAAATGGTGATTTATCATTCTTATGATTGTTGTTCTCTTTATTGGTCTCAGAATGAGTTTTGAAGGTGTCATCACTTTTCTTTGTGTGTTTGATACCTTTGGTATCATTGTTAGTGACTGTAGAGGATAGGAGAGCCAATTGTTTTGCCATTTCATTGCATTGATTTGATCAAGCAAGGCTTGGTTGGGATTAGAGGATGAAGCATTAGATTTTCCTTTATTATCAGCATTTGTTTTACTTGGTCCTATGTCGTCATGTTTTTTTGACTCAAGTGGTGGACCCTTAGGGTATTTAGGTCATCCTTTTAAGGCTTTCAATTCATCCTCATCAAATTATAAGGGAAATCTTTCTCCCATTGCAAGGAGACAAAGAAGGAATTGGTATTTGTTTTGTCATAAAATGGTGTCTATGGAAAGGTTTTTTAGTTAGTCTTCATCCTCTTCATCCTAGCTGATATGGAAAGGATTTATTTCCTCCCATCGAAAGGGACTATAATCATGATGTCGTGTTCCCACCATTTTTGAAAGAGGGGAGGAACAAGAAGAGGTGTGATAGAAAACTCAACCCTTAGCAAAGTGAATGCTAAGATGGAAGAGGGGAAAATATGAAAATGCTCGACCCTAGAAAAATGAGTGCTAAGAGGGAGGAGGTGAAAAGGGTTAGTTGATTTCCCAACTCTTAACAAAATGAGAGTTAAGAGAAAAGGGACTAAAAGAGGTTAGATGTGCTCTACTCTGTAACAAAAATGGATGTTAAGGGAGAAGATACTTAACAAGGTGAATGGAGGTTTTTTTCAAGTCACCGGTGGTGGACATAATTTTTTGGTTTGTTCCCAGTCGACAAGTACATAATGTTACCAACGACATGTACATAATACTACCGAATGACAAAAAAAGAATAAATATTTCTAGATGGTAACAAATTGTTACCAGTTGGTAACAAAATCTACCTATTCCCAATGGTACAACACATTGTTACCACTGGTAACAAAATTGCACTTGTTCCTGGATGATAACACATGTGTAACAAAAAAACTTTTGTTCATTATTTAACATTCCCATTTCATTCCTATGAAAACACCTTGTTGATGTCCAGTATGTAACACACTTTCATTGAGTTAAGTTGTTCCTAGACAATAGCTTGTCATCTATGCGTTGTCATTCTGGGAACATATATTTTTTTTTCATGAACAAAATTTCATATTGTGTTCCATCAAATGACAACAAACCTATACATTTTTGTTTGAACAAGTTTTCCCATTGATTCTAGAATTACTATTATATTCCAATAACAACTTTTTTTAATTGTCAACACATTGTCTGGTCTGATTTCCCTAGGCCATGTGTCTTACAACCTCAATCTGTGGGCCTTGGCCCATGGCCCTTTCCTTTCCTATATATATACCCATCCCTATTCATTTTGTCCCATTTTCACTTGCAGGTTTCTCTGAGATAGACTTTTTTCAGAGAGTTCCAGCCTTCTCATCCACTTCCAGTATTAGTTGGTAGCCACACGATTTGTTCTACGATCCTCGTATATAGGTATCTGCCATTTTCCAACACCTCTTTTTTTCAAAGAATCAAAACATCAAGGATTCAAGATTCAAGAATAATGGCACCAAGAAAAAAGTCCATTAAAACAACTTCCTATGTTTACCGAAACATTTTGTATCCACAGTTACTACAACTACTGGAAGACCCTCAAATAATCAGTCAATCTGATTGGATTGGTAGCTCAGGGTTCCATGGACTTATTTACATGCCCCAGTATCAGACAAAACACAAGTTATTAAATAATTTAATGCAAATGTATAATAGTTCTGATGGCACTTTCACTGTTGCATTACCATCCCACCAATTTGTCATCAGAATAACACCTGATGATATTCATCATCTAACAGGCCTACCCCATCAAAATGCATTGCCTGTAACCACCAAATCCATTCTACCTGATGAGAAAAATAAATTTTTAGAGTCTCATTACGATCTTTCTATTGAGGCTGAGGTTAATAATCCCTCCAAAAGAGGGATTAACACACAATCTATCAAAGACCCCTTTCTCCTGGCCATGGTGGAATTTTTCCAGTCCCGCATCATGTTACAGGGAAGATACACTGACATTCCTCAGTGGGAACTGTACTACCTTCTCCAAACCATTTCTAGTGTTAGATTTGATTGGTGCACATTTCTTTCATCAAGGATTCGTTCTGACCTTGACAGAGCCAAATTGAATCCTTCTGCAGTTATTTCTTCTTCTTGTTTTGTTCTTGCTTTATATTATGAGGGTTTTTACAGACTCAAATCAACAACTGTTCCAACTGCTCTACACGAGAAGATGGATAAACATGGAATTCCTCTGGACCAACAGTTGGTGAGTATTTTGTTTTAAAAGCATTTAATCTTGATTCTTTTCAAAAACAAAATCATTTTAAAATCAATTCTTATAAAATATATAATCTGTAACTCTGTTTTGAACAGGTCAAAGCAAGCAAAACAATGGATCACGTAATGGGAGTTCACACACATAACCCTACTGGGCCTGAGGGGTCTGGTGACAACAATCCAATTGATGTCACCACGACCGATGACTCTATGGTTGTCACTAGCAGCCAACAACATAGAGGGATAACATGAGCCAAATGGATGCACGGTTCTATGGATTCATCCCACAACTAGGACAGAATGTGCGCTATCACTATGGCCAATCTAGGTTTTAATTTATCCATAATGCACAATCATTTTAATTTTATTAAATTATTTTAAAGACTAATGATAATCTGAATCTTTGATTCTTGACAATGACATATTTCATTATCCTAATGTGCAGCCTTGTCTGGCACATCAACGACTCTGAGACACATGGTGTCTACTCATGCTGGTGCAGACACTACATACATACCTGAGAAAGAAGAGATTGAGTCTGCACCATTTCATCACCCAGGCCCTTCAAGTTCTGGTACTAAGTAACTAATAAATAGTGAATTAAATTTTATTTATATTAGTCTTTCTTTTAGGAATTTATCATTCTTTTTAATTGGTTTTCATTAAATTCAGGTTTTGCAGTGTCACCACTCCCCTTCCACCCAGTGCCATAGTTTGTTGATTACGGAAAACAACATTCACAACATAAGAAATATCGATTGATTTCATTCTTATTAATTTGAAGTTCTTATTGTTCGCTTGTTTGTCTTTGTAATTTCAACATACTGAATCTGATATTGTTAAAGTATTGATGCTCACAGATATTTTGCAAATGCAATCTCAAATTCAACCCATGGCCACGGCCACCCCCACTACTCCAGCTCAGCACTTAAGGAGTACATCAGTCTCACCTCCCCTTCCACCTCTCTTATGGTAGGGGAAAAAGGATTGTGTTCCCTGGAACGAGTAGGGGGACGCAAAATTTCACAACATTAGAGTTCCCCAATTTTTCAATTGGTGGTGTGTAGAGTGCCAGAGGAACTTCTGTTTTAAATAATATTGATATGGATGAGGAGTATCTCAGTTTTGACAACATTTATGACATTACAGCATCAGGGAAGCATACCGAAGATCTCACTCAATCTGCACGTAAGGAGGTGCAAGTGCCACAACAACCATCCTCTTCAGATCCTCCTTCCCCAACTGGGCAGGAAAATTTGGATGATGATGCAAAGACCAAATTTTTAGTAGACATCCTTGTGTCTGATAATGCTACAACCCTTGTGATGGAAAATTTTATTCCTGACATTAAGGAGCTGAAGATTTGGGAGATCAGAGTGAAATCTCTGATAAAATAAATTAATGATAGATATCATAATTTTGAACACAGAGAAAGACTTTTTTCATTGATTAAAAATGAACCAGTGACGATTGATGCTTTACTTGCTCAAGCACAATCTGGTAATGCAGTCACCAATAATATTTACAATACTGACCAAGTTTTGACTATAATGCTTAATAGATTGGCTAATTTGAATGCCGAGGCACAGTCTTACTACAATAAGTGGAATAGAGACAAGAAACTTGTCACTATTGCTAATGCAGAGAAAGACTTGGCCGTGGTAAGTTCTGATTTTTTGTAGATTATTATATATATATAGTTATCATTTATCTTCTTCTAAATAATAATTATGGGATTTTTAATTGCAGTCAAAATACCAGACTTTGAAGACAGAGGTGCAGGTGTTAGATGAGCACCTGAAAAAAGTTGAGAGAGAGTGTCTGTGGGGCAATTGCTTTTAAAGAAAAACTTGTTCTGTTAAACAAGCAGAACAATACTTTGCAGAAAATTATAAAGGAGAATGGACTGGATCTAGATATTCTTTTGAAGAAAAAAACTGATGAGGATCCTTCTCTCCTTTCAGCAGGAGATGCAGCTCGCGAAGATAGAGAAAATTTAGAAAATATTAATGCAGCTGCAAAATAATTAGTAGAGTCTGGTGTAATAAAAGATAGTTCAAATGTTGTCGATGTTATAGAATATGTTCAAGGACAAGGGTCCAAATGAACTTGAATTAAAAATATTGATGTAAATCATTGTATTTGACAAATGAAATTTGAAAACATTATCTTTATGTGAAATTGTCAATCTTTTTATTTCTCTCATGCCTGTTGTCGAATGAAAACTTTATCTTTTTTTCAAGCTTGTACAGTTGATGAATAGTATACATGGATTCTGGAATTTGGATTTACATTGTTCAATTTAGTTTCAAACATGTATGCACTCAATATTTAAAACTTGGATGTGCATGTTGTTGTCGAATCTTGATAGTTGATTCATCATGTAAAGATTATCTCCAATAATCATGATGGGATATAGATTGCTATGTTTTTTATTAATCCTAATAATCATGATGGGATATATGGATTATAATATCTTTGCAAACATGTGTGCCTATGGAATTGATAGTGAGAAATCAAATATTGAACATACTTTCCTAGTAATGAACTTTAATTTTATTACATCATCCAATTTGCAGATTGCACAACTATCTACCATCTGTTATTTCCAAACATTATAAAAAATATAGAAGGGATTTAAAAAATTTCCAAACATTATATGCGCAATATATGTAAATGAAAAAAATATCGAGTCACAATATATATTTTAGAAAATGAATACTTTCAACTGTCTGGTAGCTGAAACAACCCTATCCTTAATGGTCCTTCATCACTTATTTTATCTGTTGCAGTTTCTGGTCCAGCAGAGTCCAAGTCAATTTCACCATAATTAGAGACTCCATTGTTTGCTATCTGATTAACAGCTCTGTGCTCTGCAAGATATGTCCATGTAGCTAGTGCTCTTTCATATGGAAATGTGTCCACTCCATATCTTGAAACATAGAGTCTCAAACAAGTTTCCAAATTCTTGTCCAATCTGTTGCGAAAGTTTTGATTTCACAAATGTAAGTGCACTAAATACCCTTTCATCTTCAACAGACCCAAGAATCATTGTCTATATGAGTTCATATAGTTTGAAGTATTCACTTATATTTTCTCTCAGAATGCTACTCTGATACATCTTTCTCCACAATAGTGTGATAGCTCCCATTTCTGTTGGTTCAACAATAGTCTTATATTGATCAGTCATTGTAAATGCAAAATGTTGTGACTGTGATATGAGTAATTTTCTGTCCAATATACCATTCAATTCCCCTCCATCAACATCTGAAGATTTGCAAAACTACTCCATAAGTGCAGTCATGGATTTCCCAAAGTTTGTAGCTCTTTGTTCTTCACCAATCATCGGATTCCAGAAAATGGGATTTACAACTCCCATGGCCTCAAGCAGATCACTATTTTTAAAATGTTCTCTGATCTCAGAAGATAATGTTTCAGATATCTTCATCAATTTTTTCCATGTATCAGAAATTGCAGCATAAAAAAGAATGCTTGTGACTGGTACTTCCTCAATTTCAGAACCTATTACATAAGGATCTTTGTAGAAAGTGTGCATTGGAATATTTTTCCCATCAACTGAAATACAAAGATGACCATTGATATTGAACTTCAAATAGTTGTTGGGATCTTTTGTATCTGTCAAAACCTTCCAGCTACTGAAAATTGGCTTCTGAAACCAGTCTTGGGTGGAATATAAGGTATCCAAAATCATACATACTTGTCTCCTTAATTTTATAAAATCAACAATGTATATGGATCTTTCCTGAGCATGTTTCACCAAGTTGTTTATTTCCTTCAGCATTGGAAAAATACCACATAAAGTTAATAATGTCTCTAAATCTGTCAAGTGATACAACAGATCTTTAGCCTTGTCAACTTCTCTACGATTCTTGAACATATACCCTGCTAAGGACCTGTATTCCTCAAAAATCCTGCAAGTTGGATCATACAATGATATCCATCTTGTGTCAACATCTTTTAGCAATTTTTTACCATTTTTTATTCCAACAGAAAATATCTGAAACTCCAAAAATATTTTAGGACTGCTTGACATATATGAATGCAAGTCCCGTATAAGCTCCTCCACTTTAGCAACATTTTCAAAATTACTTACAATCTTGTAAGCCAGATTCATTCTGTGAGCCATGCAGTGAATAGGTATCATGTAAGGGGCTACGGTTGTTTGAAGGTGAATACAAAGCCCAGTTTTGTGACCTTGCATGATAGTTGTGCCATCAACTCCTACACAAATCAGCTTTGCAGAGATTGAATGATCATCCATACCAGCTATTTCCTTCAAATTTTTAATAACAAGTTTGCAGAGGTTCTCAGAATTGCAGTTCTCCATCATTTTGTGCATAGCTAGTAGATGATTTTCCCTGAAATGGTTATTGAAACTGAAAGTGTAGACATGCATGCATACCCAAGATGTATTGTCTACTATTGTGACCTCATCAATCGACAATGTGATAAAATTCACATTTTTTACCTTCTCTCTCAAATTAGTGATTTCAATTTCTCCCATACACTTTTCCATTTCTCATGCACTGGTATCTGACTAGTGTGTTGTTGGAATATTTGGAAACCCATTAGATTGAAACAATATATTATAATCAATGAGCTCTGAAATTGTTCTACCCTTTTTAAAATGTGAAATATTGTTCTGAATTGTATAAGTTTTTCCTGAAGACTTGCATCAGTAGCTTTTTCAAATTTAGCCTTTATTGTTCCACCTTTCTCAACTAGGTCTTGAAGATGTTTATGATGATTGTCATATTCTGTACATATCTCATATGTAAACAATCTTCCTCAGTTTTCCATCTAGTTGTTTTTATTATTGTTCCATCATCTTGCTTTTTAGACTCATATACCTTCCCACAATGCTTCTCTATTGTGTCCAACTTCAATTGCATTTTGTGGTCTCTTCCTAGTTTCCAACTACATATAGTACATCTACATTCTGTAGGAGTATCAATACTATTTTCTGGTTCAACAGGTTCAATGAATGGATATTTGGTTGACCATTCAAATTTATAAGTCCTTCCTATAGTCCACTTCCCACTCTTACGTTTCTGATGTGTGTTTCTGGAATGTTTATCAGAAGTTTGAGTTGGATGGAAAATGGGATTATCAGTACTGTCAATTTGAATTGAATTACTCTGTTGATTGGGAATTTCATCTGGAGTAAGGTCATTGCTAGGGTTTTCTGCATTTGAAAGAAATTGGTTTGCTTACAACATCCCTAAGTAAATCAAAAAATAAAGTAACATTAACATAATAAGAGTCAAAATTACCTCTTGCCACTGGGGTTACTGTTGGCTGACTGAAATATTTTGAAATTTCCATGTCACATTTTATTTTTCCTTGAGTTCTTTTCTCATTTGTAACAGGGGCCATCGTATGGGTGATTTTGAAGTCTGCACATGCAACAAAAATATAGAAGTTTCAAATATGATCTGTAAAAAATAAATGCAAGACTATGAAAAATAAAGATCATGCTACGGAACAGCAACACAACTTAATGCTACCATATGGTAACACAAACTAACACTATCGAATGACAACACAAATGAATATTGTTGAATGGTAAAACAAACATTGTCAAACGAAAACACAAAACAATGTTACCGAACAGTAACACAAATAATTGTTACCGTCCGGTAACATGTTCTTGTTACCATTCGACATTACACAGTCATATTAACTTATGGAAATACAAATTAATATTTCTGGCCGGTAACAGTTTTACAAAAAAACTTGATAGACAGACAATTCACTTTTTCGCTTACCTCTTTCGCTTATTCCTTCGGATTTTTGGCTTATACTTTCAACTTTTTCACAGGCTTATTAACGAATTTTGAAAGTAAATTGTATTACTATATTATGGTGAATTAATCCTATATATAATAACATATTATAACATGAAGGTGTCTATACTCAAATTTTTTAGGACCCATTAAATTTTAGTAAACGCACTACCGTAAGGTAGTAAAAAATAACCAAATTAGGACTCTTAGCAAAATGAGTGCTAAGAAAGATGAATATGATTTAAAGATGATGAAAAACAACACAAATGGAAGACAAAAAAATACAAAAGTGTAAACCTTCATGTAACTTTTCCTTGTAAACCTCAATGTAAGATTTGTGGAAGCTTTGAGCTTGTAAAATATTGTTGATGATGATTTTTGGGAGCTCTTGAATGGCCTCCAAATGGATGCAATTTTCTATGAACATAAATAGGAAATCTTCTAATATGTAGATTGGAGAGAAAAATTGACAAAGTAATTGTGTTGTAAATCCAGGAGGTTTGTAAGAGGGTAAGCTTGTGTTTTATAAGGCTAGGTAGTGGTTGGAAGTTGGTTGGAAGTGGTTGAATGCACATGCTAAAAATAGTATTTGAGGAAGTTGCACCAGTTCCAAGAAGATAAATGCCATTGAGGGACAGTAAAAGAAGTAATTGGCAGAAGTTGCATCCAGAAAGGTGGTTGTATGTGTAATTGAATTTCCCCCACCTTTATAGGATTCTAAAAGTGCAATTGATTAGACTAATGAAGTGGAGTCCAAGTGGTTATCTGAGTGGTAGTTAACTAGGAAAATAGGTGTATTTTCCTAATTAGATAACTGATTTAATTAGCTATAATGTGCACACTAATTAATTAATCATTTGGTTGATAAATGATAATTAGGCTAGTTAGTGGTGTGGTTAAAGACAAATTTAATTAATCCTAACAAGGTGAAAGTGCATGATTTAATCGATTTAATAAATCAATCATAAAGGATTGAATTAGGAAGTGTACTAGGATAAGATGGAAACAAGTGTGTAGTTTAGGGTGTCTACAGATGGGCTCCATCGTAAAAAAAAATCTTAGATCAATGGAATGTCCATGAAGATCTAATGAGGTAGGAGGAGGTACTAGAATTTTTAAAGAGGTAGACAAAGGGTTACCTGAGGGTGGGCAACTAGTTTAGTATCGGGTGATGTTGAGCCCATAAATTCCTATTCATTTTTAGTTGAATATCACATTGGAAAACCATCCTAATTATTTATTCTTTTCTATTCTTTGAAGTGTGCACATTTGGTAAAATAATAATAAAACATTGTACATAGGTTTCAACATAAACAAAGGAAAAATCCACTCACAATTTTAGAGCAAGAAGAAAAATTTAGATGCACGAGGATTTAGTGGATAAATGAGACACATGCAGATAGTTTGGACTCATAGGGAAGTTGCATGGGAAAGTAAGTTGGGTGCAAAAAAGGAACATATGAGATAAGAATAGAAAATTAAATTTAGTTCTCGACACATGCATGTTAAATTGAAATAAGCGGTGTATGTAACAATAGTTAAGTATAAAAATAAAGTTTCTAGAAATAGCTAGAGGAGCATACAGAGCAGCAGAGGAGCAATCATCCAAAGTAGCATAATTTCTATTTGACGAAAGAAGACTCCCACGCAAGACGTGAAATTAATATATAAAAATGTGTGGCATAAACATTGCCTTTGTGTAATAGTTAGCTGTTAAAAATAGAACCCACTGGCTAATTATAACTCATGTTTGATTAGTGAAGGGAAAGTTCCCACTAGTATTTATACCCTTTACAAGATTATTGTAAAATGAGATGATATTATCTTACCTTATATGATCATGATCTTTGGATTGAAAAAAAATTAGAGATCACCTTTTTATGAGATCTTGTATGAGCTATGATGTTTATATGGAGCAAAGTATTATGATTTGTTGAGTTGTTCTTATATGTGCATTTTATTACTTATGTTCATATTTTTATGATCTAATGTTTTTCTTCTATTCCATTCTTTTATGTGAACACTTCATATCAATGTCAAACATAATGGGGGACCAAAATTCTCTTGCACCTTAGGTGATTGTGTTAGGGTGTCTTACTTAGAGTGTTAGGACTTACTTCATGTGTCCCATAATGGTATAGGTTCGAGCACACAGTAGTATGACAAGTAGTGAAACTACACTTGAAACAAAAAACACTTCATAAATCAAATGGTTAGTAATATATCATTGGAATTCATCATATTGCATGTATTTGATTCCCTTAGAATAACATCTTAATTCAAATTTTACAGGTCACACATAACATTCATTGTTGTAGTAATTTCAAAAGAAGGAAGAGATGTAGTAGTAGAATACATTAAAATAGAAAGATTAAGAAACTAGAAATATGAGAAGCACATGTTGATAATTTGAGTAACACCGAGAAGGAATAAGAACATGAAAAACATGATAATTGATCAAATTGGGTGCAAAAGAAAGATAAGTATTAACAATAGTAGAAACATAAAGAAAAATAACAACAAAAGAGATTTGCGAATAGATAAAATGAATGAATAAATAAGGTAGTTTCCTACGTGATTGATCTTCATTAGTAGCATTCAAATATTCATGGTTCACATTAAAGATAGTATTATCTTCTCTAAAACTTGGATTTGAGATTGGATCTCTATTAGCATACTTTTAAAAAGTAGGCTATTTCATTAGGGTATTTCAAAAGGTATATTCTAAGGCCGGATAAATCTTAGATTTTTTCTTGATCATCTAGAAATTATTTATTTTTCCCTTCGTACCCTCTTTATTTATATAATCTTGAAATCCATTCATCGGATTTTTAGTCAGGATAAGTGCACCAATCTAAGGGGCCAAAAGGGGTCTTAAGTGGATGTTTTTTTTTGAAAAATAAAAACATTATACTTGTACAAGTTATTTGAAATAATTACACTCAAAATTGGAAGATGTTGTAAGAACATGAATCATATAATTTTGAGTCTACTTTCTAATCTACTAAATTTTTATTGAAAACGGTTAAGTTTAAGTTGGTCAATAATTAAAATACCAACAAATGCTCTTGTTTTTAAAAAAAAACATAATAGAGCGTCTTTTATACCCCCCACCATTTTTTGAGCATTATTTAGTATTTTTGAAAACACTTTGGTAGAAAGATAGCTAAGAGCATCTGATTTGATGGATGCACAAGAAGAATGTATATTGCTATATTGATTCAATGAATACAGAATGACGCCTTTATATAGGCTGCGAGAGACTGTGCGAGAGACAGGTGACAGTTATACAGTTATCATAACTTTTCACTAACAAATACTAACAATACATGTTTTAATTAAGCTAACATTCCCCCCCTTAATACATTGCTCTTACAAATGTACCCCCTAAACAAATCAAACTTCACCTTGCCGAGAGGCTTGGTGAGAATATCTGCAACCTGAAAATCAGTAGGGCAGTACTGGAGCTGAATTTGGTGGTTCAAGACCTGTTCACGAATGTAGTGACATTTGACCTCAATATGCTTTGTTCGTTCATGGAAAACAGGATTCTTCACAAGCTTCAACACACCTTGATTGTCACAGTGAATGATGGGAGGTTTCTCTTCAGGAATCCCTATATCTGGAAGAATGTGACGTAACCAAATTACTTCACACACAACTCCTCGTGCGACGTGGTATTCAGCCTCAGTGGATTAGAGAGAAACGACAGTTTGCTTCTTACTAACCCACGAGATAGGTTTAGATCCGAGATGAAAAACATACCTTGAAGTGGATTTCCTATCATCAACGGATCCTGCATAGTCTGAGTCTGTATATCCCTGTAAGAAGAACTGAGTGTTCTTCTGATACTCCAGACCAAAGTCAACTGTACCTCGGACATATCTCAACACATGCTTTGCTGCTATCCAATGACATTTCTTCGGCTCCTGCATAAATTTGGCGAGATAGCTCACTGCAAAGCAAAGATCTGGTCTGGTATAAGTCAAGTAAATGAGACTCCCCACAAGCTGCCTGTAGTGAGTGCCATCTACCTGTGGTGAATCCTGGAATCTAGATAATTGCAAACCTTTTTTCATAGGGGTGGACATTGGTTTACAATCTGACATTCCATACTTTTCCAGGAGTGTCTTGGCATATTTCATCTGGGAGACGAAGATATGATTCTTCTTCTGCCATATCTCTAAGCCAAGACAATAGTGAAGTAGCCCCAAATCAGTCATGTCGAAGGATTTCTTCAGATCATTCTTTACATCATCTACAAGATTGTCAGAACTTCCTGTGATCACAAGATCATCTACGTACAAAACCAGAATGACAATCTTTGTTCCTACCTTCTTGATATACAAATTTGTATCTGAGGGGCTACGAGTGAATCCATGCTGCAATAGGTGATCATCAATTTTTATATACCATGCCCTAGGTGCTTGTTTGAGTCCATAAAGAGACTTTATCAGATGACATACCTTGTGTGGTTGATGCTCATCTACAAACCCTTCAGGTTGGGCCATGTACACTTCTTCTTGTAGATCACCATTTAGAAAAGCACTCTTGACATCCATCTGCTGAAGTTTCCATCCATTTTGTGCTGCCAGTGCACAAACAACTCTGATGGTTTTGATCTTTGCAGTGGGTGCAAAGGTCTCGTCATAGTCAATTCCTTCTTGCTGAGCATAACCCTTTGCAACAAGTCGTGCTTTGTGTTTGTCGATTGAACCATCTGCCTTATATTTTGTTTTGAAAATCCATTTGCAGCCAATGGATTTCTTACCTGGAGGCAGATCGACAAGTTCCCACGTCTGATTCTGAATTAGGGAATCATATTCAGCATCCATAGCCTGTTTCCACTGTGGTTGGTCTAATGCCTCACGAACAGTGTCAGGTTCAGTGCTCTCAACAACTGAACTCATGAGTGCAAAATTTACCTCATGTCTAGCTTGACTTCGTGTTCTAACTCCCGTAGAAGTACCAGGAAGTGAGTTCAGGTGTGCATCCCTAATAGTACTCTGGACCCATTTCAGACGTTGGTGCTACTGATGTGAAGATGTGTTTTCCAGTGTGCCAAGATCAACGAACAAGTCTCCACTCAGCTCTTCTTCTCTCTGAGAAGAATCATCTTGCCCATCATCTGGATGTGTGAGCAATCTATGTGACGAGGTCGGTACTGGATCTCCATTGTGTGGCAGGAGTCAAAGGACGACTCATCACATACCACATCTCGACTCTCGTAGATCTTCTTCGTCTCAGGATCCATGAGACGATATGCCTTTGAGGTAGTACTATACCCCAAGAAAAGACATGGCAGTGTCTTTGGATTGATCTTCTTCCTTCTCTTATCTGGAACATGCATATATGCAGTACAACCAAAAACTCTCAAATGATGAATAGAAGGTTTACGACCAGTCCATACCTCTTCCGGTGTCTTGTTCTGCAAGATCTTTGTGGGTGCCCGGTTGAGTAGATACACTGTTGTCTGGACTGCTTCTGCCCAAAACTGATCCTCCAACTTGGCGGTCGAGAGCATACAACGAGCCATCTCCATGACAGTCCTGTTGTGGTGCTCGAAAATCCCGTTCTGTTGGGGCGTGTAGGGTGCAGTCAGATGTTGTTGAATGCCATGTTGCTTCAGGTATGCTAAGAACTTCTTTGACACAAATTCCCCCCCTCGATCTGAGCGGAGGAGAAGAAGAGGCTTCCCAGACTACCTGGTGGCTTGCTGGTAGAAGGTTTGGAAATTTGCAAGTGCCTCACTCTTCTTCCGAAGGAAATATACCCACATTTTCCGTGAGTAATCATCAATGATGAGCTGAAAGTACTCAAAACATTGAAAGCTAGCTGGCAGGGGTCCGCACAGATCGGTGTGAATGACCTGAAGATGCTCTGTAGAATGATAAGAGCTCTGTTTGAATGGACCTCTATGTTGTTTGCCCGCAAGACATCCTGAGCAAACAGGTAAGGAATGGGAGAGTGGAGGAAGCCCTCTTACCATTTCCTTCGACACTGAGTTGATGCAGAGCCCCGGCAGAAAGATGACCATATCGAAAGTGCCAAAGTGCAGTGGACTCTGCCGTTGATGCAGAGAGAGCAACGCTAGATGAAGTGACCGCATCCAGTGTAAATAGACGGCCCTTCAGAAATGCTTGAGCAATGACTGACTCTCCCTGGGAAATGATGCAGGACTTGACCCCTTTCTCAACAAAGAATTCAACCTGCATTCTATGGTTAAGAAGTTGACTTACAGACAAAATATTTGAAGTCAAACCTGGAACATAGAGCACCTTTGTGAGTGTACATCTTCATGTTCCAAGAGGAATGATGACATCACCAATCCCTGCTGCAATATACTCTTGATTGTCTGCAATGGTGATCCGATCTCCAGTGGGCCGGTCACTCAGAGTATGGAACAACTTCTTGTTGCCAGTCATGTGTTTGCTGGCACCTGAATCAATCAACCAGACATCTTCTGACGGCTGCGAAGTCTGTGAGACTAGAACAATGTCAGAATGAGTCGTATCTGGTACCTCTTCATCGGAGGTGGCATCCTGCTGAGCAGCAATGTGGCCCTTCTGCCTCTGATTACGAGCATGCCATCGGGATTTCTTAGAATATCCTCATTGGCCAGAAGTTCTCTCTTTGCCAAAATTTCCATACTTGCGACCGTTGTAATAACAGTTCGCAGTCGTGTGCGTATCCGTGGAGCAAATGTGGCACCATCGATCCGCCTTGTGATTATGCTGCTTCTGGGGTGGCCGCTGTGGTGCCCGCTGTGAAGATGGCTGCTGAGCATGCTGCTTCTGATTTTGGGGGGCAGATTGCCCTTTCCAAGGCTTATGTTTTTGCCTTGTGATGAGAGCCTTGTCTTCGAAGGCTTCTTGTACATTTTGCATGGCTTCTTCCTGCTGGAGATAATTCACCAGGGTTGCAAAACTCACCTCCTGTTGAGTAATTGTCAACGTGGTGATCAGTTTCCGAAACCGTGAAGGAAGAGCTCGCAGGGTGAGTGGGACTAGAAACTTGTCATCCACTGGTTCACTGAGTGCAGAGAGTTCTGCACGTAACTCAGCTACACGCCGCAAGAAGGCTTCTACTGATTCTCCTTCATGCATACTCATCGTATGAAGCTTTGTCTGAAGTTGCAACTTTGTCGTCAGATTCTTAGCTTCGTAGATGGTACACAATGTGCTCCATGCCTGAGAAGAAGTAGTTGCTTCTCGAATGTATGGCTGCACCTCATCAGAAAGACTGAGGGTGATGAGCATTAGTGCTTTTGCATCAGCCTTTTCATATTTTTCCAACAGATCATCGTCTGTGGGAGGGGCGTCTTTGCCAGAGACAATCCCCCAAAGATCTTCGAATTGAAGAATCGTCCGCATTTTGGTTTTCCATGCGGCGAAATTTGGCCCTTTCAAGAGTTGGGCATCGGATAGCAATTTTTTTGGAGCAGACATTTTTCAAAAACTCAAAAATGTATCTGTATTTATTTATTTATTTATTTTTCAAAAATGGATACAATGCTTACTGAAGGAATCTGTCCCGAAGATGGGCTCTATAGGCTCGTGCAGTGAGACGCTGGATGCTCCTATGGGCATTCTATTTCGCATTCGTCATCTGCATCATAACCACGTTCAAGTTCTTGCATGAATCCGCCGTGCTTGACATCGAACGTCAAACCAAAAGTATACTCCAACAGTCCTCAGCGCACAATCTCGTCAAAGAGAATGTTACCAGTGTTGTGGAGCTCATTGACCAAGGCAAAGAATAGCCCAGTGGTGTCCTCATTGTCATTCAATGCCCAAATATTTGGTGCATTGCTCGCGGTGCTTTCTGCATTTGAAAACTTGAGACATACACCGGTTTGGCACACAGTTTTGCAGATCGCTTTGCTGACTTTTGGCTTACATCCTTAGGCAGTCACAAGCATGAACTCTTGCTTTCTTCAATGCCATGCTCCTTTTATGAGTCTCCACTGTTTTCTTACACACGTTTTGCTCAACAAAGAAGGTCAAACCAGCAATGAGTCGGGTCTCTGAATAAACCATGCACAGTAGCCAACATGCAAACAGCAAAGATTCTCTGCATAGGTTCCTTGGTCGTTGTCACAGATAAGAGTACACGCAAGTTTGGCTTTATAACTCTTGGCAAGGACACACCCATACTCCTCCTTCGCCAGAAAAAAGTACAAAAATTCCAAAATAGATCTGCCAAGCTTCAGCAGGTTAGAGGAATGAAAAAAACTGGCAACTCTTACTGGCCTCTCCTCCTTCACGGCAGTAGACAGGCTCATGGTCTCCTCTCAGCAAAATCAATGATGGCAACTCTTCCTTCACGCTCCTTCAGGCACGCATGGTTTGAAGTCAATGCTCCTTCACAGCAACGCAGCAAACCCACACTTGACCTAGCAACTGACGCAAATTTGACAGGCACAGGTTTTAGCACGTGGGACAGGAACTCTCCACTTCACACACAGCGTTACAAACGGCACTTTGACACTCCAAATCTTCAAACAAATGCATGCACAGGACAGTCCAAATGAAACGCCACAGGTAATTCTTCAAACTTCCACGCAGGACAGTAGAGAAATGACTCCTCTGATACCAGGCACGACCTCGACCTGCTCTGAAGACCAGATTTATTGGTTGCTATGCAAAGAAGAATGTACAAGCTCTGTTTAAAATATATAGCGTATGAATAGTTGCATGATAGGCCTTTAAATAGGCCGATGAGGAGCAACCGTATATGCTATGTAGGGAAAACATGTATTAATTAAGATAACAAAAATCTTACCAAACAAATAATCTGACACATAGATGATATTATATTTTAAGGTGAAGCTAATGGCAGTATAATAAATTTGAAAGTCAATAATATTGACTGCGACAATATTATTAAGTCAATAAGGCCATGGAAATGGCTTACTCATGCCGTTTTGACATGGCGCTTATTGCTTTGTTGCCATTTTCACTTTTGCTAAAATAAAGGGAAACATTTAAAGAGTGGAGCCTTGGATTTGTCAAACCTAATTGGTAATTGCATCCAAATTCTTGAACTTGGTCTTGACAATTTTTGCTCTAGCTTACCTTTTATTCTATAGTGTACGTTTGTGCAGAGGACTATGATTTATTGAACCTAGCATGTTTGGAATATTTACAAGTTGATTTCAGCTATACCTCTTGCCATGATTTTTTTCACCCACGTAAATCAAATCAACAATTCTTGGTTATTGTGGTGCAGATCCTGTAGTAACATGTCTTAAGGTGAAATCAATGCTTAACATTCTGAAATGGACATTGCTTAACACTTGATTCGCCATAATAAATAAAAGTTTGGAACTTGGCTAAGCTGAATCTATCGATCTGGATACCTTGGACCAGGATGAAAATGTAAACAGTATACTGTATTTCTATCTCTTCAAGTGAAGCCCATTGTGAAGACCTTTTAAATTTATTTGCACTTAGACTCTTGTCTAAAAACTTAAAAAGGAAGCAATGCTCTATTAACAACTAATAAGACTTCTTTTAATGACCTGAATCCATAGAGTTAGACCTAGTTCATACTACTGGAGATACGTAAATAATTTTAAAATTTTATACGATGTCTTTGTTATCTCCATTTCCCCCTGAACCCTGAAGGTAATACAGTATATGTTCAGGAAATGCAGTGGACGTCTTTGAGAATAACAGATTTTGATAAAGTATAAGTAGCCTTGAGTTTCTTAACTGCCTCCTCACAAATTAATAAGTTAATCAAGTAAATGAAGTAATGCCCACTTGCCTATCGACACTTAGTTGAATTATCATTTTGAGTTATACAGACTGTATATATGGACATGGCTTATATTTAGGTTGATAGGATGAAAATTCTTCAAAGGAGACTATGATACATTCAGATTCTCCTATCATGATCTCTCTGGGAAAAGTAAAGAATGTAAACTGCACTTACATGGATAAAACTATTGGATTCTAAAGATATTACCTTTATGTGGATGAATTGCATGTGTTGTAAAATTGCATACTTTAGATCGAACCATGTGTGTCCTAGAATGTAGTGTGCCTCATGAATTTATCATGTACTACCAATGTGGGTCTGTGATAATGATGGAAATGCATGTCTTTAAGTTGATTGTATTAGACCTAGAGAACTAATGGATAGCTTGAATTACGTATAGATCTTCAAGTAAGTTTCAAAAAAAAAGTTATCCTTGGATATTTTGACATGGCCGCAAGTCCGAAGTGGGTATGTTGAATTGTTGGTGTGTTACACAACATGATCACAACCATTAGGGGGATCTGGGGACCAAACACAACAGAATGTCGGGTGGTTACAACATAGGTCGTCAAGGCAACTAGTAAATTGTATTGTGTTACCTTTAATTCTTTTTCCCTCTTGATTAAATCTTCCATGTGATGTGAAATTGCTCTTATGTGACCAAGGGGGTAAGAATTTTATTACTTGTGTTACTTGATTCAGTAGGTGATTTCTTTGGATTGGAGTTTACCCCTTTGTTAGCCAATGGGTTTTGTTAAGTGGGTTTAGATTAATGTTATATCTTGAAATTAGTCCTTTAAGCTAATTGGGGGAAGTCAAGATGTGTGTACCTAAGAGAGTTCATTTATCAGGATTTGATTGGCTCCTTGAGCCTTGTGTGTCCTCTTGTATTGAATGCTTGGTTTTGAGTGTTGACCACTCTAAATCACTCTTGAATCTCGAATTTGAGATTTAGGGCAATTTTAGGGGACTTGTGGGACAAGTTAAACTTGTCCCACACTTCCCCAAAACCCCTTACCAACCATATCTATGGGTTGGGAATCCAAAAAGGGGATTATTTATTGTTTTGGGAAGGGAAAAATGACTTTGGAGTGCACTTTTCTCCCTTTTGCATTTAATTGTGCCTTAATACTCATGGGAAGTAGGGTTGGATGTGGAAGAGTGCTTGTCATTCAACCCAACCACCCATTTATGGTGTTTTGGGATTTGATGTTGACCTAAAGGGAGGTGGTCTTGAGGATGTGTGATGTGGCATCCTACATGGAGCCACATCACCCTCACTCCTTCTTTTGGTCTATTTATTGGAAACTTCCTCTCTTGTTGAGGGGGTTGGAGTTTTGTTTTTATTTTTTGTTAGGGGTTCTTTTCTTGCTATTTTCTTTTTGAGAGGAAAGAATTGGGAGAAAGAGAAAAGAGAGAGTGCTTGGACTTGCATGCTTGGATTGACCTTTGGAGGGAGCTTGGACAAAGCTTTCTTGGTTTAGGCTTCTCCAATGGAGAGGTAGGGAACCTTCTCCTTTGTTTTTGCTTTCATATTCCTTGTTGCTTCTATGCTAAATTTGTGTGTTGAATGTATGTTTACTTTGAAATGTATTGTGAAAAATGGATAGAATGCTTATTGTGTAGTATAGGAGAGGTCTATGGAATACTCATGAGGGAGGCATAAGAGTAGATTAGGATATTGTGGAGGGAGTTTGAGAGGGATGCCCATCTTGGGTAAGAATGGTTCACATTCTTACCTTGTCCTTGAGGGAGCCATAAGAGGAGGGAGGCATAAGAGTATGGGAGGAATAAGGGGTACTTGAGGGAGGCATAAGAGTCATAGGGGCTTGTGTTTTATTGTGGAGGGTTTTGGGTGGGCATCTCATCTCATTGGGAGGCATAAGGAAAACATTCCCATAGTTCCTTCTCTTGTTGGCTTGGATGGTAAGCCTTGTTGTGAAATGTTTGTGTTATTGTTGTTCCCTCTTTGTTGTTTGTTGATTTTTACCTTGAATGTTGTGAAGAAAATTGTATTGTGGAAGCAAGTGTATTGTTGCCTTGAGTTGGAGACCACCCTTTCATTGTGTTGTGTTTGGGGCTCGGGGGTCAATGGAGGAGATTGCTTCTCTTCTCCATTGAGTATTTGGTTGGGAGGAGAGTGTTGCCTCTCCCCCTATCTTGGTTGTGATTTGAACTACTTGGAACTTGGAGCATGGATGAAGAACACCTTGGAGCTTGGGAAGACTTCTTCCATTTTCCTTTGCATGTACTATTTGGTTGTAAAACTTGCATGTGAAAGAAAGTTGTATCATCTTGTTTTCATTTCAAAAAAAAGGGACATTGTAATCTATAGTTGCTCCAAGAGACACATGATTGAATGCATTTTAGCTTGAAATGTTGATATGATTGTTGTTTCCATATGAAGTAGAAAGGTGTTCTAACAAATATTGAAGGAAAGTTTGTATTGAAATGTTAGTAATTTTACTCTAAAACTTATTGGAAATGTTGTTGATTTCTTTGTGGAATACTCATGGAGAAATTACAAAAAAATATACATTAAATTTTGTATTGGATACTTAAAAGTAGATGTATTGAAAAGTAAGAATGTTAGTGTCTATTTCTCTTCTTGCATACTTGATGGAAGAAGCTTAAGTTTTTAATGATAGCTTTCAACATGCCAATAAAGTGAATCAAGTTCTAGCTTTATTCATGTTTTACCTTCATTTAACAATTCATTGTAAAATCCATTGCAAATTAATACAAGAAAATGAAATCAAACCTACTTAGAAACCCATACAATGTATATTAAATTGTGTGACAGAAAGAATGTTGTAATACAAATACTTAAAAACTTATTAAGATTTATTATCCACATAGCCCTCAACGTTTAAAGAAGGAAACTGAATGTCTAAATATTATCCATCCTATTAAATAATGACTACAAATTTTGATAGTCTATTATCAAGTCTTTCATTACGATAACCAGGTACTATCGGATGATTTCCTTTATATTACTAAAATATCAGATAAAAATTCGCCAATGTAAGATCTATAATCTGAACCGTACGCTATTGGTACTCTTATATTAACAAATGAATTGTGTTACATTAATCTGTTAGTCGTAGCCAAACAGTTGGCCCCTTCTGCAAATAATCAAGCTTCTGTGACGAGAGCACTTTACAACTGCCCAAACAAATGTGCAAAGTAGTCTGATATGAAGACCAGTCAATCACCCCTTATGAGTCGTGCCTTTATTTTCCACGGAATGAATAACTGCTAATTGGTAGATTTCGAAAAAGAGACTGTGCTATTGATATTTTACCTGTTTTGAAACTAGACCCATGCTCTGATAGAAGGAGGTGTCATACAATTGCAGCAACAAACTGCGCTTCATGCAAATATTTAAATTGTTGCAACGGATTACAAATCTATTTTGAGGCATTTTTTTTATAGATTAGGCCATACTGTATGTGTGACAGGATCTTAATAGAAGATTTACGCATTAGTTTTCCACCAGGACTTCTATCAACACTCTCACTGTCCTCGCAATCGATTTTGCCCAAATATTATCATGAAGGAGAACCCCGAATCTCAGGATGTATTCGATACTGAACCAGATGGCAATCACCCTTGGATAGACTAATTTTTAAACGCCTAACTGCCAGTTTGTTCCACTGTACAGGCGTGGTTGTGGATACGTTTCCAAGCAGACATGCCTTGATAGCACCCACTTGAAAGTGGAGGTAACTCAGCTATCCGACTCGTCACCGGGAAGCTCCTTCTCTTCCACATTTTGGAGTGCTTCCTACGCGGCCAGGGCCGAACAAATGGGACAATACACCTTTCCTATGTCCTGTAGCTTAGTTTATAATCTACCAGATCTCCTCACAGGCCGTGGGACAAAAAAAAAAGGCAACCCCCTCTGACCCGTCCTGCTACATTGCATGTACATCTTGTGTATAATCCCCCATCCTTTTCACGTGGCTCGGGGCAGAATAAACATGTGCAGATAGACCCAAAGAAGGAGGCTTAAGAGGTAGTAAATCTAAATTATTCAATGAAAGAAGAGACCTGGAGTGGTTCGGCACGCAAGGGGGAGGAAATTTTGCCTCCTTGTTGGCACATGTTGGTTGAGCCAACCACCCCCAACCAGGACAGGGAACCTAAACACCTTTATATTCTGGCATCTGCACGTAGTGGCATCTGACCACGCTATGCTCCTCTTTCTGGAAATCACACCATTTGCCGAGTTGTTCGGTCAGGTAGTCGAGGGTTACAAAATTTAGTTGTTGTTACAGTTTTTCGGCCATGTTTGTTTGGATTGGTTATCTTGTATTATTTTTAAATCAGTGAACTATCTATGACTGGCGTATTGTTTGTCCTCCTAATTGTTAACTCCTTTAAAATAAAATAAAAGAATAATACAAAAAGACTTACTAATACCTGGTTAGTTCTCTTTTTAAAGTATTTTGTATAACTCAGGGAGCAGTACATATGAAAAATAGTGAGCAAGATTTGGTGAGCATTTCTTAATTCCAATTAATAACACACAACATTAAAAGTCAATTAACCTTTCAAATAGATATCTAGGAACATATATTAAAAGATTTCTAAAAGTCAATGTAAAATAGCAATATATGTGTTTAGGTTTGTAACATAGTCTCTACAAATATATATTAAAATATATCAAAAAGAACATCAGTGACATTGTAATATAGTGCATTTACTTTCGTCACCTATATAATTTTATACAATGGTCTATAAAGTGAAAATGAGGTCAATGGTCAAATACCCATATTCAACCTAGTATCACCATGCATGAAGCTTGACAATTATCCACTAAGGAAGAGTTGAACATATCAAATATCGAAGTAAATATCGAGTGTGTAGAATTGCAATAATGTATGTATTTCCTTGATATATGTATGCACATACATACATACATACATACATACATACATACATACATACATACATACATACAAACATACATACATACATACATACATACATACATACATACATACATACATATATATATATAACATAATGTATTAAATTCATGAGATACGTAATATAAATGGATAATAAATCAAAAAAATATATATAAGAACCCTGCTGCAGGTCACTTGACTGTGAGTGGGATTTGAACCTGGGTTGCTCATGTAAAATGTATCCACTTACCCTAAGGATTCAACAATCTCGAGGATGCCGATTATTCGTATCATTTCAATTGGGCCTCAGCCTTTCAACTCACGAGATTTGCAACCCTAAGTTCAGGTTTTAGGTATGTGACATGTTCATATTGCTTAGTACTTACCTATATTGATTTCCAATTATTGGGACTGGGCTTTGGAAGCATTGATCGTTAACTGTGGTGGAATTTTCAAGCCTAAATTCAGATTTTTCGAACTTTGCCCGTATGCAATTAATAACTCGCCGAGTTGTGTGGAGTAGCTTCAGAGGTTTCTCTTTTTAAAGTATACTTGCTTGCCATATGCTTAGGGTTCACCAATATGCCATTGTTAAAAGAAGGCTTTAATATTTTTCATGCCAAATTTGTGAAATTTGTGGTAACACGAGTATAAGCTAAACTCATCGAGCCATGTGGATCACAACTCGAATGCTAAAATGACCTCTATTGTAAAATAAATGATTTAATACTGCAGATGCTAAATTCCTGAAATTTTTGGGACCCTTTATTTAGGCATGTATTATGAAGCAAAGTCTTATTCTTTCGGGATTGCTTCTTTTATGTTCAGATATTTGCTTAATGATTGTCTAAGGTTCACGAATATTGCTATTATTAAAGATGAGGTTTTAAGTGAGTAAATATGCTAATTTGCTTAAAGGTACAAGTCTGATATGTACAAATTTTAGGCCATGTGAAACAACATTCTAGGCATGACAACATAATTATAGTGCTACATTATGGATACATTTACATTTAATAACATATTTGTTTATTAAAGTTTTGACTATTTTCTCTTAAGTTTGAAACTTTTAAAATAGAGTCAAAATAGCATACCTATATTCTCTAAATATATGTAATATATGCCGAGAGGTATATATTACATATATTTATATATTATATAAATATATAGGTGCCTCGTGAACTTCACCTCTCGGCATATTTTACATACACATGTTTTGGTAAATGTTTCATGGTATGTAAAATATGCCGAGAGGTGAAGTTCACGAGGCACCTATATATTTATAATATATAAATATATGTAATATATACCTCTCGGCATATATTACATATATTTAGAGAATATAGGTATGCTAGTAGCAACCGCAGGAGTTGCATTATACATAAAACAATACCAAAAATAAAGTATGAAAAATAAGGGGGAATTTAGTTCGTGTATGAATAAAATAAAATTTATAATTTAATATTATAATTACTTATTATCAAAACATAGTCACTTATGTAATTTTCTTATGTAATTATATTACTATATAACTTAACACATATTTGACTTTGGAGAATGAGTATGAGCAAAAAAAATCAAGGTCTATAATGCACGAAGTTCTTATGGATTTTATTAGTAACCGTATTATCAAGTTAAAAAAATACAATCCTTTTTCATACGAATTGAAATGTGTAATGTACATCACATGTAATGACAAATTCATATAATGCAATGTGTGCTACATATGGTACATTATTTATATTCCAAGGACATAAGTCTTTTTTCCTCAGCCTTTCGTTTCGAAAGTAGTTTTCCGTTCTTCATTTTTGCATAGCGCTCATATGAAAATGGCGGAGATATTCTTAGACTCTGCAACGACTTCACTCGAGAGATAGCCACAAATGTTAACCCCATTGTCTCTCTTTCTTCAATATCAACTGTAGCCTTGGAAAGAGTCAAACCTTGCGATTTATGTATCGTCAATGCCCATGCCAACCGTAAGGGTAATTGGTGTGTGCGTCCCCTTTGTATTGGTGTAATTGGGATGGTATGCGGAGTTCTATCTTCAAATGGTATTCCGAAGTAACTATCAAATTCAACCATTACATATGTTGGCGGGTTCGGTGGACCAGTACCAGGTGCATATACTATGTTTCGAATATATCCCAGAGCTCCATTTACAAGACCTGCTTCTATCCAAAGATTGGATGTTAGCATAACCCTTGCATCATTAGAAATTAATAATTCTAAATCAAGTTCATCATTCAGACCTCCTGCCAGTGTGTTGGCGGTACTTGTTCTAGTTGCAATGCTACGTGCGACAGGTCTTTTCAATGAATGCAATTTTTTTTTGTTGTGGTTATTCACGTTAATCTTTGTCGCCATTAGGTGAATATTATTATAGAATTCTTCATTTTTATCTTTGTCTAATGCAGAACTTGTTCTACTCATTAACAACATCCAATCATCCAGTGTTGGATTCGCATCTCTGAGATTGGCCAGAAGTTCTCGAAAACACTTTTGGTCTTCATCTTCTCCTGCTTGCCTAAATACCTTATCCAATGTAACAACTGTTCCGAATGCTTCCCATAACAGCTTTGCACGTCTATTACTATCATATGGCGGTTTATCGGTAACAGGAGGAAGTTGCCCCAAATCTCCTACCAAAATCATAGAAACACCACCAAAACTCATGTCTGCTCTTTCAGGGAATGCTTGACGAAGTCGGGAGTCCACGTTTTCTAGCAAACTTTGTCCGACGAAGCTCATTTCATCAATCAATACATATTTTATGTGGCAAATCTCTTGTTGGAATGTTGCAAGTCTCGATCCCTCCAATTCTGCAAAATCTGTAATAGGGATTCGAAGTTGTGAATGGATGGTCGAGGCACCAATATTAAAAGCTGCAACTCCTGTTGGTGCAAGCAATAGAAGAGGAGAACGTTCAGGGAATGATGCATCAAAAAGTGCCTGACGAATCGCACCAATCAAATATGATTTCCCTGTTCCCGTTGTTCCTTGAACTATCATGAGCAATGGAATGTTATTTCGATGTTGATTATAATGTGTCATTATTATATCAAGTGCTTGTTTTTGTTTAGCACCCAAGGTGTCGCAATTGAAATTCGGGGCTAATTCATCATCTATAACCAACCCATTATCTTTCATGCTGCTTATGAATTTTATCGCTTTGCTTGTGTATTCTTCACCTCGATATTCATCATTCCATGGTGCTTGTCTGTCAATATCTCTCCTTCCCAACATATCTATTTCCATCGCTTGCAAAATTTGACCATGATGAAGCCTACACATGATTTCCCATTCATGTTCTATTGTATTCTGTTGAACATGTGGATTAATTTCATCTTCAGAATTACTGTTATTTTCAATGTCTTCTACTGCAATCCTCCTTTCGACATTCCATGGATTATAACGGAACGAATCCCAGTTTAAACTTATTGAATCAGAATCATGTCCGATATCTCTGTCTATATCTCGAAACGGCTTGTAAAGCAACAAATCTGACCAACAAAAATCAACCCATTTATGAGATTCCCGCGAAAGGGACAGAGGAAAACCTCGGGAAAACTCTCACAATAGCTCCAAAACTCCTGACCTCCCACTTGTTATCCCTTTTTCTCCTTGGATTATATGTCCAAGATCTAGCGGCATCAATAAGAGACACACTTTCCATGGAAAAAGGCCTATTCTTGTACCCATCAATGAAACTTTTTGCATGTTCCTCATGGTCATCTGCATCAGGTGTTGTTACTTTTTTGAACACCTCACGTGCAACATTCAAATTGACAAATACTCTACTGCTCTCTACCAAAGGGAGCTCTAACAACATGTGACATGTTTCTTGTGCACCAATGTCTCTTTCAACAATTGTTTCGGTTAGAAGTCTCCTATATGCTGTCGCTGCCATTTCATCTGGGTTTTCAATATTTGCCATCCGCATCAACATTTGATGATAAGTTTCAGAGCTTTTCTCCGCTTTCGCTGCATACTTTGCAATGTACTTGACTACGGCATGTTTGGAAAGAACAGGTTGCCAATCTACGTTTGCTCTCCACAATTGTAATATGTAGCGATTATGTGTATTTACCCTATCATCATTTCTCGCAGGTTCAAACTTTTTATCTCCCGTCTCTGAGTCTTGATATAACTTTGATCCATCGAGATTCAATGGCCACGGTGCATTATACCTGCAAAATGTAATAATCAATTATTAGTTCTTCCATGTATGTGTTTTTTAGTTCAATTTAATTATTCAAATTTTTGAACATCTTACCTACAGACACTTTTTCCCCTTTTCTTACGTAGGCAGGCACCCTCTCTACACATCGTATGTCATTCTACACTATTGAGAATCTCTTCATAGTCACGTTCCATATCGAATTGTGTCAGTTGTCTTGTATTTCGAAGACACGGATGTTGCATAAAATTTTGGTAGACCTGTAACATAGAACATAAGAATACACAATATATTTTGAGAACGTAAAAATTCTATATAAATCATAGACTCGATGAGAATCGATAAATTACCTGTATGTTTCGTTGGTGCGGGTCATCCCGAGGATTCCATGCATGGACAATAGAATGGAAGTATTTTTCAGCATTTCCACGTTGAAAATCATCATTCCAATCAAGGTTGTCCATATTCGGTGCCCCTTCTAACCATATGAATCCATGCACATGTGGCGAACCTCTATGCTGCCATTCATATCTAGACCAATAATCTTTAACTTTCATTCCTTTTTGTAATACCTCCTTTCGGAAAAGTGTATGTCGCAGGTGCATATAATGTGCCACTATATGTGGATAATCGATGATATTTTTCCTTCGCCAATTTTGTGCTTCTCGTGGATTATCCGGCGGTGTTCCAGGCATTAATGCATGTAGATCAGGCCAATACATATCAGTTGCGCTCAATGTGAAAAAAATAGTAGGTGATCCTATTTGATGCAACATGTCAGCCAATTCACCACGACATTTTGCCCAGTAAGACCTTGTACCCCTCAATGATGTTCCAAACCGCATCAAACGATCAGCCAGATTGGAATGGGGAACATTCTTCATATGCTCACGTAATTCGTTGATGGTGATTGGCATATCTTGGAGGTTTTTCTTCACAAAAACTGCAGATGAATTTTGTGCACGATGTCTCATGATCATGTTCATCATGTAATACCTGAACCGAGGATGTCGGCCAAATCGGTGATCCCTATATCGCAATAAATGCTTTACAAATTCATGGAGACGTACTCGTCTTAATCGCGGTTCTATCCAATCACATTTCCCATCAGGAAAGAGAGTAGGGAATGCCATATCAAGTAGTCCTACTGTCACATACTCATTGATAGGAGATGCTCCTATCCCTGGCCAATCAATGAGTGCTCCAGGGTCCGCATGAGGGTTATTCACCCATGCATGGATTAATTCCATCTCCCTTGGTGCATTAGGTGGTTTAGATGCCATCGATGTTGTATGACTAATTATATTTCCTTCATCTGTCTCCACGGTCGGACCTACAAACACAATTTCATTTGCATCGGAATCAAACTCCATATGAACTGAGTTCAGCTGCTCGAACACATTCTCAGCAGAATGAGGTGGAAGTTCATTCAGAGGATTTTCATTGATTTGGACATCTGAATAGAACTTATCATGTTCTATTTTATATTTCAATGCATTATAAACTCGCTCTCTATTGACTGTAAAGTCATAATTTGTTCCACGCTGATCTCTCCTCCGAACAATAATCATCGGCAAATCTTTCAATCTATGGGGTAAAAGATTAGCGATTTCTTTTACTTCTTGAGGAAAACTTATCGTGTGACCTTTATATTTATATTGACCTCCTGTTGCATGTGTCACCTGTAGGATTGGGTTGACACGGGCTATTAACATTTCCTCAATTTGAGTTAAGTTTGCAAGTTCTGGCGGTTGTGGCCCAGGATCCATATTGTTTGATGCCAAAATCGATGATGACCTTTCTCTTGTCGACATCTAGTACACACAGGTCCTTCAGGTGTTCGAGAAACTTTTATTCCAATGTAACATTCTTGACAAATATAACACATGACCGGCGAAGAAAGGTTATCAAGACCGTGTCGAAAAATCATTTGGACCGTATTGAAATCTCTCCCAAGCATTCCATTGGGATCATCTATCATGTGTTCTCTCGCAATATGCGAGTCTTGCATTCTTCTTCTTCTTCTAGGTTCGATTGTTAACTCCTCTTGTAAATCATTATTTTGCATTCTTCTTCTTCTCGTTAACTCGTTGTTCGTATTGGTTGTAATGTCGTCTCCTGTTGCACACTATCATTCTCTAAATTATTTACAACATCTATATTCATTATATCTTGGGCCAAGTTTTCTGGTGTTTCGAGCACGCAATCCATCGATGTTGAATTTTCTTCCCCAGAATTAGCTTCAACATTACCAGCCATTCTACGATAATTCCTCTGAGATGCTTCGCGGTGAAGTTCTTGTCTATGTAGTCTTTCCTCCTCTTGCAACTGACCTGAACGAATCTGTCTTTGTAACCTTGCTCTTGATACATGTGAGTCATCTTGAGACGATCGTTCACGAATTATTGTCATGTTATTTGCATGTTGTCGTCTTTCTGCATCCAATTCTTCATTTGTTAATTCAGCCCTCCGTTCTGCGAACCTTTGTCTATCGTTATCATTTCGAAGTTTCCTTTGTTCCTCTCGTTGTGCATCTGTCATTTCTTGTTGTCTCCTTCTGCGATATTGTCTTTGATATTCTCTTCGATATGCTCTTCTTTCATCTTCATTTTCAAAATTTAATCGTGGTCGAGCCCCACCTATAAATTATTTTCAACAAATTTTGTAATTATTTATATAACTAAAAAATCCACGTACATGTAATAGAAATCAATCATATATTATCCAAGTTGTAACAATTAGCAAGGCTAGTCAAAGAATGATATGAATTTAAGAGAATAGGAGATTAGAAAAAGCGTTTTCATTTCCATATCTATGACCTTTTGTTTGATTTATAATAGTTTTTTCACCAACACACTCAAAACACTATGCAATTTATAAAATCTTTTATATAAATAATGCAAGTAAATCCTCACATTCTCGTCTTTCTTCCTCAGCAAACCGATCTGTACGAATCTGTCCTTGTATCCTTATTCATGATACATGTGAGTCATCTTGAGACGATTGTGCACGAATTGTCATCATGTTATTTGCATGTTGTCGTCTCTCTGCATCTATTTCTTCATTTGTCAATTCAACCCTCCGTTCTGCAAATGCTCTTCTATCATTATCATTTCGACGTTTCCTTTGTTCCTCTCGTTGCGCATCTGTCATTTCTTGTTGTCTTCTTCTGCGATATTGTCTTTGATATTCTCTTTGATATTCTTTTCTTTCCTCTTCATTTTCAAAATTTAATCTTGGTGGAGCCATGCCTTTAAAGTATTTTCAGAAAATCACCTAATTATTTATATTATTTAAAACTCCATGTGCATGTAATAGGAAATAATCATATAGTAAAGAGAATGTAAAAATTATGAAGGACGCTCAAAATATGATATGAACTAAAGCGACACAAACTATCACATTTACTAATACCTCAATTCTCTATTAACTCAACAATTCTTCATCAACGTCATTGTATAAATCGTTATTATACAGGCAAGTTGTGACAATTCAACAATGTTCCTCTCATAAATAACACAATATCAAAGACAAAAATATAAAACAAATAATTCTCAATTGCGTATTCAAAAATCAACTATATCCATGTCCTTCAATGAAATAAACACACACCACATTGTAAAGAAATGTTCAAATGCACATATCCACGTTAATCATTGCTTGAAAAAACACAACATACAAAAAATAATATGTCATCCACTCATAAAAATGAAAAACATTATGATGGAACCATAGTTCCTGAGAATTTATATTAAAACATTTTTCCAAGCATACACAAAATATGATTTCACGGTTTTGCTATAGAAATATAAAATATTTATATTTGACATTTCTTATAGAAAAATTGCATTGTTAGAAGATGCATATGTTATACATACATCGGGATTTCCCTCGTTACGTTGCTTTAAAAACCTTTTTGAGAACACAGGATGACATCCAAATTAGGACGTGCTAGGAGAGCATAACAGGAAACATCCCATTTGCAAATCCTAGCTCCCGGTATCGAAAAAGGCACATGCAACGATAGATTCCGAGTTGGACAAATATCCACAAATGTTCCCCAATGAAAATAATGTAAGGATATATATACGCATACAAAAATTTCTCATAAACATCACATTCTTTTTTTTCAGAAATTTTATATTAGTCAATGTCTTAAAATTATAAATGTACAAATATTCAATTTCTAAATACACAATGCACACTAAGATGTTAAAAATTGTCTATATAATAAAAGCAAAATCTTAATAATTGAACTATTTAAAAATTATCTATATAACAAAAGCAAAATCTTAATAATTGAAATATTTTACAAGTTTCTATAATTTTTAGATGATATTGCTAATACATCTCTAATTGTAATGTTTCCGATTGTCTTTTTAAAAGTAAAGTTTGTAGAGAGACTATCACATCTCACTCTAAGTTACTACTATTATAAATTACATATCACTTTGAATAATAACTATTTAAAAGTTTTATTTAAATAAATTGTTAAAATAAAAATAAATATTTTTACATGGGTTTATTAAAAATACAAACATTAATAAAGTAATAATTACCATCTACACATAGAAATGTTGGTTTTCTATGTCAGGGAATATGGAAACCTATATTAAACATGAAATATATTGTTTAATGTGTTAGGAAAATTTTTATTCAATATATGGGTTGATAAAAATACAAACATTATTAAAGTTGTAATTTGTCTTGGGCACATAGAAATGTTGTTTTAATAATACATCTCAACCGGAATCTTTTTCTAAACAATTCAACTTACAATGTCTACATTTTTTTAAAAATTACTCAAAATTTCAAGTATATTTTTTTCTTTCAAAATTAATAAATTTTACCAAGATAGAAATTTAAATAGGATATAAATTTCATAAAGTAACTTTTAGTAATACATCTCAACTGGATTTTTTTCTTTTCATTCAAAATTATTAAATGTGATATACATTTAAATATATATAAATTCATAAAGTAACTTTTAAAAATACATATCAAACCTAAACATCAAAGTGAAAAAGACATTGAATATATTTTCTAATAATAATTTTTTTATAAATTTCATACCTATATCATATTAATTACTAATCCTGGAGTGTGTCCAAGTTATGTGAACTGCAATTAATAAATTTGTTTATAAATTTCATACCTATATCATATTAATGACTAATCCTGGAGTCTGTCCAAGTTATGTGAACTGCAATTAATTATGTCTCCATTTCCTGCAATATCATGTAAGGTAAGAATTTATTCACATAATCCCAAAAATAAAATTGAAATATATAAAACACTGTAACCTGTCACAATTTCCAATCCGGGTTTGTTTATAAGGAACAAATTAAATTATGCAGTGAGCAATGTTCTATCTAAAATAAGGAATTATACTGAAATGAAACATAAAGAATAAGATCTTACTATCACGTTATTGAACCTGTCACAATTTCCAATCCGGGTTTGTTTGTAAGGAAGAAATTAAATTATTATAATGCGTGGGGAAGTTATGTAACTGTTTTTAATAACTTATTTATTACTTAAAATTATTTACCTAATAATATATTTCATATTTAAACTTATTTATTTATTTAAACATTATAGTTTTTAAAATTAACACACTAAAAGTATTTTTTACTTGTTTAAACAATTTATTTACTTTAATTTTTAAATATAATTCACTTCCCCACATCCGATAATTTAAAAAATTAATTTACTAAAGTATTTTTTTTAATTTATTTACTTCCCCACACCCTCTACACTTTAGTTTATGTAATTTCCCCAAGAATTAAATTAAATTAGTAAATTACTAAAGTTAAATTAAAAATTATTTACCTAATAATATATTGCATATTTAAACTTATTTATTTATTTAAACATTATAGTTTTTAAATTAACACATTAAAAGTATTTTTTACTTGTTTAAACAATTTATTTACTTTAATTTTTAAATATAATTCACTTCCCCACATCCGATAATTTAAAAAATTAATTTACTAAAGTATTTTTTTAATTATTTAACCTTTAAATTATTTACTTACCCACACCCTCTTCACTTTAATTTATGTAATTTCCCCAAGAATTAAATTAAATTAGTAAATTACTAAAGTTAAATTAAAAATTATTTACCTAATAATATATTGCATATTTAAACTTATTTATTTATTTAAATATTATAGTTTTTAAATTAACACATTAAAAGTATTATTTACTTGTTTTAAACAATTTATTTACTTTAAAATTAATTACTTCCCCACACCGAGAATTTAACAAATTAATTTACTAAACAATTTATTTACTTTAATTTATCTAATTTCCCCAAGAATTAAATTAAATTAGTAAATTACTAAAGTTAAATTAAAAATTATTTACCTAATAATATATTGCATATTTAAACTTATTTATTTATTTAAACATTATAGTTTTTAAATTAACACATTAAATTACTAACCCGATAATTTAAAAAACTAATTTACTAAAGTATTTTTTACCTTTAAATTATTTACTTCCCCACACCCGAGAATTTAACAAATTAAATTATTTACTTCCCCACACCCTCTTTAATTTAACCAATTAAATTAGTAAAGTTTTTGTAACTTCACCCTCTTTACAAATTTTAAATTATTTACTTCCCACACCGAGAATTTAACCAATTAAATTAAAAGTGTTTTGTAACTTCTCCACACAAATTTTACAAATTAAAAATAAATATCACGGACACAATTTCACGGGCACGACATCAGACTCCTCCACTCAATATATATATATATATGAGAATGCCTCTCTTATTTTCTGAAATTTGGAACCCTGAATTAAGATCTTAGGTATGTAATACGAGCATTCTCTTATACTTGAGGAAGTCCTCTTATTTGGTTTGATTATTTAAAATCCTGTAAATAAAGATCATAGGCACAATAGGTTAATGTTAGGATATGTAATACAAGCATGGTCTTATTCTTTGGGGGTTTCCTCTTTCTTTTGTTTAAAATTTTGTTTGTCATAAGTCTAGTGTTTGATTCTTTTAAAAGTTGTAAATAAGATCATAAATGTAGTTAGGAGTCAGCCATAAGTGCCATACATTATCAGAAAATATGTTGTCCAAACGAATTTCAAATAATTGTCAGAGCACCTGACCTGTTGAGCCCTTGGATCTTGTAGAAATACGATCATACTGAAGTAATTGTTGCTCTGTAAGTCCGTAATGAAAATGTATTCTATTTTTCCTTTAGATGGATAGGATGTTTAGAAGGTTTCAAATGTTTTTTTCTTGCCTGGCTGCTTAATGCTGTTGGGATATGTAATTCCTCTTTCTTTTGTTTAAATTTTTGTTTGTCATATGTCTAGTGTTCGATTCTTTAAAAAGTTGTTAATAAGATCATAAACATAGTTAGGAGTCAGCCATAATCACCATACCCAATTGAAAAATATGTTGTCCAAACAAATTTCAAGTAATTGCCATAGCGCCTGACTTGTTGCTCCCTTGATTCTTCAAGAAATATGATCATACTGAAGTAATTGTTGCTCTGTAAGTCCGTAATGAAAATGTACTATTTGTTTTTCTTTTCCATGGATAGGATATTTAGAAGGTTTCAGTTTTTTTCTATCTTGGCTATTTAATAATGCTGTTGGGATATGTAATACAAGCATGGCTTTATGCTCAAGGGATATCTCTTTGTTTTGTTTAAATTCTTGTTTGTCATATGTCTAGGGTTCAGTTCTTTAGACTTTAGTAAATAAAATCATTCCCACAGCTAGGAGTCTGTAATTTTTTATGCGAATAGTTTGAACTCCAGATTCCATTTAGATTGATATTTTTGGGATGTGGCAATGTTTTGTATAAACCCCATTGTAAATGGATTGGCAAGGCTCAGTTAATTCTTGAGATTGGTGAAGAAGTTAAATCTGAAAAAGTTCAAAATCTGAACAATATATTTAAGCTTAAATAAAAGGTCCTTTTGTCCGCTCAATCAGATCTCATACGCCCATCTAGTGTGCTTGTTAGGCTGTGACCTAAAAGATGACCTTTACCTTTTTATTTCAGTAGTAATGCGATAAAGCATTTTTTCCCTTAAAAAAGCCATATTGTATTATATTTATGAGAGCTACATACATTGTCTTCCTGGGATTCAGGGTTATAAACCCCCTTCAACTTTCAAGTGCTCCGGTGAACTTAAACAGAGTGGGCACCATTGTTAAAATAACAGTGGAAGATTTAGGGATAAAAATACCTTTGATTAGAAATTCACTTCCTTGAAGCCAAAAGTCATTATTTCCTCGGGTAGAATCTGTAGAATCAATTTCAATGTTTGGTGGAGATTCTTAATGCTGAGAAAATATTTCCCCTTTGCTCTGTATTTTTACTTCCTTTTCTTATCTCAAGGTTTGTTTTCTTTATATGTTTTAGTATCATGCAATGCCAAAGAAAGATTTCACAAGAAAAAAACATCTCATGGTTGTCTATTGGGCAACGGGAATGAGGACAAGGACAGGGGTTTGGGCAATGGCAAAGCATTTTTTCTTTTGACTATTTTTTGTTTGAACATTAAATTTGAGGGATGTAATTTTGCTATTAACAATAATTTATTTAAGAAAAGTCTGTAGCAAGTTTCCCAATTTTTGAGCTATAAAATACCTAAAAATCAGTTGAGCAAATCATCAGAGTTGGCCAATCCTTGTTACAATATCCACGTACACCGATATCCCTCTAAGTCCTCCTAGTTATGGTAATGCTAATGCCAAGTTACTGTTATAACTTCCCATGTACTGCCAAACATAGAATAGTGGCTAACACCTATGAGTAACAAAACATATAGCACAAATCTTCATCCATTGTGCAACTCGTATACAAATTATGCAAACTTAATTTAATCAGTTCCACCTGTATTTATTATCTGTATTTTGATACAAATAATGTATAGCCAGAAAGACCAATACAATCAGGATTAACACGACATAAGCTGAATAAAATTTTGAAAATACATAGGGAGAAGAGAAGAACCAAGCCAATTAATAGAGACATCAAATCCCCACAACAGAAAAAGAAGTTAAAATTGCAAAGCCCTGGCCCCTTAGAGCTTGCATACCATCCACACTCTGTTGTTATGCTTACATTACTTTGATTTTAGTGACCTTTGATATAAATAATGTGAGTAACCACCAGGTCTTGGGTAGCTAGAGGAAGGATACATCATGTTCTTAGGTTGTGCTTTAGCATCCCTGTTTACATCAGCAAATGAATGTCCCTTTCCAAATTTTTCAGTATCAAAATGCTTTGCCGTGTCCTTGGTATCCTGCAACTCTTCTAGTGTTTCAACCACATCAGTCATAAAAGGCCTGAATTTTGCTTCTGTGCAAAGCCACTGATAAGAAACCATCGATACTGTTTTGGCACATTTAATTGAATATTGACCGTCCAACCGAGTGTCTATAACGCGAAACAAATTGTGTTTATCATTCAAATAAGGCTTAGCCCATTCTACTAGATTATGCTCACCAGGAGGACGGTTCTTATCTAACTTGCTCGCCGGCCTGATTGCATTTCTAGTAAAACAACTCCATAGCTATAAACATCACTCTTAGCCGTCAAATGCCCTGTTAACATACATCATTCAATGGAAAGAGGAGTCAAAAATACTTCAGATTAAGAACAAAGTATATATTAGAAACAAACAGACACACAAACTACTTCCTAAGTCACATTTGATTAAGTATCCATATTAATTAATATTAGCCTAATGAATGCTCGAAAACCTGACAATTTGAACACCTGTTGCCACATATTCAGGAGCAGCATAGCCATAAGTCCCCATGACCCTTGTAGAGACGTGTGTTTTATCACCAGTTGGACCATCCTTGGCTAGGCCAAAGTCTGAAAGTTTAGCATTATAATGTTGCAGAAGTGACAAAATCAAGCACAAACTTAACTAAGAAAATTATTCCAGGTAAGATTAAATGGAATCAATTGGAAACAATACTTCAGTACAATATTGTAGATACAACAGTCAACATACTCTACACTTTGGAAGCTATATTCAGATATACACTTGCAAAATTCTCTGAATATCAAGAACTGCAAAAACAAATCGTGTCTCTGATCAATGATCTAAAGTCTGTTGTCAATTTTCAGACCGTTTGTCGGCCCATACAACAATTTTGTACAGTTGACTGAAAAATTAAGATTTGCCGATCAAAAAACACACCTAGTACTAAGAATCCAAAAACCCTTACATGAAAACAGATTTTTATACCAAAAAGAAAAAAAAACAGTTAATACTTTGATCAGAAGTAGTTGATTCAGCAAAATAAAAAATTGTTGAAAATATTTTTATAAATATCTTCCATTTCGAAAAGTAAATATATTTCAATTTTCATCTGTGTTCCCACATATAGAAGAAAAATTGTGCAAAGACAAAAATCAATTGTCTACAATCTGCAGGGTTTTTGTTTTTTCTTACTTGTACACTAATATTATAGTTAAATTTCATTGCAGTATTGATAAAATTTTGTTGTTTCCGTCTTCACTGTTGGATCTTGTGTTAGATTGTTAGGTACTATACTTGCATTGCAAAAGCATCCATGCCATCCATTTTAATTAATTACATGAGGCACTTGCGCAAATTCCACCTGTTGTTTTAAAGCATGCTTGAATATTTGTTCAGCTCCTCCACATCAAAAAACTTCATCTTCGGCAGGATTTGCCATATCATGGCCTTGTTTGATTTACATGCCAAATAGATACTTTGAAATCCCATTTACAATTACTAAATAAGCAATAAAATATCTATAGCGTATTGAAATCATCATCTCTATCAATTTATATATTTAGAATATGACTATTATTTTCAAACATAAATTTACATATATGTTTGTATTATATGTATTTTATCTTTTATATTAAATAATTTAAAGAGAAATATTAAAATGACGAGTTCTCAAAAATTGTTTGTAGCAATAGATAGTTATCAAATAAAAAAACTTTTAACTCAGTCTAGAACGCTTTTGATTTATGTTAAAAGTCTACACACTTTCGAAATTGATAATACACACAAATGGATAAGGGACGTAAACTACAAGGAGATTGCAAATGTAATATATAATACAACAAAAATTAACTAGAAATTATATTGTTGTTTCAAAATATTTCTAAAGAGATGTATATTCTTAATTTGTTAGTATTTTAATTTTGATAAGTTATATTTTTTAAGTGGACCAAATTTATTCAAGAGTTAGTCACATATCTCTCATATTTTTTATTGTAAAATATTTACATATTATTTTAATTGTCAACTCTTCCCATTTATATATTTGAAATATGATCACTATATGGGTGTGTATTGTTTTGAACAATATATAGAGAAATCGTAAAATTTAGGTGTGTGATAAAATTCTTTGGCAGCCATAGGTTGAATAGATATCAAGAGTGGGTTGAGATTAGAAGTTAATATTTAAGTTGGGGGATGGTACAATATCCAAAGTAACGCCTCTAATTTTCTATTATTAACATATAGGTGGCAACTAATTTTGGTGAATCTTTTAATAGACAAAGGAGGAGATATACACATGTTCTAGAGGCTATGGAATATGAAGATAGCTATGAAAGTAAGGCCTTATATTATAATGCTTCCAGTATCAATTGGTGTTTTATGCAATGTAAGACCCTACATTTAGTGGATCATAAGGTCTGAAGCCATTTTTAGGGGTAGTTACCTATGGTTTCCTTAAGAGATAGGGGAGAGAGTCACATGAAGGCTTTGGTGCACATCCCAAGGTGGACCTATATATTTTTAAAATTTCATAACCACAAATGATGGTAATTTCAATGGTTTTGCATATAAGTTGTAGAAAATTGAAATGACGTAACAAATAGCACCATTGAAAAATGTAGCTTCAAGCCATAAGTTATCACTAAACATGACCTTTTTAGCATTCCAAATAAGAAATTTTCATTTCAATAGGTCATCATTTGGGGCGATTTGTATTTCCATCAGGAAAGGGAAAGTAGGCGACTCTCTTCTTTATTTTAGAAACTCGGAGATGGACCTTATTTTGTTTGTGTGAACTACTTGAAGGATAAAGGACATGTGAGGTGTAAATCCACGAGCCATCATACGTTGGGGATATCTCTTAAAGTAATCCATTTTCATACAATAATTCCAATTCTTGAGCTGATTTTTCCATTGACGTAACTATTATCACAATATTTTTAACACACAACCTAGCATTTTTGGAACATAAATCACCACTAACATATGATTTTTTGTGTGAAATATAAGAAAGATACTATTCTTTACAAATATGAAAATGATGCTTCTAATACATTTTATTTTTATTTCTTATGTCTACATCATCCTTATAATGAGGGACTTTTTACAATGGAAATGAAAAAGGCACATACTGCATATATAGAAAAGGACATGTGAAAAAAGTTCTTGACATTGAGATCAATGATTTATATTTTTGAAACCATTACTCTTCATTCCAATAATAAATGACATAAATTTTTTTATTATTATTGTAGTTATTCATGATGTGAATCTTCTTTTAGATATGAATTCTAAAATTGTGTGGAACTGTTTCTATTATGGGTATTAAAATTTTATGAAGCTAGCATTCCATTTTTTAACCCTAAACAACACAATAATTTTTTTAGACTAATACCATATGCATATAATTTCTATAATAAGTATATATTTTAAGAATATTTGTGTACTCAAATTGGGATTCATCTTTGACCTCATGTAATTTCATTTTATTTGGTGATGAAATAAATGACAACTTATTGAGGAATTTCCCTTCAAGAGGTGAAAAAATAATTGAGCAAAGAATTGAGAACTTGTTGCTTGTATTATCTATCTAACAAATCCTCATGTATGGCATTAGACATAAATAATGCAAGTTCCTTTGAATGGGATCAAACAAGTGAATCCAAGAGATACTCTCGACCATGTTAAAATCCCCTAGAACCTCACATCTACATGTTATTTATTATGTAAACCTATGGCCTATCACATGTGTTCATAGGATAATAATTAATACTCATATTTTCAAATCTGCATCTCAATAATCTTTCGTTAACACCTCCTTACAATACAAATTTTCAATTATGAAATACCCCTTATGTTACAATATATTGAAACTACCCATTTTATATTAAATTTGTTTATATACCCCTTTTTTATTTCAACCTATTTCGTTTTGGATTCAATATCTTAAAATTTCAAGAAAATAAAATATATTTCAATTTAAAACCTTCATGAAATTCATCAGGGGAGTTTCATCCCCTAGGAAACCTAGATATTTTCTTAGGGTGCACAATGAGGAGGGTGCCATAATTTTAAAAAAAAAATGCAGGTCGACTTTCCAGCAGTCGGCTTTGCCATAGAATTTTCAAAAAAAATTAATAGTAACCCAGGTTTTGAATCAGTGCCATTGCCCATTGAGACATTCACACATATATACACAAGTAACAGAGCCTAAAGATAAATATTTAAATTCCTCAGCCCTTTGATTCTTGAACTGTGAACAAATTTTGATAGGTGACAGACAGTTTGACAGTGTTGAGTGATGGATTTCTTTACTCTTTACACAATTACACTATCGTAAATAGACAAATAGGAATAATTTAAATTTCATCTGGATGAATCATAATATATTATTTTTATCTCACTTTTAATCTTGCAAAACTTATAAGTTGTACAGGTGCCTTTCCAAGGAATATCACTTGTGACCTAGACAAGACCGTGGGAGGAATATTTCAACAGGAGCTTGCTTCAGAAGATTGTAATAAGTCTTACTAAAACATGGGGTACATTTTGTACCCTACTTCAAGGGAAAATAATATTTTCCCTTTTTTTTTTACTACCATCAATCATTCCATGAGAATAATCATGAATTGGGTCTGCGAAAAACTACTAATGATTAATTGGGTCAGTGTAAAGTAATCATGAATTGAGTCTAGAAGAAATTGGTAAATGGATGATTAGGTATGCAAATAATTATTAATAATTAATTGGGTAAGTGAGAGGTATCATGGATGTGAGCTAAAAAAATTTAACTTATAATATGCTTCAATGTACTGTCAGGTATAGTCTAATTACAATCATAAATGATGGTGTTAGTTTATAATTTTGCAACAGGGTATCTTTAACTAAACATGTCTAGTGACTCAGATTTTTCTCCAAAGTCTAAAACCTAAAGGTTCCTTTTAAATCAACACCAAATCTAGTAGATCATCTCGGGGGGGAAGTCAAAGAACATAAAGTTGAATGATCAAACCCTAACTGCTCTTACATTTGATGTTACAGTAATTTTGTTCTCAATTGCATCAATTATATAGTACATTTTGATTTAATTATTCTTATTATGTAATTGATTATATATATTTTATTTCATTTCTGTAATAGTATTGATTATAGTTTATAACATCAACAAGTATACCGTATATGGAGGGTAGTTAGTGTATGTAGTACCCACTACCCTTCGACACCCTTTGTTATTTATTTCGATACTGTCAACTATACTTAAGGATATTATTGTAGCTTTTTCATTTAGCATGATGTTAAATGTTAGAGATACTGGACTGTTGATTTCGATTCATATATGATGCGTGTAGATTATTAGAGACATTTTATATTGATATTGATATATTTTTGACATGGTTATATATATATATATATATATATATCAAACATGTGATATTTCGTCATATTGAGTAGACCTAGACAATTGAACTAATCTTATGATCTTATGGATATTGATGAAATGTAGAATTGAGGTGTGAAATTGTTGATATCGAAGTGTTGTAAATAGATGATTGTGGAATTATATTGCCTATATTTTATGTTTTGCTTCATATGTAGCCATGATTGTAGGATATATAATGTATATTTTATCCTAAATGTCAAAATGCAACGGGGGGATTGAGACCAACCAGGATTGGTATTATTTGTTTTCAACAGGGTCATTGGAAACATGTATTTTGTTATGAGTGTGTGTTTGAAATAATGTTGGGGGTTTCCCATGGGGTAATCACCTCCAATTGTGACCAAGGGGTTTTGTGTTTTCTCTTTTATTAGTTTCCTTCATTTGATTTTAGGATGTGATTTTTAGTGATGTATTCTCCTTTAATTAATTACTTCATTTATATCTAGATTAGTAAATTAATTAGTTTACTAAATTAATTAAGAATGGGTCAAAATAATTCATTTATTAGATTATATGGCTCTTGGATTATGTGTTGTAAGTTGAGTGCTTGTGATCTTGAGTGTTGTACACTCTACCCCTTCATGAAAATTCGAATTTGGTCCTTAAGGGCCAATTTTGGAGGCTTGTGGGACAAGTCAAACTTGTCACATACCTCTTAAATTGCTATACCAGCCCTACCTATGGGTTGGGAGGTAAAAAATAGACCCCATTATGTGTTTTGGGAAGACAAAAAGGTAAAATTATATTGCACTTTCTTTCTTGTAATTAAATTTTGTCCTTAGGGGGTGTGGGCTTGGATTGTGTGTGTAAGTAAATTGTCATTCCTCTCACCCACCAATTTATGGTGCATTGGGGTTGAGGTTTGACTTGTGAGGTGGAGTTGAGGATGAGTGATGTGGCATCCTACATGGAGCCACCTCACCCTCCTCTCTCCCTTTTCTATTTATTCAAGTTCTTTTTCTTGTTTGGGGGTTACTTCATTATTTTGTGCTCTTGCATTTTTAGGAGTTAGAGGATTTTGGAGTGCTTGTGGATTTTTTGGAGCTTATTGATGATTGTCTGGGCTTGAAGAAGCTTGGTGCGTGACTCTTGGATAAAACTCTATCATGGAAAGGTAGGACCTAAACTCTTGTTAAATGCTTTCTTTTATTTTGTATGCATATGTGTGTATTTTTTAGTGTTTTGTATGCTTGTTGGGTGCTTGGGTAAATTTCCTAAGTGTGGTGTAGGAGGATACTATGGGGATCTTCATGTGGGGAGGCATAAGAGTTCATTTCATGTTTTGGAGGGAGTTGGGTTGGGTGCCCCACCTTGGACAAGAAAATTCTTGCATTTCTTACTTGGTTATTTTGTTGAGGGAGCCATAAGAGATTGTAGGGAGGCATAAGAGAATGTGGGAGGCATAAGAGGTTCTTGAGGGAGGCATAAGAGTGTGTATGGGTTTTGAGATGTTTATTGGAGGGTTTTAAGGTGGGCACCCATTTCCCATTGGGAGGCATAAGTGACCTCCCCATAGATCTTGCTCCTTTGGCTTTTGAAATTTGAAGCCTTGTGTATTTTGTGGTTTTCCTTCTTTTGATTGTAGTTGTATTATTTGTGTTTTGGTATGGTTGTAACACTTTGTTTGTGATGTGGAAGCTTGTTTTTTTTCCATGAGTTGGATCCATTTTTCATTGCAATGTGGTTGGGCTCGGGGGCCAATGAGGAGGATGGCTTCTTCTCCTCATTGGAATTCTTGGTTGGGTGGAGAGTGTTGCCTCTCCCCCCTTTTTTTTTGTGATCAAATGAAGCATGGTGGAGCTCTCTTGTTGGTGATGTGAAACATGGAGCATTATTGGTGTCCTCGTGAAATCCTTACTTGTGATAAAGCCTTTTTGTTACTCCCACTCATGGTGGAAGATTTGTAATATTGTGTTTTGTTTTTAAAGGAAATGTTGTCTTGTAAGTTGTAATATTATTTGAAGAAGTTTATTGAAGAGTTGTGAAATTTCCCTTCTCTTTAATTTGTAATATGGAAATAAATGGACCAAAATGTAAATCATGCCTAGAAGCTTAGTTTTAGATTGTATTATGAGAAAAAAAGTTATTTGTTTTTAAGAAAATGAGTTATACTCAATGGGAAAAGAAAATTTATCTTTATTGTGAAGTTGTGTTATTGTAAATGAGAAAGAAGGAATATAGAAGTTGTAAGATGTAAATAATGTATACATAGTAAAATTTAATGTAGAACAAAGTTGTTATAGATATTTTGACCATATAAGTTGTAGTGAAATGGATAGAGGCAACAAATTTGAAGTATATTGTTATGTTGAAATATTGCATTGTATAGTAAGGAAAAATAACAATATTAGGAGTAGATTTAAATCTTCTTACTTTTGGACTTGAAAGAAAATTTAATGAATAAAATGAAAATAATCTTGTAGTTGTTATTATTACTATTGAACTAGAAAATGCTTTAGAATGAGTAATTTTAACTATAGAATGAATAAATGGAACTAAATCTTACAACTTGACATTTTAGGCACATAAATTTAAGTTCAGAATGAATTTTAGAACACTTTAGTAACTTTTGTTTTTTTTTTAGAAATCTCATATTTTAAGGTTATGTTTCTAAGAAAAATAACCACCACCCTGTGCAGTGCGGCATTCTCATAACCACTGCTCAGGCAAGATGACGGTCTCAGAACCACTGCTCTGTAAGCTCCGGCAAGGTGGTGGTTCATGAATTGTCACCCAAGTAGGGTGGTTGTCCCAGGACCACCAGCCTTCTCTAGAAAGTGGTTCTATCACTTACGGCGGAAAATGTAAATCCACGCCTATGCTAATTTTACCTTGGTAAAAAAATTATAAGCATGTAAAAATTTAGAGAAAACCTCCAGTAAACAAATAATGGCTAAATCTCATTGTTTAAAGCAATAAATCTTCAAATGGTAAATTCAAAGTACTCAAACTCATATATATTAATAGAGGTAGGGTTTTCCCCAAATGGAGAACTCCAAATACAAATAGTTTTGTAATAAAACCAGATTTGAAAAGGAAATCCCTTCAATCCTTGAATGAAATACATTACAATGATAAACCTACAATCTAAACTAATCTAAGCTTGATTTCCTTGTAGAATCCTCCATAGTTCTTCCTTTCTTGCTCCCATGGATTTCTTCTCTCCAACCTATAAATTAAACAAAAAAAGTGACCAAATGAGGAGACTTGGGTAAAGAAAGAGATTAAATAAAAATTCATAAGGATATTTAGGGTTAGTTTGGAACCCTAGGATCTAGTGGCCACAATTGAATTGATCCAAGGGTTGAGGATCAACCCTACATTTTTTTGGTAGGAATATATTTTATAGATGTTTTAAATAAAAATTAAAGGTATGTGTAGATGGGTGATTGGGGCCATTTAATTACCTTGGTGTACAAAGTCTCTAATCTAGCTCCTAGCATGTTTTAGAAAAATAATGAAATGGACATTTAAGTTATTAAATAATGGAACTATAGTAACTAAGTATATGGTAAATCTTTAGGGTGTGAATGTTAGTTAAGGGGGAGAAAACATTAAACCAAGTAAATTAAATTATGGCACCTTCCTAGTTGAATGTTAATAAATTGACCTTAGAGATAAATTAAGAATATTTAATCATTTAACTTAGACTTGGTTCATCCCTTGTAAAGTAAAGATTATTGGTGAAAATAAATTTAATGCACACTAAGGGTTGACACCCTTGTAACCTAATAATTGAAAAAAAATAGTCACAATCTTTCGGGTTAAGTGTTTAGGGTTTTAGCGTGTTCTTAGAACGTTGTTTTTGTGGGCATTACACTTGGTATCAGAGCCATGGGTTCAAATCTTGGACCCTTGGAAACACCTAGAAACTACAAGACATGAACATTTTAATCTAGTGCAATATATATATATATAGACCTAGAAAACCACACTGTCTGATAATTGTATAATATAGAAAACCTAGAAAACTGAAATGAAACCTAGAATGATGAACTAACTCTCACCTTGGTCTGTGCAGGAGGCACAGACTAGACAAGGGGTCCTTTCACATAGACCTATACTTACCACCTCCATATCAGGTGGTAGCGGCCATTCTAACTCAGATTTTATAAATGCTTCAGGATGTCAATGTCGTTATACACAAAGGGTCCTTAGGAGGATGAATTGTTAGACATGATATGGAGCCATCGCTGAAGGCTCATGAATATCCTCAAGACGGTGAGGAGCACAAGGCAGAGAAATTCTACTTGGAATAAACTAGGGTAGATTCACCACAGAGAGGGCATGGAGACATGATTTCAGGACATATGGATAGATATCAGAGCCCTTGGTAGAGGGAGGAGCATGTAGAGAGACCTAGGGTTTGTTATCAGTCATCAGTAGACCATATCAGGGAGATCCTGAAGCTACGACCATGTCACTATTATGGAGATATAGGTGGGTTTCAGGTAGAGGCCTGGTTGGTGAGCTTGAGCAGGATTCTTCAAGCTCTGCCCTTGTACTAGCAACATGAAAGCTCATGTTGTGATCCTTCTTCTGAGGGATGGATTAGATGTCTGATGGAGGACCGAGGAGCAAAAGCTCCATTTTGACTCTGAGATAGTTACCTAGGAGCTCTTTGACGAGTTGTTCAGGAGAAAGTATTTATCCAGGAGGTTTATTCAGTAGCAGGATAGATGAGTTTCACGACCTCTGTCAGGCATGTATGACTGTAGCTGAGTATGAGAGCTGATTTCTGAACCTACTCTAGTATGTTGACTATATGTAGGATGAGAAGTTCTAGATTCATAGGTTCATCCAGGTCCTAAATTAGGATTTGAGTAGTGCGGTACGAATTCACTACCCACAGACCTTAGCAGAGGCCATGGAGAAGGCCTATATTGCAGAGGAGACATGGGGGAAGACGCAGTAGGCTAGGGATAGAGTTCAAAGCTGTATCTAGTAGATGCAGGATAAAAGGTTGAGGGGGTCAACTCCTCCTCATGGTGGACAAGGTTCAGTTCAGTCTTCATACCGATCACCACAACAATCACCTCAGTAGCAGTAATAGTAAATCCACCCACCTTATAGACCTCTTTAGAGATTTCACACACAGAAGGGGCGGATTATGGGGCCTCCTTGTAGGGGTCCCATTAGGACATAGTGTGTACAAAGAGCTCATTCAGGAGGAGCTCATCAGCAGAGGCCTCAGTATTTCATAGCCAGATCGTCAAGATCCACAACAAAGACCTCTAGAGTACCGGCTTGAGCTTCATCTCACTAGAGAGGACTAGGTAACTATTATAGTTGTGGTGTTGTTAGAAATCATTGGAGAGAGTGCCCAGAAAACCATAGTAACAAGGGTAAGACATATTTTTCATAGCTTACTATTGGTGACATGGGGCGCAGCCATCAGATCTATGCAGTGCTTGAGAACTACCAGACTAAGCACCAGAGTACCGCGATAGACATGACATGTATCATTGTGGTATTCCTCCCTCGATTTTGTTTGATTTTAATTCATCTTATTCATTTATTGCACCATCCTTAGTAGAGTGTTATAGACTGGTGGTAATTAGGCAGGCTAGTGGCAGCTTTTGGAGCCAAAATTTTTGTAGACTCCTTAGTTAAGGAGTGTGTGCTAGATTTGGTTCCCTTCACCACTACCTCGAATCTTCAAATCCTTCCACTTGGTTCTTATGGAGTCATCTTGGGCATGGAATAGTTATCTACACATAGAGCTAGAGTGGATTATTACCATAAGACTATTTCTTGTATAGATGATCTAGGAGTTGAGTCAATGATAGAAGGAGTTAGGAGGCATGTTTCCATTCACACCATCTCTGCTATGCAGCTTAAGTAGTGTGTGTGATGGGGTTGTCAGATGTATGTTGTTACAGTTAGTGACATATCGGAGGACACATCTAGTGGGCCATCCCTCAATCACCATCACATCTTGAGAGAGTTTGTTGATGTCTTTCTAGGGGAGCTACCAGGGTTACCACCCCATTGTGAGATAGATTTTCACATAGATTTGGTTCTGGGTGCAGAGCCTATCTCATGAGCACCTTATCAGATGACTACCCCTAAGCTCTGTGAGCTCAAGTTACAGCTTGAGGGCCTTCTAGAGAAAGGCCTAATCCATCCTAGTGTATCCCCTTGGGGTGCACTAGATGATTTTTGTAAAGAAGAAGGATGGATCTCTACGGTTGTGTATTGATTACCACCAGCTGAACAAAGTAACGATCAAGAATATTTATCCCCTTCCACGCATTGATGATTTATTTGATTAGATGAAGGGGGCCACAATATTCTCCAAGATAGATCTTAATTCAAGGTATCATCAACTGAAAATCACGGAGGTAGATATTCTTAATACCACTTTCCGTATGAGATATGGCCACTACGAGTTCACAGTGGTGCATTTTGGTCTGATGAATGCCCTCAAGTGTTTATGAGTTTGATGAATGGAGTATTCAAGACTTTTTTGGATCACTTCGTGCTCATTTTCCTTGATGAAATTCTGATATAATCACATACGTGTGAGGAGCATGAGGAGAACCCTCGCCAGGTTCTTCAGTGTCTTCATCAGTAGCAGCAGTATGGGAGCTTGTAAAAGTGTGTGTTCTTTCAAATAGAGGTGCAATATTTGGGCCACATCATTTCTGGGGAAGGTATCATAGTTGATCCTTCTAAGATTTGAGCTATTATGGATTGGGCATTACCCACTAGTGTGACTGAGGTGCGTAGCTTCATGGGCTTGGTAGGGTACTACAGGATATTTGTACAGGAATTTTCTCGGGTTATGCACCCCATCACTCCCCTTCAATAGAAAGGGAAGAAGTTTGTATGGACAAATAGATGTGAGCACACCTTCATGAAACTGAAGGAATGCCTCACTATATCACCTATTCTTATAGTGCCAGATCCTCAGGGTGAGTTCTTCATTTGTACAGATGCTTCTTTGGTAGGACTTGGAGGTGTGTTGATGCAGGAGGGTAGAGTGGTTAGTTTTGAGTCTCGCAAAATAAAGGATTATGAGTTCAATTATCCGACTCATGATCTTGAGCTTGCAGTAGTTGTGCATGCCTTGGTTTGGTGGAGACATATCCTTCTTGGCCAAGATTCACACTTAGGACTGATCACTTGAGTCTTCACCACCTCTTCACGCAGCCCAATCTCAATGCTCATCAGCAGCGTTGGATGGAGTTGCTTTGTGAGTACGACATGGAGATAGAGCATGTGAAGGGGAAGGATAATGTGGTTACATATGCCTTGAGTATATGGAGAGATGTGGTTATGGCCACTTCAGTGGGTACAAATTTGTGGAGCAGGATCTTACAACAACTTCCTCATGATATTTTCTACCTTACAGTCACAGCAGAGATTGAGTCTCAGATATCCCTTGAGGGGAAATTTGATGGATTTTCACTAGAGAGAGATTGACTTCTTAGGTATAGAGGCTAAATTTATGTTCCTAGAAAGGGAGGATTGAGATAGGACATTTTCACAGAGGCTCATTGTGCACCTTATTTAGCCCATCCAAGGGTGAAGAAGATGTACGCCACCTTGAGACAGTTGTACCATTGGAGAGAACTTCAGAGAGATGTGGCTTAGTTTGTGTCACGTTGTTTAGAATGCCAAAAGGTGAAGGCCGATCATCAGCATCTAGTTGTCCTTATTTTTCCTCAAGCTATACCGGAGTGGAAATGGGACACCATTTCCATGGACTTTATAGTTGGGTTACCGATGTCGAGATACCACCATGACGCCATCATGGTCACAGTGGATAAATTGACGAAAGTGGCTCATTTTTCTCTAGTGAAGACTACCTACACAGCTAGTGTAGTGGCACAGGTATATCTTGATGAGATTGTTAGATTACATAGGATTCTATAAAAGATCATTTGTGACCATGATCCTTTGTACACTTCTCACTTCTAGGCTACGATGTAGCATGCCCTTGTGATGAAGATCAAATTTAGTATAGTATATCACCCTGAGACAGATGGATAGACCTAGTGGGTGAACCAGATTTTTTAGGACATGCTGAGGATGTACGTTATGGATCATCAGTCATGAGATGGGAGGAATATTTATACTTGGTGGATTTTTCCTACAATAATAGCTTCCAGAGTTCTATAGGCATGGATCCTTTTTAGGAACATTATGGAAGAGAGTGTAGAACTCCTCTTAGTTGGGACTGGTTATAGGAGAGGGTTTCTCTTGGAATAAATTTACTACAGGACATGGAGTAGTAGGTTATTATGATTAGTCAGAGATTGCAGGAGGTGTAGGAAGGCAAAGAAGTATGCAGGATCAGGATAGCATAGGGAAACTCGTAGTTATGAGGTGGGCATGAAGGTGTTTCTTCATGTCAGACCACATAAGAGCCCTATCTGTTACAAAAAAGGTTCTAAGATTGCTCCTAGATTTTTGGGTCCCTTTGAGATCTTGGAGTGTATTGTCCCTTTAGCCTATCGTCTAGCATTGCCACCCATCTTGTCTCGCATCCACGATGTGTTTCATGTTTATGTACTTAAGAGATATATTGCATACCCTTCTCAAGTGCTAGATTGGACCTCCTTGCAGGTACAGGATCAAGGGTAAGTGATGGTGGAGCCATTCTGCATTTTAGAGTGCAGGATCCTGGCCTTACAGGTAGAGAGATTGACCAAGTTCAAGTCCAGTGGGACAAATATGATGAGACTGCAGCTACATGGGATGATGCTACATTGCTATGAGTTTAGTTTTAACCGATGTTCCAGTGACTTCCAGGAGGAAGTTGAGTCTAAGGGGAGGGGGATGTAGTGCCCACTTCCCTTATACACCCTTTGTTATTGATTTCAATACCGTTGACTATACTTATGGATATTATTGTATCTTTTTTATTTAGCATGATGTTAGATGTTAGAGATACTAGGATTTTGTTGATTTCGATTCATATATGATGCGTGTGGATTATTAGAGACATTTTTTATTGATGTTGATATGATGTTGACATGTGTTATATATATATATATATATATATATATATATATTTATCATGTTATTTCGATATTGAGTAGACCTAGACAATTGAACTAATCTTATGATCCTATTGATATTGATGAAATGTAGAATCGAGATGTTGTTAGAAATTGTAAATGATATCGTTACTTTCCTAGATGATGTTTTGATTCATATATAGATGATTGTGGATTTATATTGTATATTTTATCTTAGATGTTTTGATGCGGCCACGAGGTCGAAGGAGGTATTATGTGTTTTGTAGGTAAACTTATCACAAAAAATAATGGGGGGATTGGAGACCAACCACATTGGAATGCTAGATAAATTCAACAAGGGTCACCATGACAACATGTATTTTGTTATAAGCGTGTGTTTTAATTATTGTTAGGGGGTTCCCATGGGGGGAATCACCTCCAATTGTGACCAAGGGGTTGTGTGTTATCTCTTTTATTAGTTTCCTTTATTTGATTTTAGGATGTGATTTTTAGTGATGTATTCTCCTTTAATTAATTACTTAATTTATGTCTAGATTAGTAAACTAATTAGTTTACTAAATTAATTAAGAATGGGTCAAAATAATTAATTTATTAGATTAGATGGATCTTGGATTATGTGTTGTAAGTTGATTTCTTGTGATCTTGAGTGTTGTACACTCTACCCCTTCATGGAAATTCGAATTTGGCCTTAGGGCCAATTTTGGAGGCTTGTGGGACAAGTCAAACTTGTCCCACACCTCTTAAATTGCTATACCAACCCTACCTATGGGTTGGGGGGTCAAAAATAGACCCCATTATGTGTTTTGGGAAGACAAAAAGGTAAAATTTTATTGCACTTTCTTTCATGTAATTAAAGTTTGTCCTTAGGGGGTGTGGGCTTGGATTGTGTGTGTAAGTAATTTGTCATTCCTCTCACCCACCAATTTATGGTGCATTGGGGTTGAGGTTTGACTTGTGAGGTGGAGTTGAGGATGAGTGATGTGGCATCCTACATGGAGTCACCTCACCCTCCTCTCTCCCTTTTCTATTTATTCAAGTTCTTTTTCTTGTTTGGGGGTTACTTCATTATTTTGTGCTCTTGCATTTTGGGAGTTAGAGGATTTTGGAGTGCTTGTAGATTTTTTGGAGATTTTTGGTGATTTTTTGGGCTTGAAGAAGCTTGGTGTGTGGCTCTTGGATCAATCTCTACCATGGAAAGGTAGGAGCTAAACTCTTGTTAAATGATTTCTTTTATTTTGTATGCATATGTGTGTTTTTTTTAGTGTATTTGAATGCTTTTTGGGTGCTTGGGTAGATTTCCTAGGTGTGGTGGAGGAGCAGACTATGGGGATCTTCATGTGGGGAGGCATAATAGTTCATTTCATGTTTTCTAGGGATTTGGGTTGGGTGATCGACCTTGGATAAGAAAATGTTTACATTTCTTACTTGGTCATTTTATTGAGGGAGACATAAAAGATTGTAGGGAGGCATAAGAGATTGTGGGAAGAATAAGAGGTTCTTGAGGGAGGAATAAGAGTGTGTAGGGATTTTGTGAATTTTATTGGAGAGTTGTAGGTAGGAACCCATTTTCCATTGCGAGGCATAAGTGACCTCCCCATATATCTTGCTTCTTTTGATTTTGCATTTTGAGCCTTGCGTATTTTGTTGTTTTCCTTCTTGTGATTGTAGTTGTATTGTTTGTGTTTTGGTATGGTTGTAAAACCCTATTTTTCATTTGGAAATTTATTTTGTTGCCATGAGTTGGATCCATTTTCCATTGCAATGTGGGCTCGGGGGCTAATGAGGAGGATAGCTTCTTCTCCTCATTGGAATTCTTGGTTGGGTGGAGAGTGTTGCCTCTCCCCCACTTTTTTGTTATGACCAAATGAAGCATGGTGGAGATCTCTTGTTGGTGATGTGAAACATGGAGCATTGTTGGTGTCCTCAAGAAATCCTTGTGATAAATACTTCTTTTTATTCCCACTCAAGGTGGAAGATTCATAATATTGTGTTTTTTTTTTAAATGAAATGTTTTATTGTAAGTTGCAATATTATTTGAAGAAGTTCATTAAATATTAATGAAATTTCCCTTCTCTTTAATTTGTAATATGGAAAGAAATGGACCAAAATGTAAATCATGCCTAGAAGCTTAGTTTTAGATTGTATTGTGAGAAAAAAAAGTTCTTTGTTTTAAGAAATATGAGCTAGCCTCAATGGGAAAAGAAAGTTTATCTTTATTGTGAAGTTGTATTATTGTAAATGAGAAAGAAGGAATATAGAAGTTGTAAGATGAAAATAGTGTATACATATTAAACTTGAATGTAGAGAAAAGTTGTTATACTTATTTTGAACATATAAGTTGTAGTTAAATGGAAAGAGGCAATAAATTTGAATATATTATTATGTTGAAATATTGTATTGTATAGTAAGGAAAAATAACAATATTAGGAGTAGTTTTTAGTTTCCTTTTACTTTTGGGTTTGAAAGAAAATTTATTAAACAAAATGGAAAATGATCTTGTAGTTATTGTTGTTACTAGTAGAAAAGCTAATGCTTTAGAATGAGAAATTTTAACTATAATATGGATAAATGAAGTTAAATCTTATAACTAGAAATTTTAAGCACATACATTTAAGCTCAGAATGAATTTTAGAACACTTTAGTAACTTTTGATTTTTTAAGAAATATCATATTTTAAAGTTTTGTTTCTAACAAATAGGACGACCACCCTGTGCAGAGCAATGATCTTGTAACTGCCACTCAAGCGAGACAACGGTCTCAGAACTTCTGCTCAAGAAAAGTTGTGGTCTCAGAACCATTACTCTAGCAATCCAGTGGTTTATGAATCATCACCCAGGTAGGGCAGCCATCCCCTGACCGTCGGCTTGCTCTGGGCGGCGGTTTTGTCACTTTCTACGGAAAACATAAATATGTACCTATGTAAATTTTCAGTTGGTCAAAAAAAAATTATAACCATGTAAAAATCTAGAGGAAACCTCCAGCAAATAAATAATGGCTAATCTCATTGTTTAAAATACATAAATCTTCAAATGGGAAACTAGAAGTGCTAAACATTTTATATATTAATAGAGGTAGGGTTTCCCCAAATGGAGAACTTCTAATACAAATAGTTTTGTAATAAAACAAAATTTTAAAAATAAATCTATTACGCTTGCTAAAACAACCCACTTGAGAACCAACGAACAACCTAGGATTAGATAGGAAAATTATGGAATAATTTTTTATTTTTTTGTTTAAAAGAGTCTACAACTAGGTTACAAGACAACATTTTTCACTAACAAGTTCCCAATGAATTCTACTCTACTATAATATATTTTCCTTTTTATTAACAAATATCTGAGGTCACAAGGTCCAAAATTTAGCGTAAGAAAGTTCAATTAGGTTAAGATGGTAATTCCTCACCATACCGATTCTCTAACAGGCTTAAAAGAGTCAACTTGATTTTTCTCAAAATTAATGCATTCAAAATATCCCTATATCATTCCCATTGGATAGGAAATTTCCTCGCCTTTCCAATGATATAAATAAGTTCTCCTAACTCCTCATATTTCTCAAGTTATAGGCCAACAGATCTTGGGAGGAAAAATATTCCCAAGAGCGGGCTTGCGGGCCTGGAGAGGAAAATTTTCCCCAACTCAAGCCTGTGGAATTTGGAGAGAAAATTTTCCTAGAGGAGAAAAGTAGACCAGAGGAGTGGGGAAGAAAAATTTTCCCAGACACGAGCCAGTAGAGCGGGGAAGACATTTAGCGCTTTTGCCCTTTTGGGACAAAGGTGCAATTTACCTCCGCATGCCCTGCGAGTCCAAAAGGGAACATGTGTCTAAAATTTTAACTGGGGTGGGAAGGTGGGTCGCCGGAGACCAAGAGGAATTTTTTTATTTTAAATTAAAAGGGCTAAAAAGGATCAAAACGATTACCACGCTCCTCTGCCGACACTCAAAGACTCCACGTGTCCAACCATTGGTTGTAGTGTGGCAATCGGTCCGTGGAGAACTTAGAAAAATTTGATTTTTGGCAAGAAGAGTGTTAAAGCATTTGAAACAATCCACGCCTCCATCCGATTCCATAAGGTGCCACGTGTCACACCCATCCAGTGATTCATGGAAAGGCGGGCCACCGCGGGAGAACTTAGAAGATTTTAACTTTAAGAAGAAATATTTAAAGGTTTAAAACTCTTCGCTTCCTTTACCCCAGGTATGCCACGTGTTAGACAACCATTGGCTGCGGGTTGGCGGGCCGATAGAATAAATTAAGAAATTTTGCCACAAAAATTTTTGAAAGAGTTAAGGTTTTAACGAGGATCCAGCCTCCGTCGATTGCCTCAAGAAGCCATGTCAGCAACACCTGATTGGCTGCAGGCTAGGCAGGGCTGGCAGAAAATTAATTGGCCAACTTTTTCCATTTTTTTTTGAACTTAGATTATTATTTTTCCAAAATTTTTTTTTTGACAAAAGAAAAGAAAGGCTTCGGGTCAGTGGAACGGCGGGGAACTCCATGAATTTGTGCTTTTTTGGCAAAAAAAAAAAGGGAAATTTTTAGCCCGTGGGTCCGCCAACGAATATTTTGAATAATTAAATTACATTGGATATTATTTTTGAAGCCAAATGAAGTAAAAACTTCAGAAGGCCGTAAATTTTGATTGGGAACTCATTTTTTGGCAAACGAGGACTTTCTGGAAATCTCTCAACATCCTCTTTGTACAACAACCTTAGGAATTTTATTTTGATAAATTTTAAATGGTAAATTTTGAGAAAACATATTTCTATCACTTAGAAAGTGAACTGGTATTTTTAACTTATCAATTATTTGTTCAAATTTGCCATTAATTCTTTCTCAACATGCCAAATAGACATGGAGGGTTTCACTTGGAAGGATTTAGGATAGATTTCAAGGGTTAAATTTGTTTGATGAAGATCAATTCGAATTTACACAATTTAACAACACAAAGGACTGAGAACTTGTTTGAGATTGATTTTAAAAAGGTTCTATGAAAATTTCCTAAGTATTATAGTTTTTTTGGGATTGTTTTAATATTTCTTAGCTTGAATTAATGTTTCAAATGTCTTTCCTAGTCTACAGGGTCATTCTATACAATTTCTAATAATTATTTGCCACTTGAAAATCATCTAACGAGCTCTAAAACTTCCAACTGAATAGATCCATTTACATTTTTCAAACTTTAAAATATGATTTCATTCTAATCCAATATTACAATGTTCTATTTCCTTCAATCAAAATGTAGAAACAAGAAAGAAATTTCTATTCTTTTCAAATCATGCACTTCACAAAACAAAGTATTACATTTCCTTCATACGCATTTCTTTCTTTCAATCAGAGATTTCAATTACATTTAAAATATCATATTCAATACAACAATGCAATTTGAGAAAGGTAATACAATCATTTATTGATTTCAAAATGACAACTTTACAACTTCTTTATTTCATTCTTCAAATTCATCATACATACAATTCTTTCTTTCAAAAATAGAAAACAGAGTATATCTCTTTCACATTTCAATTTACAACTTTCATTATCAATACAAAGTATCCTTCCATTACAATTAATATACAAGTTCATCCACTTCAAGTGGGAAAGGGTTACAATAAGATTTTATCTCAACAAGGGACTGTCAAACTATCTTTTTTCCTTGCTCCAGAACAACAACATGAAGATTTCTCATTCTTCCAATTTGATCACCACAAGAGTAGGGGAAAGGAAACACTCTTCACCCAACCAAGACATCCAATGAAAAGGAGAAGCCATCCTTCTTCATTGGCCCCCGAGCCCCATCCACAATGCAATTAAAGATGTGATACAACTCATGGCAACAACATGCTTCCACAAACACAAGCAACATTTTCACAATTAAAACATAGTCCAAAACAGAATGTAGTTTACAACTACATTAAAATATGAAAAACATTACAACTGAGGCTTCATCAAGCAAGCCAAAGGAGCAAAAAACTATGGGGGATGCTACTTATGCCTCCCAAAAGGGAAATGGGTATCACCACCTGAAATTACAAACCACCAAAATATAGTATATCAAAGCCCTGACATGCCCTTATGCCTCCCCCAAGTACCCCTTATTCCTCACATTTCCTTATGCCTCCCCAACCTCTTATGGCACCCCATAACGAGTAAAGAAATGCAAGCTATTTCTTTTTAAGGTGGAACCCAAATCCCAACTCCCTCCACACTTATACCTCCCCAAAACACTTGTGCCTCCCACAAAATAAACCCCGTAGTCTTCTCCTACACCATTCCTAGGCCATCTACCCAACATTCCAACAAAAATATGCCAAAACATTCACACAATTACATTTACATTCATAAAAGAAGAGAATTTCAAGAGCCAAGCTCTTACCTCTCCATGATGGAGTTTCCCAAGTTCCAAACAACAAGTTTTATCCAATGCAAACAATCCAAAAATCAACCAAACAAAAGCATGCAACAATCTTCAAACTTCTCCAAAAGCAAGAGCTCCAAAAACAAAAGGAATTCACCCTAAAATGAAGTCTCAAAGTGAAGCAACCCTAAACAAGGCAAGCAGTTTGAATTTTATAGAAGAGGGAAGAGAAGAGGATGAGGTGGATCCATGTAGGATGCCACATCACACATCCTCAACCCCAACCCAAAATCAACTTCATTCTCCAATGCATAATAAATAGGTGGGTGAATAATATGACAGTTTACTTACATACTCAAATCAAACCCACACCCCAAAGGACTGAAATTAAACCATGTAAGAAAAGTGCAATTAAAACTTACAATTTGTCTTACAAAAATGCATAAAAAAATCTAAATTTAACTCTCCAACCATAGGTATGGTTGGTAAATAAATTTAAGAGGTATGGGACAAGTTTAACTTGTCTCATAAGCCTCCAAAATCAACCTCCAAGGACAATTTCGAATTTCCAAGAAGGTGGAGTGTTTCACACTCAAAAGTTAATTTACACATCACTTACAACACTTTAATTCAAGGCCAACAACTCTATTAATTACTTTCTTATGACATATTTTAATTAATTAACTTAACAACATGATTACTCACAATATTACACACATTTAATAAATAATGAAAGGGTCAATGCACCACAAAATAAACACATGCAAACATCAATAAAAAGAAACCAAATAAATAAAAACACATAACCCTTGATCACATTTAAAGGTGATACCCCCCATGGGAATCCCTAACACAAACACAACACACACACACAAAAAATACAGTTGCCATGGTGACCTTGTTGAATTCATCTAGAATTCCAATGTGTTGGTCTCCAATCCCCATATGTTTGTTGTGATATTTGAACCTGCAAAACATAAATACCTCCTTTGGTCTCATGGCCATATCAGAACGTCCAAAATAATATTAATAAAATTTCAAAATCATCAATATATATGAATCACAACAACATCCAGGCAATCAACAATATCACTTGAAATTTCATCAACAACTATATCATCATCAAATTAATTCAATTTTCCCTAGGTCTAATCAATATATCTAAATATCACATGTCCAAACAACATCCATAAATATAACCATGTCAAACAATATATCAACATCAATATATAAAATGTCTCTAATAATCATCATGCATCATATATGAATCAAGTCAACAATAATCCATGCTCTAACATCTAATCATCATACTAAATCAAAATACAATAATGTCCATAATATAGTCAACAACGTCATGATCAATATCAAAAGTGTCAAAGGGAAGTGGGCACTACATCCCCCTCCCCTTAGACTTGAATTCCTCCTAGAAGTCATTGGAAAGAGAGATAGGAACAAATGCAATAGAAAAAGGATCACTCCATTATGGGATTGCTTGCTTCAAAAAAGTGTGGGTCCACAAAATCCCATGTTTGGTCCAATGTAATTCAGCAAGAAGAAGGGAGATTGCAAGGCATAAGTTCTAAACTTTCTGCAAGCAAGGCTACAAACATTTAAATCTAGAGAGTAAATTTACGCTATCAACCAAGATATAACACATAACAATATAACATGAAAATTCTTAAGAGTAATCTACCAAGTAAGGAATAATAAGGAGAATTCCATGAGTTTCAGAATAACCACATAGTTTCCCTAGGAATGCAACATACTACAATAATAAAATTTAAGGTTTCTACCAAGGTTAAGCCATGATTTCAAGGTTCATTGTCTAGACAAGGCTAGCAGAAAAAAACTATGACCAAATTTTGTACGAGGAAACAGTCTACTCAAGGTCTCACAATTTGTGGTCACACAAGATGAGGTTGATCAACAAAGACACCTAAATCAAGGAAAAAGCATTTATAATTGAGAGGGTACAATTAATATTCATAGTAATGGTCAAAACAATTTTCCTATAACTCGATTTTTACACTTTTGTTAACATTTCAAACACAACATAATAAATTAAATTTTTTAAAATTTAGCAATAGGTTATCCTATAGTATATGATATTTATTTCCCTACCAACTTATTACAAGTTTTAAGCACAATGGATTTATTTTCACACCAAGCTTACCAACCATAATCTAGAGACTTGACAACCATCTAACAATAGAAAAACAGATAAGGACACTCCAAATGAGCAATCCAACATATCACAACTATTACTTTTATGGAAAGAGGTAAACAACATCACATTTTTTTATTCTAAGGAAAGAAGGGACATTCAACATAGAAAACACATTATTAATTTTGTAAGAACTAGGAAATAATCAACCAACATGGATCACAACAATATTTCAAGATTTTTCCACTAATTACAAGTATCATAAAACATTCCTAGTGGGTTTCTACAAGTTCTCAAAGGAAGTTACAAGGAAGACTCATTAAGGAAGCATAATTACTTTTACTAATCTACTAGGGTTTAACAATGTTTGTTGTTTTTTGAAAACAACATTTTACTCACATGATAAGACAAGGAAAGTATTTCAAATCTACACCCATATTACCACAGGATACCGCCAACCAAGCGATCAAAATGAAAAGGAAAGATTTTAACTATAAGAATACCACAAACTCACTATAAAGCATCAAATGTAAGAAGACAATCAACTATCTTATTCAACATGGCTTTACGACCAAGAGTTATAGTTTCGTAAAAAGAATCACATTATAAATTACCACCGAGATTAAATTATCAAGGTCTAATTACACTAACATCACCAATGTCATGGTCCAAAAGACTCAAAGCATCCATAAATGTCTCCACGTAATCCAAAATTAATAGGTCATAGAGTGTTATTCATAGTAACTTAAAAAGTTAAGGAGAGGGTAGACTTATTTATAGGTCAAGAGGGAAAATGATAACACACTTAATTTACACACAATACTTTAATGGGATTAATTCTAACCATAATTACCAAGATGCATACAATCCACAAGTCACTACTTTATATAATGAAATAAGGCAATCCTGATAAAACTTAGCATGCTAAGAAGATAAGTTTACTAGAAAAACAACTTTTCCACTAACATCCAGAGCCAGCCAAAAGAAAACCAATCCTAACATAATTCATCAACCCACAATTAAACACCTCTACTCCAACGAGGTTCAAGCTCTTACTAGATTGTAGGAGAATCATCACCACTACTAACATGACTGCCAACGAGAACGCACAACACAACAAACTCTCTATCTAGCAAGGTTGAGCAATGAAATAGTCACTCCAACCTCCTAGGCACATTAAAATTTTGTGCATCCAAAACCAAGACATAACTTTAAGCACCTAAGAATACATTCAAGACACCCAAGGTGTACCCCCATATGATGAAATGTCACAATACAAGAAGCATAGATCCAACTCATCATCAAGCAAGAAGGAACCACATAACATTTAGCTAAGTAGCCAACAACATAATGAGCTCCAAGTCACCACTCAAAATAAAGTCCAAGAAATATTGGCAATCAAGAAAAGTGGCTAAGTAGCCACATTGCAAAGTCTAAAAATTCCCGCAAAAATATAAATAACTAGAAGAGCCTTAGAAATTATTAATCCAATCCTCAAATAAGATGTTGGTTCTTGATAAAATACCACAAGTTTATGTTATAAATTACAGATGTCAACATCACATTCACTCAACCCTTCATGGCTACCAATAGGGGTACTCTACCTCAAGGTCAATTCAAAGGACACATACGTAGGATTGAGTCATAAAATACACTAAGACTTAATGTCCACTCTCCCATACGGGTAACAAAATGAAAAACTGATAACCAGGCCAACTTTCCTAACTACTAAAGGAAGTAATCTCTAAGCAACTTCTAATTAACTCCTCCCAACCCCAGGACAACCACTATTGTCCAAACAAGGACTCACACCATACAATTTATCATTCCAACAAATCCAATAAGGAAGGGTCTAAAACAAAATCAATGCATCATACAATTAAATCAAGATTTAGGACTTATAAAATAACACATTTTCAAAGGGGGAACCAAGTTTCCACTACACTAGAAGTTCACAAAAATCAATTTAATTTGACATTCTTAGTTACCTATGGTTTAGAAAAAACGCCGCTAAGTAAGCACAACAATTTAAACAACTTATTATTTTATTATTATTTTAATTCTGAGTAGTTTAAATGAATGTAATATTTCTCATACTTATTTCTTTTTCAATTTTCAAACAAGGTTGTTTTTTAGATTTAAAAGTGTGCTAGGTTTATAATTCATGTCTCAAGTTTTCTAGTGTGCCCAAGATTCCAAGCTTTGAAACCTCACGGCTCTAATACCAAGTGTAACGCCCGGTAAAAACAACCCACTTGAGACCCAAGAACAACCTAGGATTAGTTAGGAAAATTATGGAATAATTTTTTTTGTGTTGTTTAAAAGAGCTACAACCAGGTTACAAGACAACAGTTATCACAACAAGTTCCAGATCAATATTAATCCACTAGAATATAGTTTTATTTATTAACAATTATTAAAGGTCACAAGGTCAAAATTTAGGGTTAGAAAGTTCAATTAGGCTAAGAGGGTAATTTCTCACCATACCCACTCTCTAACAGGCTTAAAAGATTCAACTTGATTTTTCTCAAAATTAATGCATTCAAAACTTCCCTAAATCATTCCCATTGGATAGGAAATTTCCTCACCTTTCCAGTGATATAAATAATTCCTCCTAACTCCTCATATTTCTCAAGTTATAGGTCGGAAGACCTTGGGAGGAAATATTTTCCCAAGAGTGGGCCTCCGGGCCTAGGGGAGAAAATTTTCCCCAACTCGGGCCTGGTGGACTTCAGAGAGAAATTTCACCTAGAGGAGGAAAGCGGACCGGTGGGGTGGGGAAGAAATTTTTCCCATGCATGTGGGCCCGAAACGGGGGAGAATTTAGCGCTTTTTCCCTTTTGGGACAAAAGCACAATTTACCTCTGCACCCTGCAAGTCCGTAAGGGACACGTGTCATTCCCAAACTTAAAACCAGGGCGGGAAGGCAGGCTGCCGGAAGACCAAATTTTGAGGAATTTTTGATTTTTAACTTAAAAGGGAAAAAAGGATCAAAATTATCCACACCTCCACTGACGCCCAAGGACTGCCACATGTCAAGCTCCATTGGCTGCGGTGTGGCACGGGCCGTGGCAGAGAACATAGGAAAATTTGAAAAATTTAAAAAGAAAAGCGTTAAAGGGTTTAAAACAACTCTGCACCTCCGCCGACGCCCTCGTGGTGCCACATGTCAGCATCCATTGATTGGCTGGGTTGGAAAGGCGGGGAACTTAGAAAACTTAGAAATTTTTCCCAAAAATTTCCCAAGAAATTTTAAAGGTTTAAAAGGATCCGCTCCTCCGCCTACCCTTGTGATGCCACATGGCAGACAACCATTGGCTGTGGGCTGGTGGGGGGCGGAAGAAAATTAAGAAATTTTTCCCAAAAAAAATAATTTTGAAAAGACTAAGGTTTTAAAAGGATTCACGCCTCCGTCGCTGCCTCGTGAAGGCCACATGGCAGTACCTGATTGGTTGTGGCTGGTAAGGGCGGCAGGGGAAATTGGAACAATTTTTCCATTTTTTTTTTTGTGACGACTTAGATTATTTTTCCAAAATTTTTTTGACATAAAGAAAAAGGAAAGGCTTGTTTGGAAAAGCGGCTAGGGAATTCATGCAATTTTGTGCGTTTTTTGACCAAAAAAGTGCAAAGGGAAAATTTTTAGCCCGTGGGTCCGCCAAGGAAATTTTTCCCAAATTTTTGTTTTTGAGAGTTAGAATTATTATTGACGCCAAATGAAGAAAAAACTTCAAAAGGCCATAACTTTTGATTGGGATATTCATTTTTTGGTAAAACAAGGACTTTCTGGAAAGATCTCTCAACATCCTCTTTACACAGGAACCATTAAATTTTATTTTGATAAATTTTAAGGGGTCAATTTTAATAAAATGATCTGCAGGCTTTTAAAAGTGAAAACTGGTAAATTTTAACTTATAAAATTTGTTCACTCAATTGATCTTAATTATTCTCTCAACATGCCAAATAGACATGGAGGGTTTCATTATGAAGGATTTAGGATAGATTGGAAGGTAAATTTGTTTGATTGAAGATCAATTTGAAAAATTTCCAATTTAACAGCAAAACGACTGTGAAATTGTTTGAGCCCGATTTTGCTAAGGTTTCTGAAAATTTCCTTAAGTATTAAGTTTGCCTAGGGATCGTTTTAGATCTTATTATTGTAATTAATGTTTCATTTGTTGTTTCTTAGTCTTGCAGGTTCGATTCTGTGCATTTTGATAAATATTTGCCAGTTTGAAAATATCTAACAAAGGTCAAATTTTGAACTAGATATTTTTCCATTTACATCTTACTAAACTATTATGAATACATTCCAATTCTAATCTAATACATTTCTTGATTTCAAATCAAACATTTAAAACAAGAAAGCAATTTCTATTTTTTCAAATCATACACCTTTCAAAACAGAGTAAGCATTACATTTTCTTCATACGCATTTCTTTCTTTCAAACAGAGATTTCAAATACATTTAAATGATCAGATTCAATGCAACAATAATATCATTTCCATAATTGAGAAAGGTAATACAATTCATTTATTGATTCCAAAAGACAACTTACAACTTACTTTCATTCCTTCTTTCACATTCTTTCTTTCAAAAAAAAGAAAACAGAGTATATCTCTTTCACATTTCAAATTTCAAACTTTCATAATTCAATACAAAGTATCTTTCCATTACAAAATAATATACAAGTTCATCCACTTCAAGTGGGAAAGGTTACAATAAGATTTATTTCAACAAGGGACTATCAAACTATCTTTTTCCTTCTCTCCAGAACAACAACATGTAGATTTCTCATTCTTCCAATTTGATCACAACAAGAGTAGGGGAAAGGTAATGCTCTCCACCCAACCAAGACATCCAATGAAAAGGAGAATCCATCCTTCTTCATTAGCCCCTGAGCCCCAACCAATGCAATAAGAAGATATGATCCAACTCATGGCAACAATAGGCTTCCACAAACACACAAGCAACATTTTCACAATTAAAACACAGTCCAAAACAGAATGTAGTTTACAACTACATTAAAACATGAAATACATTACTGAGGCTTCATCAAGCAAGCCAAAGGAGCAAGAAACTATGGGGGATGCTACTTATGCCTCCCAAAGGGGAAATGGGTATCACCACCTGAATTACAAACCACCAAAATATAGTATATCAAAACCCTGACATTCCTTATGCCTCCCCCAAGTACCCCTTATTCCTCACATTTCCTTATGCCTCCCCAACCTCTTATGGCACCCCATAATGAGTAAAGAAATGCAAGCTATTTCTTTTTAAGGTGGAACCCAAATCCCAACTCCCTCCACACTTATACCTCCCCAAAACACTTGTGCCTCCCACAAAATAACCCCATAGTATTCTCCTACACCATACCTATGCCATCTACCCAACCAACCCACAAACATGCCAAAACATTCAAACATTAACATTTACATATCATAAAAGAAGAGAGATTTCAAAGAGCCAAGCTCTTACCTCTCCATGATGGAGTTTCTTCCAAGTTCCAAAACAACAAGCTTGTTTCCAATGCAAAACAATCCAAAAATCCACCAAACAACAAGCATGCAACAATCTTCAAACTTCTCCAAAAGCAAGAGCTCCCAAAACAACAAAAGAATTCACCCAAGAATGAAGTCTATGCAAAGTGAAGCAACCCAAAACAAGGCAAGGAATTCAATTTTATAGAAGAGGGAAGGGAAGAGGATGAGGTGGATCCATGTAGGATGCCACATCACACATCCTCAACCCCAACCCAAAAGTCAACTTCATTCTCCAATGCATAATAAATAGGTGGGTGAATAATATGACAGTTTACTTACACACTCAAATCAAACCCACACCCCAAAGGACTGAAATTAAACATGTAAGAAAAGTGCAATTAAAACTTACAATTTGACTTCTCAAAATGCATTAAAAAAAGGGATAAATTTAAACTCTCCAACCATAGGTATGGTTGGTAAATGAAATTTAAGAGGTATGGGACAAGTTTAACTTGTCCCACAAGCCTCCAAAATCAGCCTCCAAGGACAAATTCGAATTTCAAGAAGGTGGAGTGTTTCACACTCAAAAAACTTAACTTACACATCACTTACACATCTCTTACAACACTTTAATTCAAGGCCAACAACTCTATTAATTACTTTCTTATGACATATTTTAATTAATTAACTTAACAACATGATTACTCACAATATTACACACCATTTAATAAATAATGAAAGGGTCAATGCACCACAAAATAAACACATGCAAACATCAATAAAAAGGAACCAAATAAATAAATACACATAACCCCTTGGTCACATTTAAAGGTGATCCCCCCCATGGGAATCCCTAACAATCAAACACACACACACAAACAAATACAAGTTGCCATGGTGACCTTGTTGAATTCATCTAGAATTCCAATGTGGTTGGTCTCCAATCCCTTGATGTTTGTTGTGATATTTTAACCTGCGAAACACAAATACCTCCTTTGGCCTCGTGGCCATATCAAAACATCCAAATGAATATAAATATAATTTTATAATCATCAATATACATATGAATCACAACAACATCAAGAAAATTAACAATATCACTTGCAATTTCATCAGCAACTGTATAATCATCAATTTTAAATTCAATTTTCTCGGTCTACTCAATATATCCAAATATCACATTTCCTAACAGCATCCATAAATATAACCATGTTGGACAGTATATCATCCTCAATATATAAAATGTCTCTATTAATCATCATGCATCATATATGAATCAAATTCAACAATAATCCATGCTCTAACATCTATTCATCATACCAAATCAAAAGTCATAATAATGTCCATAATATAGTCAACAATGTCATAGTCAATATCAAAATGTGTCGAAGGTAAGTGGGCACTACAAAATCCCTTCAATCCTTGAATTAAAGACATTACAATAATAAACCTACGATCTAAACTAATCTAAGCTTGATTTCCTTATAGACTCCTCCACAGCTCTTCCTTTCTTGCTCCCATGGCTTCCTTCTCTCGAACCTACAAATTAAAAAAAACAAAGTGACCAAACTAGGAGACTTGGGTAAAGAGAGAGATCGTGGGAAATATGAAATTCATAAGGATATTTATGGTTAGCTTTCCAGAACCCTAGGATCTAGTTTTCACAATTGAATTGATCTAAGGGTTGATAATCAACCCTATTTGTTTGGTAGGAATATATTTTTCTAGATGTTTTAAATAAAAATTAAAGGTATGTGTAGATGGGTGATTGGGGCCATTTAATTACCTTGGTGTGCAAAGTCGCTAATCTAGTTCCTAGCATGTTTTAGAAATATAACGAAATAGATACTTAAGATATTAAATAATGTAACTATAGTAACTAATTATAAGGTAAATTTTTAGGGTGTGAATGTTAGTTGTGGAAGATTAAAACATTAAACCGAGTAAATTAAATTATGGCACCTTCCTATTTGAATGTTAATAAATTGACCTTAGAGAAAAATTAAGAATATTTAATCATTTAACTTAGACTTGGTTCATCCGAGGTTTACAAATAGTAAAATTCATTGGTGAAAGATAAAGTTAACACACACTAAACACCTTTATTAAATCCCAGATGAAAGCTCCTTAATTGAGAAATGAAATTGCAGATGCCACTAATCTTGTCACAAGTGATTGAGGGTTTCATCATGTGATTGGAATCATCGTTTTAATACAAGATTGAAAAAGAATAGTGTACAACCATTAATTGCATACATTCAGACAATAAAAGTTAAACATATTTTTCTCAAAACTAAAAAATTAAGTGGTGCTCAATTTGATTAAAAACATGCACATTACAGTAGGGTAAAGTTTCTAGAATAGTCTCAGTGGTATGCTCTGTACAATGCCTAGGGTACTTTACAACCTTACATCGACATGATCATATTGGACTAAAACATTATAAAGCTTCTCACTAAAGGTAATTCTCAAAATGATGGGCTCTATCAATATTTTTTTCTGTTATAAAAGTGAGTCCCACCCCTTACATTCCAACCATTGTACGAAAAAAATGTGCCATTTATTAAAATTTACAATAGAAGCCCCTTTATAATTAAGGTCAACCAAAAATCCAGGACCTTGAGTGCTACCAGTGCTTACCATGATTTCACAATCACGATTCCTAGAATCAGATACGTAGAAATTTACTAGGTGCTTAAGGGGGAAGATATCATCGAATAATCTACCACATTCAAATCCTTCCTCTGATAGACCAATATTTCATACTAATTCACCAAAGTGACTATATTACCCCTAATGTGTTATAATATGGTTTCCTTGCATGCTTGGGATTAAGAATGCTAAATGGTAAATTGTGTGTATTAAGTGCCGATAGTCAGTGTAATGCCCACTTCCCTACGACACTTAGTTGATTATCATTTTGAGTTATGCAGACTTTGGATATGGATATGACTTATACTTATGTTGATTAGCATGATGTTTTGTGACTAGATGCATTTGGATTATGATTGGATTTTGTTTTCAGTATGATCTACACTGACTCATGGACAGACTATTGGATACCGATATTATTTTTATATGGATATATTGCATGTGTTCTAACATTGGATTTCTTCGCCATGATGAGTAGAATGTAGTTGTTGAATTTACATTACTATAATTTTGGATAATGATGAAATGCATAATTAAGTTGTGATTTAGACCTAGAAATAATGATTGATTGAATTACGTATAGATGTTAATAAATTTCATGCATATGGTTATTTTGGATATTTTGACATGGCCGCAAGGCCGAAGGAGGTATTTTGCATTTTGCAGGAAACACAACATGATCACAACCATGAGGGGGATTGGGAACCAAACACAACAGGATGTCGGGTGGTTACAACATTTGGTCGTCAAGGCAACTAGTAAATTGTATTGTGTTACCTTTATTCTTTTATGTGTTAAGAAAAATTTCCATGAGGGGGAAATTTTCTAATGTGACCAAGGGGGTAAGAATTTTATTTACTTGTTTTAACTTACTTTAGTAGGTGATTTTATTTGTGATATCTTTTTTTTAAAATTACTTTTGCTAAGTATGTTTAGATTAATTTAACATCTTGTTTTAAATTTTAAGTTTGGGGGGGAGGTCTAGTGGATGTAATTAATTTTGATGGTTGGCTCCTTGAGCCTTGTGTTTCCTCATGTATTGAATGCTTGGTTTTGAGTGTTGACCACTCCAAATCCTTTGAATCTCGAATTTGAGATTTAGGGCAATTTTGGGGACTTGTGGGACAAGTTGAACTTGTCCCACACTTCCCAAAACCCCTTACCAACCATATCTATGGGTTGGGAATCCAAAAAGGGGATTATTTATTGTTTTGGGAAGGGAAATGTGACTTTGGAGTGCACTTGTCTTCCTTTTTGCATTTAATTGTGCCTTAGGACACATGGGAAGGGATGGATGTGGAAAAAAGATGTCATTCAACCCAACCACCCATTTATGGTGTTTTGGGATTTGAGTTGACTAAAGGGAGGTGGTCTTGAGGATGTGTGATGTGGCATCCTACAAGGATCCACATCACCCTCACTCTTCCTTTTGTCTATTTATGGAAATTTCCTCTCTTGTTGAGGGGGTTGGAGTTTTGTTTTTGTTTTGTTGAAGAGTTCTCTTTTGTTATTTTTTTTTGGGAGAGAAAAGAATTGGGAGAAAGAGAAAAGAGAGTGCTTGGACTTGCATGCTTGGATTGTTTTGGAGGGAGCTTGGACAAATTTCTTGGTTTAGGCTTCTCTAATGGAGAGGTAGGAAACCTTCTCCTTTGTTTTGCTTTCATATTATTGTTGCTTCTATGCTAAATTTGTGAATAATGCATGTTTACTTTGGTGTATTGTGAAAAATGGATAGAATGCTTATTGTGTAGTATAGGAGAGGTCTATGGGAATACTCATGAGGGAGGCATAAGAGTAGATTAGGATATTGTGGAGGGAGTTTGAGAGGGATGCCCATCTTGGGTAAGAATGTTTACATTCTTACCTTGTCTTTGAGGGAGCCATAAGAGGAGGGAGGCATAAGAGTATGGGAGGAAAAAGGGGTACTTGAGGGAGGCATAAGAGTCATAGGGGCTTGAGTTTTATTGTGGAGGGTTTTGGATGGGCATCTCATCTCAATGGGGAGGCATAAGGAAAACTTTCCCATAGTTCCTTCTCTTGTTGGCTTGGATGAAAGCCTTGTTGTGAAAAGTATTGTGTTATTTGTGTTTCCTTTTGTTTCTTCTTTTTACCTTGAATGTTGTGAAGAAAATTGTATTGTGGAAGCAAGTATTGTTGCCTTGAGTTGGAGACCACCCTTCATTGTGTTGTGTTTGGGGCTCGGGGGTCAATGGAGGAGATTGCTTCTCTTCTCCATTGAGTTTTGGTTGGGAGGAGAGTGTTGCCTCTCCCCCTATCTTGGTTGTGATTTGAAATACGTGGAACTTGGAGCATGGATGAAGAACACCATGGAGCTTGTGAAGACTCTTTCCATTCCCTTATATACATTATTTTGTTGTAAAATTTGTTTGTGAAAGAAAGTTGTATCATCTTGTTTTCATTTCAAAAATAAAGGACATTGTAATCTATATTTGCACCAAAAGTCACATGGTTGAATGCAAAATTTTACTTGAAAAGTGTTTACATTATTGTAAATTTGTTCCACATGAAGTAGAAAGGTGTTGTAACAAAATATTGAAGGAAAGTTGTATTGAAATGTTAGTTTTCTTACTCAAAATTTATTGGAAATGTTGTTGGATTCTTTGTGGTATATTGGAAAGAAATTTCAAAAGAAAATACAATTGAACACACATCCAACAATTTAAACTTATCATATATGTTTATAATGATTATGAAAAATTCAAGAGTACCTTAAGCCATAAAACTTGAGAAGAACCAAGTTTTATAACACTTTTAGAAAATAACATTATTATGTTTATTGGATTAGGTTCAAACCTTGATGAATCTAAACAAAATGACTTGAATTATAACTTACCCTCAAAATTGTGGTCGAACCTTTAATACATGATAAATGGTTCAATGTTTTGAGAAGGTTGAGACCTTATTCAAAAAAAAATAATTAAGTGAGATATGGAGTTAATATATGCATATCTAACTACCAATGTGTAATAAGAAGTAACTATGATTTTCATACAGCTCATATGGAAGGGAACTATCAAAGTTCCAATGTGTTATATGGTTAAGTTCTAATTATAACAATATACTGTTTACATATTTATTTTTTCAACAAACATGTTATAAAAAAAAAAATACATACCTATATTTATGGAAGATCCTCGTATTTTCGCTATATTGGAATTTCTCCTGAGATCGACTAGACCGTAATACAGCAATTTTGCAAATCACTGTTATGGAGCCGGAATGCATATAGGGCTAGTATTTAAGCCAGATTTGTGGAGTCACCCACGCAAGTATTACTTCCTTAAAGTGTCATCCAGGTCCAACAGAGTTGCTATCCATAGATAAAGGGACTCCCCAGCTGTCAAACCTTGAATCAGTAATCTTCCTTAACAGACCTAAGACAACCCATATTGTTGCTTCCCCAAATCAATTGTCTTAACTATCTAAGGGGGTGATTCCTATACCCCTGCTACAGACTTCTCTTTCAAGTGTTGTTAGTGTAATTCCACATCGAAAAAAGATCAGTTTAAGTTATCCGATTTCCCAAATTTGATTGGCATGAATATTCTGATTATGCAACCATAAAAGTCTTTTGATTGTAATCACTCATTAAACTCATGGTGAGCATTGTCTTCAGTAGTGGACCAGGTGAAGCACTAGTTCAGGTCCACTAATGCGTATTACTCAAGACAAACATTTGGCAAGACGCATTGCTGACACTATAACAGATAAAACATTGTTGGACAGCCTGTCGTTTCTCCCCCACGTAACACCTCCTGCCCCAATGTCCAGATCTTCCTCCTCACGTTAGTACAGAGTGACAACAAATAAATAAATCTTGAAGGTGAAACCCGAATTTTAAGGATACATTCAATACTGAACAAATAGCAACATAGTTGGACGACCTGCTGCTAGGTGCGCATAGTTTGGCAGACCATGGCCGTGGGACTGCCCCCTTGCCTGTCCCTTGCACGCAGACATCACCATGGATTGCCAGATGCAAACACTTACCTTGCTGCGCCTAATGACCCTGGAAATTCTTCCTTCCACGTGCCTCCCTCCTCACGCGGCCAGGAACAACAAAAAGAATTGGAAGGCGATGACCAGTCAATCCTGTAGCTTAAACTCACCTCCATTTCCTTTTTACGCAGCCGGGACGGTGGAAAAATGGCAGGGCACCTGGACTAGAGATTAGACTTTGCAAAATATGTATTGCATTGTTTTAGGTCTAACAACAGGCCGAGTCAGAAGTATGGATTTGCAAAATCTATCAAGTAAATGATATGCGGCTGAGGAAAGAGACTTGCACGCATGGAGGGGGTTTGAAATGTATGGCAGGTGTCTATTAAAGCCACCCACCCCAAGTTTCTTTTGAACTCAAATTCAAATCCTAGAGTGCCGCACCCACCTTCACAATCATCACTCTAAAACGTTTTTTTCTATTTTGTTTTATTTGTAAAATGTTTTTATGTCTCTTCAAACAATTGAGTACAAATCCATGTCCCTATCGATATAGCTCATACTTCAAAGTATGGAGAAAGCTAGTATAAAATTCTTTGTAGCAAAATAGCGGCATTGTTACACCAACTCCCTCCTGCTACCACGTGGTATAGTGGTCGAGCTTTATAGCGAGGTGCCCAAATTTTACCACCACGGTGGGAGCATAACCGTCATCGACCGTGCTACTGTTGATGGTTAAAGACGGAGTTAAATAAGACGTGGGCAGTGACATATATGTATGAAAGCCAAGGTCCATGACTCTGTCCGGCAAAGTTGAATAGAGCGTTCGCCGAGGCACGTATTTAACAACTCACCCACTACAATGAACTTGCCCAATAACAAACCAGTGAAGCAGGTAGTCCAATTGAATTGGCCAATGGCAAATTTAGTCAGCTCGGTTTTTTAGTGCGAAGTATTATAAAAATTGAATGGTCAGTGTTTTCACTTCAAATAAATTATATCATACTCTGGAGTTAACTTTCAGAAATGTTGTTATTACGACATTACCAGACATTGGTCTAATCAATTCGAATAACGACCCTCCTCTTCGTTAGCGAAACGTCGAATGAGGTTAAATTAAACATCTTTGTTCACGAAACCTTATCGTGACTGCTGTAGTTCGAGCCTGTATGCGGGCACACCCCCTTAAAAAAAATAAAAAATAAAATAAAAAAATTATCACATTTTCGGGTTGCATGGTTGATAATTTTTGACTATCAACCGAATGTTTAATATATTTTGAATCACTCCACGACCTTACTTTATCCAGCATTATTATTTTGAAATTAAGGCTTAAATTTCCTTCTTCAACTTGGAATGTGGTTGTACCAACTACCGTGTTGACGTTGAAAGGAGGTCGTGTTAGTGCAAAATCACAGCACCCTTGGACGCACATCAGGCTTCTAGGTTGATGTTCAGGCATCCAGTGTGATTGTACAACATGGAAACCTCTCTCCAAGTGTGGGACTTCTAAAACTGAGAGAGGAATCTCCAGAGAAGGCTGGTTCCTGCTCCTAAACTACCTACCACAAGCTATTCCAGTGCAGGAAAGCTAATCTAATCCTAATCTAAGCATGCCAAGGAGACGAGAGAGAGAGAGAAAGGAAAAACAGCAAAAGCCTACACTAAAAACGGTGATACACCAGAGAAGGAGAATGTTGAACATCTATCAAATTGCCATGGGACAAAGAGAGGTGAGCAAATGGAAGGATGGATAGATGCATCACAGGCCCAAGGATAGATTTCACACAGAAAGTGTCCCAAAACTCCATGAACAAAGCTCCATATCTGCATTGAACGTTCAAACATGCACAAATACCTGCAATGAGAGAGGCAAGAAGAAAACAAGCAAAAATGAGAAAGGATGGACAAGATGCATCACAAAACACGTTTTTGTTGCTTCCAGAAGTTTGCACAGAACATCATTCCATTAGTAGTAAAGGCAAAAAACGCCATTACAGAGCAGGGAGGGAGGAGGTTCGAACTCCATTTTCAACCCTAGAGAAGAAAAGAAGGGAGGGGCAGAAGAAAGAATGAACAACTCCTCTCTCTTTGCCCCTCTTTACAATATATGGAAGAATGAGAGAGGGAAAAGAGAGGGAATTTAGATCTACCCCCAACCACTTCTAGGTTGCATTTAGTTTTTATCTCATTATGGTGGCAGGTTGAGAATCCTGTCAAGAGCGGCGGACTTTGGTCTTTTGCATGCGACCCAGTTGGTCGCTAAAACACGCTCAGTTTCTGTTCTGCCATTACCACGCACCAGAGACGTTTCTTCTTGATTTTCTCCTCAGACTACACCAAAATGTAAGATTGATCCCAGAATCATGTAGAGAATTTCATGAGCTTTCCCGTTGATATCAAGAACGTGCAAATCCGAGCTCTGGATCAAAAGATATGGATGATCTGCAGATTTAGGGCGCGGAACAGACCAAAAGGGATTTTGAAATCTTTCCCGCGCTTCTGCCACCTGGATGACACGTGGCACGCTCTGATTGGACGAGCAAAATTCTCTGATTCTCTCCTCCTCATTTTCGGCGGGCTTGGTAAAGGTTTTGAAATTTCCTTGTGGGCCCCTAGCTGGACTTTTTTGGCATTATCCCATTGGTTTCGGATCTTGCTCGCCAAACTCGCCCTTTTCCTTTTCTTTGAGGACCGACTTGTCCTTTCCCCTTGTGACACTTTCCAATCTTCGGGAAATGTTGATGTTGGGCTGAGCCTGCCGGCTCTTTTCGCGCCCTCGCGTCTTTTCCCGACACGTGTCCCTGTTTGTTCGGTTTTCCAGCCCTCAAACATGCTCCTTGTGAATTTTGATCTTTCCTCCAACACCGGCCGGTTCGCAAAGCTTCTGATTTTCCCCTGTTTCGGCTCTCGCCCTTTTCGCTTTTGGACTGCCTCGATTTTCCTTTTTTCTCATTTTTTCGCCGATTCGGCCATTTCACGTACTTGCGACCCAAACTCCCATTTCCCACACTCTTTCTCTTTCGGAACTGTCTTTCGGGCAGTCGCTAATAAAAGGTTCGCGCTGTCCCTCTTTCCCTTTGTTCAGGCATTTCGCCGTCCGGTTTGTCCTAGACGTCCCATTTGATTTTGACCCCTTGGGACAACTTTCATTTCGGCCGATCCGGCCGGTTCGCGCATACTTTCTTGCCCGATTTGTCCCACTCTTGTTTGATTTGGACCCTCTCAGCACTTGACTCTTTCAGCTGGCCGGTTCAGCCGGTCCGCGTACTTCTTTTGTTTCATTTGGCCGCCACTTTCGGCTTTCGGCCTGCAGGACTTGTCCCAATTTTTCCCAATTTTTCCTAGGACCAACTTAGCCATTTTGTAAATTTTTTCTTGGATCAACCTGTTTTGCATTTTCTGCGACCTTTCCAGCATTTTCTCAGAGCTTGCTCTTTTCGCTCTCAGACAAGGGACTTAGAAAATATTTGAGGGGACCCTGCAACATGATTTTTTTGCCCTGAATCAATCAATTTTCCTGGGACTTGAATATTCTGATGCATGTTATCAAAATTACCCTAGGGGGTGAATTTTGGATAACATTTTTGGCGACTCACGGGGTCATCTGCCTGCTAGATGAAATGACCAGTAGCCTGAAGCAATCCATTGGGCATGGAGTCATAGTTGTGTAGCCTGAAAACTGATCTGAACTTTGAAAATTTCCCTCTGAGCCACTTAGAAACCCACCGGACATGGAGTTGTTCTCTCACCAAAAACCACTGAAAAACGAACTGTGCAAGAGCAAACCCCCAGCAACACCAAAAACTATGTACAAACTGAAAATCATACATGCCCCAAAATGGAACATGCAGAGTGTGCACAAGCACTTCTTCTGCTAAAGCAAACCTAGCTACTCTACTCTAGCTGGAAGCAAAGGCAAGCTAAACAAATCCTGCAACTGGTTGTGAGAAATAACTTCCTTTCTTCAAAATTGGCAGCCATGCAATTGATTTGGCACTGATCATGGCTGTTTGGATGGATGGAAAATCAACAAGAAGCTGGTCTTCTATCCAAATCATCAAGGTATCAACTGAAAAATCCAGTACCTCTTTTAGTTGGCTCTGGCATTTGGATTGGAGAGGTATGGCAGCTGATCCTTGGTACTTTGTAGCTCATCCTCATGCTCAGAAGCAAGCATGACTGGTTGTGGCTTCTCCTTTGGCTCCAATGAAGCCAAATACCTGATTGGGCAAGGTCTGATCCGTTTTGATATGCCCATAGCTCTGATTTTCAACTCCAAGAATGGAGTTTTCTTGTAGACCCACCTGAATGGATGATGTGGAAGAAATGGTGGGATGATGTGTGGAAGAAATGGTGGAAGTCTTCTGTCCTTCTTTCCTCCATGAAGAATAGGGAAGATTAAAAATCTTCCAATCTCGATCCCAAAGAGCTGCGTAAGATGAGGCTGGCTGCTTGCAAATGAAAGCTCTCCTTCATGGTAGCAGGCTCTTGTGTTGGATGGAGATGAAGAGAGAAAGGTGAAAGCTCAACCGGCCTTCCCTCAAAACAGTCCTCCAAATTGACAGGTAAACTACCTCACTGTTGTCCCGATGTTAGTGTCAACTTCCTCATGGTGTCCTCTGATCTGTAACTTGACCACCATGGTTCCTTCACTCTCCAATAATTGAGTTTGAGAGATCAAACTCCTTTTTAGTATTAGAACTTGAGAGGAGGTGAAGTAGAAAGAAGAACTGAAGTTCTCCTGTAGCCTTGCTTTGTGCTCAAAAGCCCTGGATCTGCACTTTTCTCCTCCACAGCGAGATTGTGCTCCTCTTCTTTTGGGATTGGGAGCATCTTCTCCTTTCCTCCAGTTTGAAGAGAATCTTGCTCTTGATGACCCTCCTCCAGCATGAAGTTTGTCAAGTCAAATCTTCATTGTGCTTAGAGGGACCAGTTGGGCCTGGCAAGATCTTACTTCTACAACAAAATCGTCCTCACACCACTTGTTCAACCTCAGCATCTTCTGTAGGATGAAACCATCAAGGGGTATTTGTCATTCCAAATCTAGATCCCAACTCTTCCGAATGTCTGCACTTCTTTTCTTTTTGGCTCTCCTCTTGTTGTCCTGATGACTGATTTTTTCATTTCTTCTTTCCCAAATGGAATTGGGAATGCAAGAGGAGGGATAGTTGAACTCAAGCAATTTGACACTTTTGTGTGGTGGTGGAGGCGGTGGAAATTTCTTGTTCTTTGGGGAGGGCGGGTTGTATTTGTTAGCTCTTGTGGAGGGGATGACTATCGGAGGGAAGGGAAAGGAAAAGAAGAATCGAGAGGGGTGGAAGACTGGGGATGGCGGGATGGGATTCAATACATGGGAAGGCAGATGAGAGTTAAATGAGATGATGCTTGCTGCGTATGGAAAGAGAAAAAACCAGAGGATGGTGTAGAACTTACCCATTGACAAGGTTGTTCAACAACAAGTCTGGTAGGCCTCTTATTCTGCTGTCCAGTGCAAGCAAGGCACAGCATTGCAATCATGAAGGTCAGCTTCTCCTGAGGGGTTGTAATGCTTTGGAAAATTGTCCCACCCATGGACAGGAGTTGCTCATAACCGATTCCAAAAAGATTTCATTTTGTGCTTGAGCCCTGGATGCAACATCCCCACCTCCATCTTTGGATTTTCTCCAACAGACCAGCCCTGGATCTGATTTGCGTCGCATTGTATGCACCACTCTTGCTCTGGAAAGCTCCATTGCCAAAATGACTTGGACGCTGTTCATATGAGTATGCATGCCGATTATGGAGGATTGTAAAACGTGTTGGAGGGGGGTTATACTAATGTTGTTGATGTGAATCCATGATGGAAATGAAAGTCATGATTGCACAACTTCTGGATGGAAAAGAATGAAAAGGCGATGAAGAAAAGATGGATGAAAATGTAGGGAAAAGGGTCTGCAAGCTCACGAGCAAGTGGTTGATGAATCAGATGGAGTCGCCAGATGTGTTTGCAAGTGCCTGACAAAGGCTTGAATCTTCATACAGGAACACACCAACCTCATGAAAAATATTGAAGGGAAAGAACTATATCGGTCAAACCGGGCGTGCCAAGAAACTGTTTAGTTGCAAAATCACAGCCCCTGGAAGCACAAAGGGTCTAGGTTGATTGTTACAGCCAATCAGTGTGTGATGCACACATGGAAACCTCTCTCAAGCGTGGGGACTTGTGAAACCGAGAGGAGACTCTCCAGAGAAGGCGGGTTCCTGCTCCTAAACTACATGCCACAAGATATTCTAGTACAGGCAACGAATCTAATCCTAATCTAACATCAAGGAGACACAGAGGAGAGAGAGATTTAAGGGAAAAACAGCAAAAGCTACACTTAAAACGGTGTTGTGATTACACCAGAAAAAGGAGGATGTGGGAACATCTATCAAAAACTGCACTGGACAAAGAGGTGAGCAATGGGAAAGGATGGACATGAAGCATCACAAACCCAAAAGGATAGATCACACAGGAAAATGTCCCAAAACTCCATAAAACACAGCTCAAACCTTGCCAATGAACATCGAACATGCACAAATACCTGCAATGAAAGAGAGGCAAGAAGGAAAAAGAAAAAATGAGGAGGATGGACAGAGCATCACAAAACATGTTTTGTTAATCAAACGTTGACACAGAACATTCATTCAATTTAGTAAAAGGCAAAAAAAAAAACACCATTTTACAGAGCAAGGGAGGAGGTCCACCCATTTGCCACCTCTTTAGCGAAGAAAAGAAGGGAGAGCAGAGCGAAAGAGATCAACACAAATTTAAAAAACAAAAAAAAAATGAGCCAAAAATATGGCTTTACATTGCATGGGTCGAGACCAGGGGACAGAAACGTGGGAAAACGGGCCAAGCCCATCCTCATTGACGACAGATGCATTAACCAGCATGGAGGATCTTACCAACCCATACCCTATCACTTTGAGTGATTTTGGAGGAGAATCGACCCATGTATGAATTTGGCCGCTAAAAGTCACTTCTGGACGTTTGCAGAAGAAGAATGCGACCATTGCATTAAACGGGGTTGTTGAAAGTCGCTTCTGGCAATTACCCACACGTCAGATCAGTTCTCGATTTTCTCTCGTCAGACTGCACCAAAACTCAAATATTGATACCAGAATCATGTAGAGCATCCAACAGCTTTCCGTTGATATAAAGAAGTGAAATCTGAGCTATGATCAAAAGATCTGCGACTGAAGGAGTTAGGGCACGGAATAGATCAAAAACGAATTTAACAATGTTTTCACGCTCGTAGCCATCGGATGACACGTGCACGTGCCTGATGGACGAGCAATTCCTCTCTCCATTCTTTCGCGGGCTTCCTTTTGAAATGCTTGTGGGGCCATTAAACTGGCGGACACGTGGCCATCTTCATTGGTTTGGTTCAGCGCTCGATAACTCGCCCCTTTGACTTGTGGACTTTTATCCTGTGAGGACACGTGGCAGTTTCTGATTGGTCTTCGGAAGCCTCGGCTCCTTCGCGTACTTCACTTCCATGTGTCCAGGTGTCCCATTTGTTTGATTTGGACCTCTGGACTCAATTCGGCTTGATTCGGGCATTTCGCGTCCAAGTTGCCCAGATGTCCCATTTGATTTTGGACATCGGGATCATTCGGCCGATTCGGCCGGTGGGGTCGGGCATTTTTGGCCGCTGTACCACTTTGATTCGGACGACTTAACTCTTTTGGCCGGTTCGCGCCTTTTTGGCCCCGGATTGTCCCCATTTGATTTTGGACGCTGTCTGGCCCTTTTCGACAGGTCATTCGCCGGTTCGCGCGTTTTTGGCCCGATGTCCATTTGCATTCCCTTCAGCAGTAGCAACGTTTTTTCAGTCGAACCGATTTCGTGCCCGCCGCGTACTTTTGTCCCAGATGTCCCTGGTGCTTTGCGGGGCTGTTGTTTTGTGGCTTACTTCAGCCGAAGCCGGCAGGTTCAGGGCCTTTTTCTGTCCCATGTCCCGACTGCCCCTAAGACTGGAAAAACTTAGTCATTTTTACGATGTTCCTTGATCAACCTACTTGCTTCGCAACCTTTTTCACATTTTCTCAGAGCTTGATATTTCACTAGACAGGGGTCTTTGAAAATATTTGAGGGGGACTCATAAAAGATTGAAGGGACTTTAGCAACATTGATTTTGGCCCCGAATCAATCAAATTTTGTTTGGGGGACTTGAATATTCTGATGCATGTTATCAAAAAAATAACCCTGGGGGGGTGTGAATTTGGGAAACAGGAAACACTAGGAGGCTGGGGGTGGCTAGTTGGCTCAGGCTCTGGAGGGGCGGCTCATGATCTGTCAAAATGGCTAATATTGTATTGCGCCCTAATGCACTGACCCTGACAAAAAAATATGCAGTGGCCACTCGTTGCTGTGGAACCAATCTATAAACGTAGGTCTTGCAAAATAGGCTTCACCACCAAGCTGGTGGCATCCCATATCAGGTCGCCATCTCTAGAGGTGCGCATTGCGTGAAGGGCAATATCTCACTCTTGTCACTAACCCAGTTTACCTCATCATGTTCTAGAGAGAGAGAAAGGAGGGGTAGTAGCCCTCGGCTATCTCTGTAGTCATGGCTACAACTAGCATGGGCTGGTCCCTCTGTGCTAGTAGTTCCGTGATCATGCATAACATGGTTTTTTATGTGCAACACCACAACTGTGGTCGACTGGACTTGATTGAAGGAGGCTCAGTATATGTTGCCCCCGGTGTTGTCCCTGAATTTGGCTCAACCATGGGCTTACTCTGTCATCTCTGGGCCTGAGCTTCTCCCAGTTTGAAAGTATAAAGTCAGAAGGTGAGCTCGGAACCTCATCCCCCTCTACTATGTACATCACACACTAGGCCTTGAGCCTCATCTCTCTCCACTTTGGTCACATCTCTCTCGGTATGAGTGCTATAACTACACCGTACTATGGCTATCTATGCCACTAGTAGAGGATATGTGTGCCTTAGGGACTGGTCCTGAGGTGCTCTAAAAGAGTGTCCCTACGCACAACCTTGCCTATGAGTGGTTACATTGATGCCTGGTCCTGGCCTGTAGCCTCGATCCCTGTGCCTATGAGGCCACCGTGTCATAATATGGGATACCTCGAAGGGCTCCTCTGGGTATGGCCCCTATGCTATCCCTCAACCTACGCTGTGTTCCATGCCATATATCTATAGGGGGTGAATTCATATGCCATGACTCTCTGTAATTTGAAGCGTGGGTAAATACTATAGTGTACAAGCTACATAGCAGCTATGGTCTTGGGATCTATCACCTATTGTAATGGGTTCCCCCTACCTATGGGACACCTATGTGAAACTCACCTTAGCGGGGCCACCAGTATATGAGGCCCCATGGTATGCCTTTTGATCTTGCGTGCAGCGATATATTGGCTGGGGACCCCCTATACCCTACCAGCTACTGGCGGCACCTGTCCACTCGCATACAGCTCCATGAGATAGATACAGGTGCCAATAAAAAGTGCTCCACAAGCACTGATGAGCTCTTGTGCATCTCGGCCACTGGAACTACCTGTATGGCTTCCAAATTGGAATCTATCGCTACCTTCTCATCAAAATCTCACTGTATCTGAAATAGGCTCCCAGATGCAATTAAAAATCCCCACCTGCCTGCTACCAATGCCATATAGATGGATACTTGGGATCTGAATGTAGAAAGGGACCACGGGTGGTGTCTGTCGCAATAGATACCATGACCATATCTATAATATGAGGCTTAGACCATAGTATTCTAACAATGGGTATGGAATCAAGTGTAAATCCCAATATAAGTGGGCCAGTATGCACTGCCCCCAACAATTATTCTCTCATTGTTGAGACACCAGGAAAACCAATGGTAGTAGTCCTCTCAAGAATGAAGTCCGTATCTTATCAGTGAGTAGTGAACCAACGGAGATACGAGCCATAATGTATAGAGGCCCGATGCAAGGTGGGTTCAGAGATGCCAATCATGCAATGCTATAGTTAATCCCATCATGCAGGATATCTCAACACAAATAGGCACGCAAGTACTCTAATCAGCCTGCCATCCAAGTTGTAATCGATCAAAGTAACATCATCGGCAAACAAAAGAATCAACCAAACATCTCAATAGGCACAGTCGCACTACCTATGGGCTGTCTGAAACACGCTAACTCTCGATAACCATCACTCGGCTAGTGCAGTCAAAGACCACGGTCCAGTACAATAGAGGGCATCGAGCCATGGGGCCAGCCACACTGCCTCAATATATTGCCATGGCTTCACGGATCCCGTCGGCGGTACTACCCTCTAATTCTTAAAAAAAATCTGGGTAGCGCGCCTGCATCTGTAAAACTGGTAGTAGTCCTACAAAATAAATAACAGGGCACTCTCCTTCCTGCATTTCTTCTAAAAAAACTATTTCATCTGTAGGATTAACCAAAAATCCTAAAATTCTTCTAAGTGTCATGGTTTTGACCACTTTCCTATCTTTTTTCACCTGTCTGGGCGTGGATGTGCACCCTTTGGGCTGTGCCCACCACATTTTAGTGCCTGTGCTTATGCACATATTTCTTCTGGTTCATGCGCCCTCAAAAAGGATCTGTGCCGCCCTTTTGGCATGTGCACCCCAAATTGGGTTGCTTGTGCTTGCGGTGTGATTCACTGATGTATGCTTTCCCTAGTTAGTTCATGCGCATGATTCTTCGAGTGTAACCCATTTATCACTGTGCACATGCGACA
>JAHRHJ020002318.1:0-13052 GCA_019776745.2 Taxus chinensis | reverse complement strand
ATGGGTCCCATGTGTTGGACCAATGCCCTATGCTATCTTGATAAGCTCATGAATGGAGTATTGCAAAGACATTCTGGATCACTTGTTTAGTGGTCCTTGATGACATATGGATTTATTTCTCGTTCTGAGGAGGAACTGAGGAGCAGTTGAAGTAGTACTTCAGGTTTGAGAGAGTGAAGTGTATGGGAACTTGAAAAATGTATCTTTTTTCAGAAAAGCTTCAGTAACTTGGTCGATATCATATCAGGCGATGGTATTCTCCGTATGTCCCTCTAAGATTCAGTCACATGGATTGGCCAATGCCTCACTTCAGTACTGAGGTGAGAATCTTCATGGGTTTAGCATGGTAGTAATGAGGTTTATGCAGGACTTTTCCTAGGATTGCTTCACCCTATCACTTATCTTCAAAAGGAAGGGAAAGTTTGATGGTCAGAAAAATTGAGCATGCCTTTTCAGTTTCTTAAGGAAATGTTAACCACTGCAGCCCATCTTAGCATTACCAAAACCTCTGACAGAGACTTTGTTGTTTGTACTGATCATCACAGAAGGGTTGGGGTATTATTATGTAGTAGCTCGGGTGATTTCCTTTGAGTTGCGTAAGCTCTAGACTACTGCTTAACTATCCTAACTCATCACTTGGAGCTTGCATAGTTTTGATCATGCCTTGTGCATTAGCGACATTTCCTTTGGGTAGAACCTTTCAATCTGAGGATGGATCATTGTAGCTACACAGCTATCTTCTCTCAACCGAACATCAACACTTGTTAATGGCGTTGGATGGAGTTCCTATTTAGTATTACATGGGAGTTTATATATATCAAGGAACGGAAAATGTTGTTTGCAGAGCCCTAGTAGATGATGGCATGTCGTGCTCTTTGGCACCTGCCTTCAGTCAGATTTGAGAGGCATGATACTGGAGCTCTTCAAGACAAAGTTTTATGAGGTGCAGGCAAGATGTTGGATTCACAGTGTTCTTTTGATGGATATATCCACGATGCATGTTGGTCAGATGGTGTGCTTCATGTTCCATAAGGTCCTTTATGTGCTTAAGGTAGGGTGATCTGTGTGATCCATCTTTACTAAGGCTCATCGAGCCCATAGCGCAACACAATCCAGAGTAAGAATATGCTTTCCGATTTGAGAGAGTTATATTATTGGTCGGGTTATTGGTCGGTCCTTCAATCGGACATATCAATTTTGTAGCACATTTCTTGAGTGTCAGAGAGTCAAGCAAGCATTCTCACCCGCAGGACCTCTTAACCCTCATGACATTCCCGTGGGAAATGGGAATGTGGATCTCCATGGATCATAGTAGGACTCCTATGTCTCTTATCGTCATGATTCCATTATTGTCACTTTGGATAAGTTGATCAAGGTGTACATTTCTCACCAACCAAGTGTACCTACAAAATGCACGGCCAATCTCCAAAGTGTTCATAGCGGACATTGTTTAGATTGCATGGGATCCCGAAAATATCATAAATGTAGAAACCATCTATACATCATTTTTCTAAGACTTCTTTTCATATCTTTGTGTACACAGATTAATTTCAGTTTGGCAATATCATCTAGAGACCGATGGGCAGATAGAGAGAGTTAATCAGGTTCTGAGACATGTGAGGATGTATGTATGGACCAGCAAAAAAGTGGGAAGATTATTTGCATTTAGATTGAAGTTTGCCTACACCAAACATTTATCATAACTCCATTGGCATGGCCTCCCTATCAGGCTTTGTATGATGACCTTGCAGGACACCTTTGAGTGATAGACTAGATGACATGATATTTTGGAGCCAGCTATCGTTAGGAATTTAGAGCAAGCAGTTATTCTGATTTCGACAGGATCTTGAGCAAGCTAGAGCATTCCAAGAAGGCATATGCAACACTAAGATGAAAACCAACGATCATCACTTCTCGTGGGTGAATAAAGTCTTCTTTAAGGTTCTCTCTCATAAGCATTCCAATCGTTAGGAAAGGGTTCTAAGTTATCACCTCATTTGTTGGGGCCTTTTGGATATTCTTGAGGGTCATTCGTCCCTTGTCTACCATGAGCTTTGTCACCATGCCTTGCAACGGGCCCACAATGTTTTTCATGTTTCCTCTGTACTTCGTAGATATGTATCTCGATGTTTCTCATGTTTGGATTTGTGGCATATGGTAGAGGATGGATGGCATTGTGAGACTGGAGCCCTACGCTACTCGACACCAGAGGTTGGCCCTTCGAGGTCGGATTTGGACTAGGTTAGAGTGTCAGTGGACCGCATATGATGAGTTCATCACTACCTTAGGAGTATGCTCAAATACACAAACACCAGGATATATAGCCCTATCTCTTTAAATGACTCCCCGGAGGAAGTCTCATCTAAGAGAGGGGATGTAGTGCCCCATCATTTTGTTATAGCCTAAGCTCATGCGCCAGGTTATCTGTTGGTTTCCTTTAGCATAGACCGGGTTTTTTTGTTGAGACTCTGATAGTTTTTTGAATTTTACTATGATATTTGATCCTCATGGACACTATGGTTTTTTGGGCGCGATCACAAATTGACTAGATGTTTGTATCTGATATTTCTTATGATGGTTGATTCCACTAACAGGGTTATATGTGATCTATTGGTTAGATGTTGGTTCTTTTGGGCGATTGATTAAGATTAGTTTTCTAGATGTTAATAATGGTATTTTTCAATGCATCCTAAGTGTATGTCGTTGTAATTAATATCTGTGGATGATTCGTGGCGAATATTTAATAATTGTATGCATTACACTATAAATTATTAATAAATGTGTATAATTATAAGTTTGATTGAATTTGTATGCGGCAATTGATATTATTATATTGGATAGATTCGGTTAATTGTGTGCATGAGTGTGCTGGTGACAGGTATAGAGAGCATGGGGTTTCAGGCAACTAAGTCAATTTTGCAACGAGTGGCCAACTGGATGGTCCTAACCACGATAATATGTTTGAGGCCTTTATACTATTTTTTGTATTTACTTGGGCACCAGGTGAACCCTCAATTTTAATGTATTTATGTCGTGTAAATTAATTAATGTTTAGGGTGTCTTTATTAAGTAACTAGCTTATGGGTTTACTGATCTTCATCTAATTTAAGTGTTTGTTTAGGTAAGTGGTGTGTTGTGGTTGGTAGAAGGGATTGGGGAACCACGTGGAACCTTGGGTGGACCCCACACCTCTCCCCTTGTGCCTAGCATGCCAAACACGAAATTGGGTTAGTTTTGGGCATTTTTAGGGACCCCTTTTTGAGTTTGGGAGTTTGCCTTAACATAAAAGGGGCCCCTTGGACCCGACCATCAGGTGGGGGGCTTAGTCCTTCCAAGGTTTGGAGGATTTTCCCTCCCATTTTGCCCTCCTTAGTCGTCATCACATGGAAATGGGTTGGTGTTGGGTATTTGATAAAAGTTGCTCCACTTGTTTTAAATTTTAGTTTTTTAGTAGTTGGGTGATAAGGGCTAAAAGGTGAGTTTCACTCTTACTTATTTGTTTTTGTAATCTTTGACTCTTGAAGGAGAGGGGGTGACACTTGTCACTCTTCTCCATTGGTGGAGGAAACATTTTGTTTTCCCTATTCTTATTCTTCTTCATGTGAAGGAAGGGGTCCTTCTTGCTCATTTTTTTTTGGGAGAACTTGGAGAATTTTGGGAGCGTTGGAGGTTGGCTTGGACAAATGGAAAGCGTAGAGTCTTGGGACGCATTGTATGAGGTAGGATTCTTAACTTTTTCTTCTTAGTCCGTGCTTATCTGGTTAACTATGCTTTGATCAATGAATGATGTGTGGTGAATATGTGTTGTGAAGTTGTATGGTGAATGATTGTTTTCTCTGTTCTTGTTGTTTTCTTTTGTTTCTCTCCACCATCATTTTGGATTGATGTTTTTTGGAGAATGTAGGGGAAGAGAGAGGGATGTCTCTCAAACCTCATGTTTGTGGGTCCAGCCATGAAGGTCCCCTTCTCATCCCCTCATATGGGTTTTGAGTGGGAGAAAGGTCCATATGCTTAAAACCTTTCCCCATTCTTGGTGAGGAAAACCCTTTTGGAGTTTAAAATCCTCCCAGAGATTTCTATGACATCAAAAGGAATAAGGAGGATGAATGATTAGGAGGTATAAGGAGGTTTGTAAACATGTTTGTTGGGCTCCTATGGTGACACCTTTGATTTGGGAATCTAATTCTTTCCTTCCCTCCCTTTTTGAGGTTGAACCTTGTTTAATCCTCATGTTGTTGTTTTTATTATGTTTAGTATGTCCTAAGTGGTTTAAATGGTCTTATGTATTCTTTTTGTGTTTTAATCCCATTTATACTTTGCAACATTGTGGTATTTTGTCCTCTCTCCCATTGGCTTTCGGGGCGGCTAGCATGGCTTCCAACCATAGAATTGCATGTGATGATGCCTGATTGGTTTGGTGTTAACAAGCCAAATCTCTGTGCCAAACTCTTAGAAGAACCTCAAGGTGAGAACTCAAGATGAGTTTTAGTTGGAGTGGTGACTTGTCTCTTTAATCCTCAATCATGTAAATCTTGCAACCTCCTTATGACGATGTTATATGGTTGATATCGGTAGCCTAATCTTGTAAACTTATCCATTGTGATTTTAGAAGCCTTGTAATAACATGTATCTTTTGTCTTGTTGACCTCTCTCTAATTAAAAAAAAAATACAATATATATTATATTTCTTATTTTAACTTGCCCTTCATTTGAAATAATTTTTTTGTTGAATCTGGAATATCATAAGTAAGCATTACATGTTAAATCTGAAATTTTTAGTGGTGTTGCTTTATAAATGGAAAAAAAATAAAATTGATGCATTACAAATCTATGGTCTTGACTAGTTCTTTGATGACTATTTATTTCCTTGATTTAATGGCTTGATCTACAAGCTTACCTGGTTCTTGGATTGGTTTCTTGCCTATTTAAGCAAGGGCCCTTCGCATTATTGGCATTGGTTTCCATAATAATATATGATATTGCTTCTCATTTATTTGAAAAAGTTTTATTAAGTTTATTCTGGTGACTTACTTTCTTCTTATAGATCATGGTGTTTGATTAAGCATCTATGTTTTTGCTTGGTACGATCTAGTTATCGTCCTTTCATGGTCTCAGAGATGGAGATTTCTATTGACATCCATCGTAAGTTTTTATTTTATAAATAATAAATCATCATATATTCATATATTTGGGATTTGGTCTATTTGTCGCTACATGCATTTTTATGCAAAAATGGAGGCTTCCAATTAGATTCGAAAGGTGGGAAACCCGCAAGTCAATTGTAACCTGACCGTTTCTAGAGGCAGTCAGTTTTCTAGGTTTTGTATTATTTGGCAGGGAAGCACCAGGTCTGCCTCATTTGTACCATTAAATAAACGTGGGATTCTTGGTTTTTGGTCTATTGGATTTCTAATATCTACCGGGCATATTTCCTCTCCCACGTCATCCTTAGCCCTGGTCCTATGAGGGCTTAAAGCTGGGATTCCTACTAATAGGTGCTTAACTCAGCCTCCCCCCCCTTTAATTTACCACATTGTACCAAGCCAAGACGATAGATGCTAATCAACACCACATCTATACTATGAAAGAAATTCTTCCATATACATTTACATAAAACCTTTGCAAATAAATGAGAAGCACATCATATATTATTATGGGAACTTCAATTTTCGACTGAGTCCGACGCCTAACTTTTGGGAGTTGCATTTGTACCTATCATGGGAATTCTGAGATGATATTCTTTTTCCTGCTGAATTATGGGACTTCAAGAGGAATATTGAAAATTTGTGGAACAAAAAGATCAACTCAAGAAGTGAAATTCCCTCTTCTACAATCACTCATTCATGATAGGATACAATAATACACTTCATGTAGAACAAACTTTCTTCTCTAGCCTACACATACCATCATATTGGTGGACAACCCTATCCATACTCCTAGTCCACTTTGCATCTATTGCTCCTGAACCCACTGACATTGATTTATCGAGCATTTGAGTTTATTCCTACTCTTGAGCTCATAAACCTAGAAGCTTATTACTGCATGCTCTTTCCAAATTTGTGCCTACTACAGTACCACATGTTTTTATCCTAATACTGCTTAGCTACATTTCCTTTTTGAGAAATCTACCACTCTGCAAGTTAGTTCTCACATGCTCCATTATATGTGTCTCACTACGAGTCATTGGAAGAACATGTGCATGGTATTGTTGCCTCCTCTATCCCATGTAAGTGGAATTCCATCATGGACATTGGTTTTCGAGTAGATACTTTCATGGGGATCACACATTGACAAGCTCCTTTTTTTTGTTCGTCTCAACTCTTTCTCGGATGACCATGAGTTCCCTGCACCTTCACTCAGGCTTGAGAAACCCTGAGAATCATCTGTCAGACATATCAAACCTAACACACATTTTTGATGTTCATATTGCATGCCCCATTAATGCATTTTGCACCAAGTCATATGCAAAGGCATCCTTCTTCATCCATCCGTCTGATTGGGGTGATATCACTCACTCATGGCAGTGACATAGCATTCATTGAGAGGACTCTACAGGCGTGGCTCCTCCACCATTCGGCCTCTTGCTCCACTTTCTATACCTTTTACATTGTGATGCTTCTTGTTTTGAGCATTTTTTCTTTAGCAGGTGTAGTGTATCTCTTATTTGTTGAGAGATTTTGTATCTATATTTTTGACACTTTTGGCATATTGACAGTATCTCTTATGGGGGATCTATTCTGGTGAAGTCCAGTGTTATTTTTTCAGTGTTCGAGTAATTGATTTTCGGCAACTCATACAGATTTGTAGCGTCACTCCACCCATTCAGCAGTATGGGAGGGTGTGGTGTTGATCCATCTTCTTTGGGTTTCATGTCCTTGCCTTGTTCCCTTGGATTTTCTTAGATCGTGATACTCTAGAGTTTGTGTCCTTAACTTTTTGCTTTGGTTAATGTTCTTGGATTGTGGCACACCTATTTGCAGTAGTTGATCAAATTATGTTTGGTATTTTTTTCCACTTTCAACATCACTCTGTTGATAGTCTCCTTGTATGGAGCTATCCTGGTGAAATCCAGTGTCAATTTTTTTTTAGTTTTGTGATCAAACAGTGGATTCAGACCACATTACACACAAAACTTCTTTAGGATTGTATGATTTTTTTGATTCGAGCTTATTGGGATGCTTTGGAGTGGGTCTTTACTCTCTTTACTTTGTTTTTACTGGTTTTGGGTACCTTGCGGTGTCCCTTTTTTTCCTAGTTATTGTACATGAGTACCTCATCAGGCCTAGTTGTCAGGACTCATACTGTGGATATGCCACATCTATTTTGGCCCCTAGCTTCACTTTAGGGGGGTGTTAGAGTAGGTATTTACCTTATCTCATGTTCACCTAGGTACTTTATTTACCTTTATTATATTTATCCTCACCCACTTATGTGTGTGGATATTTATTTTATCTTATTTAGATATTAGGAGATATTATCTAGTTGTTAGGTATAGTTCTTTCCTTGATCTATGGTATTTTTGACTAGATCCTTGATGTCTAGTTCTTTCCTAAATCTATGGTCTTGACTATTTCTTTGATGACTACTTATTTCCTTGATTTACGGCTTGATCTACGACCTTGACTGGTTCTTGGATTATTATTCCTTACCTATTTAAGCAAGGCCCATAATAATATATGATATTTCTTCTCATTTATTTGCAAAGGTTTTATGTAAATTTATTCTGGTGAATTGCTTTCATCTTATAGATCGTGGTGTTTGATTAGCATCTGTGTTCTTGGCTTGGTATGATCTGGTTATCATTCCTTGCAACAACCCTACTTCATAAAGTCCAAGAGATTTGAAAATATTTGATCCATGGGAGCCTTGACCTTGATGAGGATGATTGTGAGCTTGGGCCTTTGGATTGAGATAAAAAAGTCCTTATGGTCATAGAAGCCCCTGAAAGGGAGTTTTCTTTCCTCTTGGTGCACTCTAGGTTTTAATCCACACTTCTTTCAATGTGGTTATCGATCGAGATGGGGAACCCCTTTTATTCTACATTCAATGCTAGGTTTTTCCCCATTACTATCATCCTATCCATCCCGATCATGGTGAAAATCTATCTGAATTTGTACAAACCACAAGGCTTGTTATGATGACATTTCGATAAACTTTAAACTAAATTATGAAAAAAAATTGGCGGAGGTTGAACCAAGCTATGTAGACAATTTGACAAAGTATAGATCAAGTTATAGTGACAATTTTATAGATCAATGTGAAAGTTTGGTGGAGGTTCAAGAAACATATGATGTCACGTTTGAAGAGCTAGCACATAGAGTCGAGTTTGGTAAAGGCTTGAGTGAAAATATTTATAGAAGGCTAAGCAATAAAAATCTCCAAGAGCCTCTTCCTTCAAAATTGTCCTTATATTTGGGGTGCGTTAGCAAGCTTGTCAAGTAAGGGGTTTGCATACTCAAATTTATTCATCTATTCAATTTAGTCGAGGTTATAGAATATTTTAATTTTTAATTCTTATATTTTTGGGTTCTCTAATGGCTTTAAATCATAAAAGTAACTAGATAGTGTATCCTAAAGGAATTTGGTGGAAAAAAACATGGTGAAGGAGATTGCTAATGCCTCCTCTAGATCACCTCCTATTATGGGCCTACCTCTCCACAAAAAAAAGATCAACGCAATTGATGGAATGCTTTTTTGTTCCAATAGAAAGTGTGACCACCATTGAATAATGTGGTTTTTATTGCATTCATACAATACAAGTGGACTAGACTATTGAGAAGCTCCACCAAATCATCTGCAAAAGTAGTGGAGTTGAATTTGTAATTTGTGGGGTTAAGACTAAATTTTTTATGGGTTCTACATTTATTAGTTTAGTGATAACTATACATATTTGTAATTGATTAACATGCCCATGTTATGAAGTGATTTACGAAGCATTAAAAAGTGTTGATCATTTGTGTAATTTGAGCTAACTTATTTGATAACTTTTTATTAATATCATAATTAGATATTTATTTATGATCTTTCTAAGAAGATTCTCTTCTATTGTTAAGTGAAATTGAATTCTCCAAGATAGAATAAGGTATTTTAAGGGTGATAATACTGAAACAAGAAAGGTTTACGTCAGAGAAATATTTATCATCGTAAAAGAGAGGGGTGATGAAACGCCCTTAATCTCAAGTCATATATCTGATATGTATAGCTGACCTATGGCTAATATAATATCTTATCATGGAATACCATATTTATTTATGCTTTCATATGCTTAGTAGGTCAACCTTAGTGCTTTACATAACATAAACGATGTATATATAGGAGTTAGTGAGTAGTATATGATCATCATATTGAGCACTTGAGTCTTACTGTATAGTTTGGAGGTTTCCCCCTCAAAGTGGCTAAGTCATTATACTTGCATATTGTGCTCATTTCTCTATGTTTTTGTGTTATTTGGTGTTATAATGCTATTGATATTCAATTATATCTAAGTATTTTCATCACAAGTGGTATCAGAGCTTCGATCAGGCTAGATTTAGGTCAAAAACTTAATTACATTACAAGTAGTATCAAATCTCTCTTGCACATATGGAATTATATTTCTAGTCTTAAGTGTTAAACATGACATATTTCGACAATTGGGATACATGAAATATTTTTGAAACAAATTACGTTCATTAATAATTGGTTTATTAACCAATTAACAGATGTTATCAAAATGTAGAAAGACCTAACACAAAACATATAACCTCCATTTCAATCCTAATTCATAGGCAAATGGTAAATGGATGATACAAGGGATAAAATATGAGAAGGACAAAGAAAACTATAAAACACTGGAATATATAACACCTATGGAATAATAACACTATATTAATCTATGTAACTTTATTATTATAGCAATAGGTGTTTACAAAAGGGGTGTTTAATGGTTTTGACTCACACATGTCAACCGAGGAAAATGGAAATGTGGCATGGGAAGTTGTTGACACACACTAAAATCATGGTCATCTATGCCCCCAAACTCTATATTGAATTTTTATATTGTGAATCCTAAATCGTGAACTTTTATTACAAACCCTAAATGATGAACCATATTAGCATAAAGACTCTTTGAGAATTGACACATGATTTAACAAAAATAACATGCAATAAAGAGATCATCTGCAAATCCCTCAAAAGAACATCAAATCCTAAAAAAGAAAGATGCAAAATGAGGGGTCACACTGTCCTCAGTTTTCAAACAAGTGATCTTATGACTAAGTGTTGCACTACATCTCAGACCCAATGTATTTTTATGTGTGTGTGCAGAATCACATTCTAGGTGGCTCTTGTGCACGTCACACTTAATAGCAAGAAAAGTGGCTATATGTAAAAATATGTAATAGATGTGTGCATGGAATAAAATGAAATTCCCTCCTATGTGTGTGATGCAGAAAACCAGCCCTTGTCCCTTGTAATGGTCCTAGATGAATGCAAATATGCTCTTGAGTTCTTGTGAGATGCAACCTTAGGTGATAGTATAGATGTTTATAGCTTGGTCCTTTAATTTGGTCATATAACTTCATAGTTATATGTTTCTCTTGTTCAAATTCATAATTGATCATGTAAACGTCGAACCCTAAGTGATAGGGATGTCAAATGAATAGAAAGGACCCAAAAAGGAGTGCGCAAAGTATAAAGAGGTCTAGGGCACCCAGAGGGGACGAGGGGACCTAGGTGCTGGTGTCGTAGCTGGGAGTTGGTGTCCAGAGCTAGAAAAGGTGAAGTATGAAGGGTCAGACTAGGAAGTGTGTTCCATAAGGCCAAGAGGGAGACTAGAAAGGAAACTAAGAGGCCATGTATAATGATCAATTAGTACTTTTCTCCCATAAGAAGCATATGAATAGTAGTATGTGATTAGGACCTAGTAATTTACCCAAAGTGTGTGATTTAGTGTTTGCATTTACCCCCACTTTATGTTGGTGAGGAAAATATTAGTAGCATAAATCAAATAGATATGCATATGTAATAACCATGTAGATCGATGTAGAAGAGCATGTCGAGACAAGAAAAACATAGAGTGATAAAAAGTGTGAAGCGTGGATGATAAATAAGAGGAAGTAAAAAGAAAAGTGGTGAGTAATGACCCTAGGGTGAAAATGCATGTGTAAATGTGATGTTGTACCTGTTTTTGATGATATTCTTAAAGCATGATGGTTGTGTGTTGATGTTGACTACCACTTCCCATAAGGATGGACCTGCAAAAGAGAAGAACAAACAAGTAGTCAAATATGTGCATAGATGTATAAAATGTATGTAAAAAGTGTGTAAAGATGTGTAAATAGTATAAAAAGCAACATGTGCCCCTGATTCGTGATGAGAAAAAGTGATAGAAAGGATCATGAAGATGTTGATGAAAAGTGAGTTTTTCAAGTGATCTCACACCATGACAGAAGTGGTGTATAGAGAAATGTCTAGTGTAATTCTCCAGCCATTGAATGCTTCCCAAAGTAAAAACACCACTGCATATGGTGTGTACAAGTACAATCCAATGTGAATAAGTGTAATCAATGTGATTTCCAAGTGTTGAAGGACTGCCTACACTGTGAAAAACATCTGTGACAATGTTGAAAATTGTACTGAACTGAAAAATGTTATGTATCTGCCCCTTGGTCTCAGGCACCCAAGAAGGGAAATTGACACCTCTAAGAGGCAGTTCAAGGGAATTTTGAGAGCACATTTTTGAAGCTCTCTTTTGCCCTCATTTTGAGGCCAAGCCTCACAATCCTCTCCTTTATGGGGTCAAAATTGATATTAAATACAGAGGTCAAGGGTTCTATCCTCTACCATATGCAAAACAACCCTGCTTCATAAATTCCAAGAGATATGATATTTTTTAATCAACTGGAGCCCCAACCTTGATGATGATGATCATGATCCTGGGATTTTTGATTGAGAGTACAAATTCCTTTGGTTCATAGAAACACCTCAAAGGGGGTTTTCTTCCCTCTTTATTGTGTTCTAGGGTTTCATCAATGAAAATTTCCATGTGGTTGTAGATCAAGATGGGGAACCCCTTCTCATCTACATTCAACGCTAGGTTTTTATCCATTATTATCAACCTAGCTAGCCTGATCATGACAACAATCTTCTTGAATTTATACCAAACCACAATCCTTTTTATGCCAACATTTCAACGTAATTTAAACCAATTATGGGGAAATTTTGGAAAAGGTTGAACCAAACTATGTAGAAAAATTTACCAAGTATAGATCAAATTAAAATGACAATTTTATAGATCAACGTGAAAATTTAGTGGAGGTTAAAGAAAGATATATTATCATGTTTGAAGAGCTAGTATAAAGGATCAAGTTTGGTAGAGGATTGAGGGAAAATATTCATAGAAGACTAAGTAATAAAATCCTCCAAGATCCTCTTCCTTCATAAACGTCCTTAGATTTGGGGTGGGTTAACAAGCTTGTTAAGTAAGAGGTTTGCATGCTCAAATTTATTCATCTATTAGATTTCTTCAAGGTTGTAGAATATTTTAATTTTTAATTATTATGATTTCGGGTGCTCTATTGGCTTTAACTCATAAAAGTAGCTAGATAGTGTTTCCCAAAGGAAGCTATTGGAAAATGGGATGGTGAAGTAGATTGCAAATGCCTCCTCTCAATCCCCTCCTACTATGGGGTTTCCTCTCCACAAAGGACATCAACACAATATATGGAATGATTTTGTGTTCCACTAGAAATTGTCACCACCATTGAAAAATGTGGCTTTTATTGCATGCATACAACACATGTAGATTGGATAATTGAACGGATCTACCAAATCATCTACGAAAGTAGTGGAGTTTAATTCCTAATTTTTGGTGTTAAGAGTAACTTTTTTTATGGGTTTTGCATTTATCATTTTAGTGATAATTATGTAATTTATTAATTATTAACATTTCCATGTTAGAGTGATTTGTGGGAAGCAAGTGGAAACTGTGACCATTTGTGTATCTGTATAACTTATTTTAGACTTTTTTATACATCTCGAACTATATATTATTTATCATCATTCCAAGAAGA
>JAHRHJ020002317.1:0-13055 GCA_019776745.2 Taxus chinensis | reverse complement strand
TATACATTGGTTTGATCCTGCATTTCAAGCGTCCGCTCGGATCATGATGACCACACTTGATAAGATTTCTCTGACATCCCTGAGAACCTTGCACCAAATGGACTTCTCGTCTCTTGTCACCGAGAAATCCTTGTTTTCGAAACACCATTGCCTTCATATGAATGATTGAATTTTGCCCCAACTTCCGTAAATGGGTGCTCGAGGATGTTCAGGTCAATTTTTATGATGTAAAGGACAAAAGGGAATCAATTCATGGGGGTAATACAGGAATTCCATTTTGAAGATATCATCCAGCAATTTCATCGACTAGCAGAACAAAGGAGCTCATCAATTCTCAAAGAGCAATTGTCCAATCTAGTCAAGAATCAGTATTCTTCCTCGACAAATTTTGATCCCGATTCTCGTGACAAACTTATCAAATTCCGATGTATGTTCACCAATATGGAAGAAAAAGATGGAGTTTGATATGGTTCCTGGTAGGATTTTGGAAATGCAAGTCATCTGTGAGACTTGCCTTTCTCCTCATTATTTCACCGATGAATCGAGATTGATGGAACAACTGAGAATTTCATGAAATTCAATGGCGAGATGCTTGGAGGACCCGAGATTTTCAAAATAACGTTTCAACCTGTGATGAAAAGGTTGTCCTTGGTGATTAATGAGTTCTTTCTTGTACGATCGAGATAGGCAGAACTCTTGCCCATGGATAACGACTACTTCATAGGTGTCATGTTAAATCCATGTGTCCAATGTTATAGTCTGTGTTTTCTTCTATGTCATTTCTCTAGTGTGGTCCACTGTACCCTCTTATTTGAAATATTTGTTATACTTTTATTAAGTTACTCTTACCCGGGTCATAAAGTTATTTTGATAAAGTGATTTTTACTTATTAAAATAAGTTTAATTAATTAAAGTGACTTAAAATTATGTCTAAAATGAATGTCATAAAACCTAACTACTTTTTAACCAACTTTTGGGCTATAAACGGAATTTAGAGATTATTTTAAGACCTTTGGAGAAATGAGAAATACTTTTGTAGACAGGTAACTAGAAACCATGTCTTGTGCGAAGATAATATAGAAACCTTTCTGGTAACTTTTTGTGTCTTATGTTTTTTGTTTCTTTCTTTAGCATATACTACTCTTATGTTAATATGTGAAGGCTCTTGCTCCTATGAATTCCCATCTTGCTTCATGTGTCACCTTATTATGTTTGGTTTCTAAGTTGCATTCAATCTTATGTTTGCTAGGCTTAATCTTGCAGGCTTCCCTTATTTTTCCACTTCTTCATCCATCACTTCCCTGATTTCTCCGCCTTCTTCTCTTTCTATAATCCTTTCTTCCCAAAACCCAAAACCCCCCCAAAATACAATTTTGAAATGTATAGTTTTACGTACCTTTTTGGTTTCAGTAAGGGCAACCTCACCCCATTGGGAGGGACTCTGTCCCTTTACGTGTGTCATATTTTGCAAACGTGAAAATCTTATGCCAACAAATTAATTTCGATTTTAATCCTTTTATTGTGCAAGAAGATATAGAGAGGGCGTTGAATGACGACCCCTCCCATCAAGTCTAGAGTCATAACCATTTGGCCAAATAGTTTACCTTATTCCCTAACAAGATATATCACAGTTATAACAGTCCTGTTTCTTGGTTTTAGTTAAGCTTAAAACAAATATTGTGAGGTTTGAGAGAGTCGATCCTATGACCTCTCAATCCTAGACCCTTCTTCAAAACAAGGTGTCGAGACTCCCTGTCAAAGATATCTATGGCTTGAGTTATTTATTTTAAAGTTGTTTTATCAGTTTGTCTAGTTTAAAATTAAGCTAAAAGAATAACATAATTCGAACACTAAACTACTTTATTCAGTCACAGGACTAGCCAATAAGCCATCTATACTCATGAAATTGTTCACAATAGCTAATACATTTAAAGAGAGAGTTTAGAGGAACCTGGTAACTAATGCTACAGTTTGCGATCATGTCTTGGTTCTCTAAACTCTGTTGGCTTCTTTTCTTTTTTCTAAGCCTGTTTGACTCCTCTGGTCTTCTAATCGCTGCTAGGCTTCAAAAATATCTATTTGTGTCTTTAAAATCCTATCCTTGTCGTTTTCTCCTCTCTTGCCTCGCTTCTTGTTGAAACCTGATTGTGTCTCCTGTTATTTCATATGGTTAAGCTCAGTCCTCTTTTATAAGCTTAACCGAGCTAAACATAGCTTATCTGATATTTCACTTCTTCATGCAGCCTAATCTTAGCTTAGTTTTTCTAATTTTAAATGTAACTACTTGTTAACTTGCTTGTCTTAGTCTTTGGTTTAACGACCACACATTTTAAGCCTAAAAATGGCTTTAGCGTTTCAATGTTTGGCTTTGAATTGAACTCATGCAACTATTGTTAACTCGTAGTTAATCTAGTTCTGTTCTTAACTCTTAGTTAATCTAGGTTTTATTTATGTTTATCCTTGCTGCCTCTGTCGTTATAGCTAAATTTAGCTATAACTTTAGCTAGGCTGGTTGTCTGTTAACTTCAGCGACGGATTTAGGCTTAGCGGTGGATCCCCTGATGGACGCCATGTGGGGGTCATCGGTGTCCCACGCCATCTCCTATTGATTACACCCTCCTTCCGTATTGAGGGGCTCCCGATTGGTGCCATGTCACACCAATCGGTGCACCCACTATACGGGTCTCTGACAACTTTGGCGACTCTACAGATTGCGGGCATTCCGATTGGTGCCATGTCGCACCAATCGGTGCTCCCACATCCTGCACCCCTTATGGCTCGATAGGTTATACTCACGGGTGTGTTGATGGGCGTCACGTTGCACCAATCAGTGCACCTTGAGTACGACTGCCTTATTTTTTGAATGAGTTGAAGTGGGACATGTCGCAACAATTGGGGTTTCTGTAGTACAACAGTCTCTCCTCCTTTTAGTCCTACATGTGCTAGGTTTTTAAACATTGAAAAGGTTTAAAAGATATTTGGCTCTCTTAATAAGTTTCCTCCAAAGCATTTTGCTTCCTATGCGAGCTAGTTCTGACTTGGCAAGTTGGCAATGTAGCTTGATTGACTTATTTCTGTGAGCCCTAAGTAAAGCAGCTCGGTTAACTCGGATGTAGCTTGGTCGGTGTAATATAACTTGGTTGGACTATAAAGCAATGTGACTTGGTTCCAACTTGATTAGCTCAATCTGTATAATGAACTCAACTTGGTTGATAATGCAAGCTAACCTAGTTTCAAGCAACTTGGTGATATTAATGAAATAAGTAGTTATAAAGCTCAATTAATTATATTAGGGATTGAATCCCAAACCCATTTTAATTAGACCTTAATAATTCCTTTTTTCCTGAAGGCATACTTATAGTAACATATCAAATACGTCAACAACATGAATGCAAGCGTGCCATTGTCGCAAAGCGGCAATGTACTGCTCGACTACTTGTGCAAAGCGTCATCGTGTTCCTCATCGTAATGAGAGCGCGCAACACCATCCAATTGTCGCAATGCAACCAAACCAATCCTGTCGCACAAAGTAACACCTTAAAAAACAAGACTGAATCACACAAAAGGGGTTCTATGACCAAAACTTACGGTTTGACACCGGTTCTTGTGTACCTAAACACACATGACAAATCTCTCTATCCGTACCCATTATTTGCATCTTTTTTGCTCTCCCCGATGATACCCTTTCTCGTTCCAGAGAAAACTTGCATACAAGTAGACAAGAATACCTAGTGCATTATCCATTCAATATAATCAAATATCGGAAATGAACTATAAGCAGTATATATACATAAACAGTGATCCATAATTGTAATATGAATCAAGTCATCATCTACTGCTAATCAATCATTGCTAATAACTGTTTTATTCCCAAACATATTATAATGCTTAACTAAAGCAAATCAAAACCAATAGTAATAAGCTATATCAAATGTGGACGTAGCCACTTAGTCTCATAATGTTCCCGAAATATTAAATGCATAATTACGGGATGTGACACACGTGAGAAGGAAAATATAGATTCTTAGAATCTAAGAGCTCTAGGAAGGGTAGCTGCCAACAATGCATTTTTGGTGTTCCCGTCCAAGATCACCACTCACTCTTGCTTTGGGACAATACAAGCAGCTAAATCAAACAAAGTTCATTGTGTGGTCCATTCAATGGCGTTGCTTGGCAAGAAAAAATCAACTCCTACGATCAGTACTGCAAGGTAATTCTGGATATATCTGTTATCCTTTTCACCTGTAACCCACTAGATAGAAGTAAATCCAAAGGAATTTCTTATGGAGAAGATAGTGGATCATTTTGACTTCCCACTTGTCCTAGACAAAAAACACAAAGGCCAAAAAATGAGGGGGACCAAATATCAAGAATATCAAACTCTTCATCCACATTATTGCAATGAAGATTCCTTAGGGGCTCTAGAATAACCTTGCAGTTCAAAGGAGCCAAATCATGAAGCAAATTTACCTTAGAATTTTGTGCAAAAGCATATTTAATGACACATGGATTTGTCCAAGCTCGGAAATCAGAAAATAAATTAGATTGGGTTTTATGCTTCTAATAAAAGTTCTTACATGGAAAGTTAATATAGAAGATAAAATAACCTTTCGGGATGACGTTTGGAGTGGAAATCTACCTAATTACATTGTCTAATTAATAGAACCTTTAAGGTATGGAATGTAAGAATGAGGGATTTTCTGTATTGTAGACTATATAATCAAGGGAGTTTTATTGATCAGGGGATCATTTTTGATATCAAAAGTTTCCTAAACATCCCTAAATTGTGTTAGTGTAGAATATCTTTTCGAGAGCTTTCCGATGACTATGAGAATGCGACAAACAGACATTGGGAGCTCTAGTTATGTCCGGTCAAAGTTTAGTCAATGAGAAAGTCAACTCTGGTCAACAGGTCAATATTGGACCAATCACACTGCGACATGTGGCAAAAAGGCGTTGGAAAAATTGGAGGGGTTTTTACCGCCGGTCTTCGACAATCGTAAAATGGAATAGCTCAGTGGAACAAGAGGCTCAACTTTTGTTACGGAGGGGAGCCCGACCGCTGTGAGGACTATGTTATTATCGCCGACGTGGTGGGTCCTCAGACCACCACGTGGCTTGCCACCATGATTACGATTTTCCAATTGCGGGTCGACAAGGTGGTCTTATTTCGTCATACTTCATGTGGGTCGAATTTCATATTACTTTGTAATTATTTGCCAGACATTATTTCCAAATGCCACGCATTATGCCAAATACAATGCATATATATATCAACCTCCACATATATAATATATCATATACATTAATATATACCATATATATATAATGCAGCCACCCCATACATATGTCATATGCCACCCCACATATTAATGTTCAAAGATTAGGGGCAAGCAAGCCATAAAGTGGTCCTTTGACCAAGGCTTAATATGCATGGTGGGGAAAACCAGGCCCATGCATGGAAGCTTCCACGTGGAGAGGAGAAGCATGGCGGGCGGTCCCCAGCCTAATGTGGTCATATTACCCTTTTTACATACATGGGAAAGGCTTATTATGGCCTAAAATTGGATCCTCTCCATCAAATGTGGGATATAACCCACTCAATTATACATGTTGTCCACCCTAATATGGGATTAATATCCCATCCATCATGCCATGGTTAGGATTTTATATAGCCTTGGGATAAAATTTAAGGCATTAATTTAGGGCCCCATTTTTAATATAAATAGGGGGACCCCTTGCATTGTAGAACACACAAGCTCATTCCTAGAGCTCGGAAAGGTCAAGAGCTCGAGCCAAGACCGAGAGTTAGATATTCATGTGAACGACATAGTTTTTTTATAAGACCTAATTTAATTAGGCATTATTATTGACCTATTAGTTGTGAAGACCTATTATTTAAATTAAGCATTATTGTGACTAGGAGTTTTTAATACTACCTAGCCGGCCCATAGCTGCCACACTAAATTATTTGTGAAGCCTCGACTATTGACCGAAGTGCCATAGGGCGTTACGAAGAATCTGGAAGGCCGATCGAGAAATCCGGAGGATTCCGAACAGTGGAGCTAGTGCCATAGAGCTTGCCAAATATGCCAGGAAAGGGGAAGTCAAGTACTATTTTTCACCTTTGTCATTTGAAGGTCTAGGATATTCTTCTAAGCAAGATTCTTTAATAGTTTCCATTAGGTATTCTTGTAAAAGTTACTATTGTAAGTTACAAGTTTTGACTAGTGGAATGGTTCGAAAGAACCCGGAGACGTAGACAATTTCTGAACTCCGTAATCAACCCTTTATTACGAAGTGTCATATTTATTGCATTATTTAAAGTTGATTTTAGCGAGGGTAAAAAATAAACGGTAATTTGATAAGCCTATAAGGGTCCGAGATCAGGTAAATAAAAACTTGATCATTTTCGGATCACTTATGATTGGAATGAAACATTGACTAGAGGATATAGTCAAGAATATTCTTGGCTGGTCAACTTGCTAAGGCCAACTATTACGGGGCCCTAATTCCAGCAGAGAGTGCATACTTGTAATGTCCCTTTTTAAGGAGACTCAGGAAAATGGCTAAAAACTGAAGATAAACAACACTTTTCAGATTTTCTAGTGAGCTGTTAGTGATTGAAATAAATGTATAAAACCCCTCAACTGCTGGCAGCTAACACCCTTCTAGGGCAGCAACCTGTTTTGGGATTTTCACACCCAGTTTTATGCCTTCAAATCCCTTCAAATCAATTTCACTTGAATTCTAAAATTATGATATATCCTCAACAATCATATAATGCAAGAAATTTGATTTTTATTGCCCTAGATATGGCGATATGAATTTCAATAAACCCTTGTCTGCAATATTATTTTAAAAATTCATAGCTCAATTTTTGGAAGCACAAAAAAATCATGAAACTTAAGATATTGGCTTTATAAATTATGGAGAACAAGCTAGTAATTTCAAATTTGCCAAATGCACATCACACATACCACATTTCCACTCCAAGGTAGGTCGCTCCACTCTAAATAAATATAATATTGCACTAAAAACACCACACATGCAAGAGAAAGATCCTTTATTGCTTTTCACAACTAGCTTTCACAATCAAAACCTCATGAAGGGTTTTTGTCCTTCACAAGCTTCCCAACCAAGGGGGTTTCATCGTTGAGAGAGTGGGAATAATAGGGCTACACTAGCCAACTTTCACCAAATAAGAATAATCTCCAAAAACATGTTTAATTAATGCTCAAGCGACCCTCCTTAAATAGCCATAAAGAGTGCTTTAAACAGTCATTACATCATGGCTGACCCGTTAAGTAGGTGCTTTTAAATACTATAAAGGGTATTTGGAACCTGCATGCCCAAAATACCTTTCTTACTAAGCTACTTAAGATTCACTATTGGAGCATGGTGCTTTCCAATATGATAAATGATAATAAATGAAAACACAATCTAAGCAATAATAAAATAGTATTCCACATTTCCCCTTGCTTTTCTCCTTACACCCCACAGGGAAAGAATGGGTTGAGGCCTTCAAATTTAGCCTCCAAAAAGGGACATGATAGTCACCCCTTCCCAAGATTGCTTATCCTCAGCAATGATTGAACTCGCTGCTCCAAATCCTCGACTCTTTGTGGGGGGGGTCCTCTGATTCCCTTGAAGAGCTGGTTTGTTTTTGTGACAAGGGCATCTGCTGCTGCGTATTCTCCCTTTGACATATTCGATTGTCAAAATCAAAAGCTGGATTTTGCTGAAGCCACCAACAAGATATTGGTCTAAATTGACAAGCATGCCCATAATGGCCATCATCGTCTTATCCTAAATGTGAAGATTCAACTCATGTTTATTGAGTTCTCTGTTTTCTAATGGAATGGACACGATTTTGCAAAGAAAAACCCATATTCCTTCAACGGATGCATCAAATTTCACCATTAAAGGGAAAGAAGAATTAGGTACAAACAAGTGCTTGGCATATGCGTACGTCATCTACTTGAGTTTATCAAGTTTTTTGAGCAAAAGTGCTAGTTGAGTGTCCCCTTGTTAGGTAAATCAGTTTTTTAGAGGGGCAAGTAAGATGAGAAAGAAAATCCTTCTTAGACCCAAGGAACCCTCTTGTAGTTGTGAATGGAGATGGAGGAGGCCCAACCAAGTAAGACATGTATCCTTTTGTTGCTCCACATGTACTCTTTGAGACTCTATGATATATCCTAGGTACAAAATTGTGCTCAAACCAATCCACATCTGATTTCTTTGCAAGTAAGGACTGCTGTCCCTAAAAACTCCCATCATCATGTCAAGGTGTTGTAGATGCTTCACCCATGTCTTGTATATCACAAGATATTATCAAGGAAACAAGCACACATTCCTTTAAGTACTTACGAATGTGAGGTCCACACATGACTGGAACGTTGGTTAGTATAGAAACTGAAAATGCTCTAGAAGAAACTGAGAATATGCAAATCAGCTGTTATATTCATTCTAAAATATGTAAAAAGTGCACAATCTTTCTTTGCACATGTATGGACATGATTGCCCCAATGTAATGTTTTATTTTTCTCTTCATCTTCATCCTCATCCATCATGATGTTGTTGCAAATTCCTCCTTGTATGCCTTAAGCTATGTTCAGCCCCTTCTCCTAACTCTACCTCTATCCTACCTGGCTGATAAAGGAATAAAATCTGTTTTTCCTTGCCTACCATGCCTACCATTTTCCCTTTCCCTCTTCCTGAGTTTCACAATTCGAGGTCTGTTTCCTTTCTCTTTTCTTCATTTTTGTTGAGTGGAACTTCAATCCCTTCTTAATGGATTTTTGAGGGTAATTTTCCTAAAGTGGTCTAAGCTGAACTAAATAAGAAATCAAATACAATTACATACCTTCTCATGGGAATAGCGCGCTGTGGATCTCTCCTTGTGTACGGAGGATAATGTTTCCACATTTTAATTGGTGAATCCGTGAAGGCCTTTGAAAAAACAAGAGTTATGAGGAGCAGATGAAGAGACAATAACCCCTCTGCAATTTCCGCTGATACTCGACCTTCCCGACCGGGTGCAAAATTCAAACCTCGATGATACGTTTGATGGCGTTCATAACAGAGGGAAGAGCCATGCGAAACACCTTATGTAGAGACATGGAGAACAAAGGAGAAGAAAGCAAATTGTAGAGTTCTTCTCCAACACAGATGTAGTGAGAAGGGGAGGGAAGCCATCCTACATGCCAAGGAAGAGAAAAACAAACATGAAGAAGGTGTGGGCTTCTTCCCAATTAAAATAAAGCCCACACGTTCAAAAAAGGCTCTGCCTTCATGTGAAAAAGTGAAGTCGAGCCATCATGAAGAGGTGACGTCGAGAAAAACAATACCGCCCTTTTCTATCTAATCAAGACTCATTGTTTTGGAAGAGCCGATTAGCCAAGGGCGTCCCACCGCTAAGTTCGTTTAACGATAAGCATGATGAATAGAACATTTCATCAATCAAGGAGAACCAATGAAAGAATTTGAGTAATGAGCTATAGTAAAGATGTCAGGCCTACTGCTTACCTTATCCATTGCTTGAATAATACCTGAGAGTCCCCTTCAATGAGGAGCTTGGAACAAAAAGATAGTAAACGTTTCACCAAACTAGCGAAGACGAAGAGGGAGGCATTATCCTCCGTCACGTTACTCACAACTGATCGGAAGCTAGGGAGCCAGCTTTGATCAATAATCCATTTCATCCTAGATTGTACACCCACCCGATGATATGCACGGATTGCCTTGTCTTTTAAAGGCCTCGTCAAAGTTAAGTTTGCAAACTGGCGGGGGGGGAATTTGGATGGTAAACGCTTTTATTATATAGAGCTATGAAACAAGAGTCGGTGGAGGAGCACTTTCTCTAAGTGGGAACATGAGGGTGGGCTTGGCGTCCTTGAATGGCCGCCAAGAAGTGATAATGTCGCTTGGTCACATGAGACGTTCTGACCCCCAACTCAGGTTGTCCCATGGTAACTTATGAAAGGCATCCAATGGGATCAATGGAATGGAACTTGGTTGATGATTACAAATCGTTGATACAAAAAAATAGTGAGTTATCACCCAGAAACTGTGATTTATTGTTTTGTGCTTTGCCAAAAATTTATTTTTAGAAATCACGATTTTGACTACCGATAAATGGGTTGATTTAAGGAAGGAAAAAAAAAAAAGAGGGTAAAAAAGCAGGGCGGTGGGAGAATCTATCCTATCGCTATTGCTTCACCCCGCTACTTCTCTTCCCCTCTTTGGGTACTTAATAAAGCCTAAAGAGAAAGCGGACTAAAGCCAAAAAAAACCTGGCCCGTTGGGAAGCATTCGGGGCTATTTCTTCCTGTGCCAATTGTGTTCGAGGTCTCGACCTTCAAACCAGGGGTTTTCCATTACTGTTTATTATGTCTTTGTGTGTTATAGTTATTAAGTTATTATTGACACGTTTTCAAAAAATGATACCAGAATATCTTACAGTTTACCAGATATTAACCATAATACTAAGGAGTGACTATATCCTGAAAACTGGAATAAATAAGCAGACTTCAAATGTATGTTTTATATTAAATAAGAGATAAGTATTGCAACCACTCGTATAGAAGGTAAATGTAGAATAGATCAACTGCCTAAGGAGAGAAAGCCAAGTGAAGCAACGGTAGAAAAAGAAAAATATTGAATCCTTTGGTAATTTGTAATTACATAGGAGGAGAGCTAATCGCAAACAATTGTTTATAGAATATTGAATCACTGGTAATACATATGGGTTTGGTTTCAGCTAAATATGATAACCTACTGACTGGACAGTCCCTCACAATCTTTAAACTAAAGTCCTGAATTGAGACTAAGAATATTTATTGTACCATGTAAGTTTTTTATAGATTACAAAAAAATCAAAGAGTCACTCGCCGATCATTTACATGGTTTTTACAAACATTAATTTAAGTGTTTAATTTTATGCATTAAATGTTTTTAAAAGTAGGCGATAAAGTTTGCTAATTAAATGCCGATAAAATTGCCGATTCCTATTTTCGAGTCAATTGGGCCTGGCCGCTTGATTGCCGATAACAATTTTTTGAACTATGGTACAAACTAACTACTTGTAACTCCTAATTAGCTCCAAGACTTTGAGGTCCGTTTGCAAGATTTTGGTGTAAATAAATCGGCAGCTGTAATTTTCGTTGGTTTTTTGAGTTAAAAATACTAAAAAGAATCCAAATTTCAGGGGTTTAAATTCAGATTTTTTAGTATTGTATGTTTTGTGGCTTGCTATTATATTCAAAACTAATTTGTATTTTCCAAGGGTTGAAATTATTTCCCATCCTTTTTCCAGCAATGTTACTTTCTGTGTTTAGGGTTTTGGCAATAAAAATTTATTTTTTTATTATACTACTACTTCTCCGAAGATTTTCCCCGTAAATCTAGATGTATTTTTTAAAATATCCGCTTGGGATTTACGGTGGTATCAGAGCTGTGAATTTTGGCACCTGCGATCATGAAGAACTGCAAGAATCCATGTTAGAAAGGTTTGCAAGCTTTGGCAGGGGAATAATCAAAAATATCTTCAGACATATGGACTGGAATAGAAATAAAGAAGGGGTCAAAATCCTAAGCCTCAAGAACTGCCCAAGAGGCCAAAACCAAGGATTTATCTTCAAGTGAAGAAAAAAAACAAAGAAATTTGGTTTTAAAATAGAAACTACCCACATTGCGAACAAGCACAAGAATGTAAACGAGGACCCAAAAAGGGTTGTTGAATATGGATAGAGAAGAGCTCAGAACACTAATTTGAAAAGCCTTCAAGCAAACACACCTATAGAAAATAAAGGGAAAAAATTCTCCAATTGTAATGGTGTGGAGCATGAAGAAATCAGGAAGCAAGAAAATTCAAATATGAAAGAAGTTAGTGAGAAGCCTGTAAAGGAATCCACCATGCAAGTGAAAGTGAAGGGTCTTTTTTAAATAGAAAAAGGGTCATGGCTTTTGAGAACAAAATGTTGTAATTAACAATGTAAAGGAAGAAGCATTACATATTGGAATGCCAATCAATCCCAAAATTGAGGTTTGTTTCACCTAGAGCACCCTATCAATCTTCCAAGCACTACCAAAGTTTGAGGTCTTTAACCATATGAGATTGATTTTTCAGAAGTAACAATAGTATGAGCATGCAAGTAAGAAAGAGTGTTTCGTTGAAAGCAGAAAGCCGACAAATTCCTGACATCTGAATTAAAAGAATTATTGTGGCAAGACAAATCTCTCAAAAGCGCCTACTTCTAAATCACAAAAAGAAAGTAAGCATTTTGATTGCAGCCCAAGGTATGAAAAGGAAAGTCCCCATTTTCAGATTTGTTGTTTCATACTATGTATGGCCATTTTCAAGATGTTGCTGTCCACCATTGTAAGGCACCTTAGAACGAGAGGGCGAAGGACAAATCTGCAAGTTTGGGCATTGTACTTTGAAATTCAGTTCAGATTGCGTTTGCATATGGATCCGAGTGATCTTTTGAAGGTCAAAGTGGATAGAGGCCTTAAATCACGCACTTCTAAAATTCTTGAAATTTCTGAAGGACAAGCATTATGTGGCAGACAAATCTCTCAAAAGCTCCACTTTTCTAAATCACAAAAAAAAGTACGCATTTTGATTACACCCAAGGTATGAAAAGGAAAGGCATATTCCGGATTTGTTTGTTTTCTATACGATATGCCATTTCAGATTTTGTCACATGGTACACCTGATAATGAGAAAGGGCGAAGGACAACAATCTGCAAGTGTAGGGGCATATGGACTCTTGATTCAAGTTCAAGAATTGCTTTTGCATTGGGATCCGCGGGAGAGTCTTCCTTTTGAAGGGTCAAAAGTGGGATGAGGCGTAATATCACTATTAGTTCTCCATCTTTGCAATTGGATAGAAAGGAAGTTTCCCGAGAATCATATTGGATATCTGGTCTATTCTAACAAAGTTGTGAAATGATCAGCTTGTAGGACACTCCTTGGGGGGGAAGGGGGCCCCCCCAAGTTTTACTTTTGAAGAACTCAACGCTGGGGAGCTGAAATTCAATGGATGAAGAGA
>JAHRHJ020002316.1:0-13060 GCA_019776745.2 Taxus chinensis | reverse complement strand
AAAACAATGGACTATCTAACATTTTTGCACTTTGTCTCTCTTCAAGATACTTAGATATGGAAAACAGGAAATCATTTGCAGCCATATGATTTGTATATGATCTATAATCCTTATTTTTCGGCATGTTTGGTGTTTCTAAGTACATTTCAAGAGAGCAAAGAGACTCATATTTTGAGAGGGGTAAGTCTTCTTGCACTGCCCAATAAACTAATTTCATGGTTGTGATTATTCTTTCTTTATTGGTGTCATCAATGTTTGCAATGTGTTCTGGAATTGATTTTGCTTTGCCTTCATTTCCACATATCCATTTTGCTTGTGAAATTTTGTGGTTGTTTGATTCAGCATGAGTAACTATTGCATCATGTTGCAAAGTAGTACAACCAGTTCCAGTTCCCCATGGTCCAACAGACTTGTGCTCTTCACAATATATACATTTCATGACTGTTTTCCCTTCATGCATTGCACACCTTAACCACTTGAATTTCACTTTCCATTCATCTCTAAATCCTCTTTTTACTCTAGCCCTTTTTTTGTTTTGTGTTAAAACTTCTTCTCCTTCAAATGTCTCATCACACTCATCATCATACCCTAATATATTTAAATCTTCATTCAAATCAAAATTATGACCATCTCTTGATGAAGCTTGTGATGTGTTTGACCATGCAAAAAACTTTTTGATTGAAGATTGATTCTTTTTGGATTGAGACATTTTAGCTTATAATGTACCTATACAACCAAAATTAAAAACAATAATTAGATATAAAATTCAATAATAAAAAAATATAATAATGTCGACAACTTAATGATAGATTATTAATTCAACACACTACAACAATGATAGCTTTTCAAGAGAAATCTAAATATGTAGTTAAAAATCCATTATAATTGTTTTTCTATGTTATATTTCTTTCACAATAAACCTAGGATATCACACTACTAGAGAAAGGATATTTTATCCACAATGATATCCACAAAAAATATGTTTTGTGAAATATTTGTGGAATATGCATAATGACATTGTACTTTGATACATATTACTGTAAATATTCTACAAATTTATAGTAACCGAATATTAAATTATGGATGATCCACATAACATAAATTTTATTGTGAAGAATTCACATATAAATGTGAATTCTTTCTACATTACCCACAAAAACAGATATCATTTTAACATTATTATAAATGGAAAAACTATTTATAATTTTATGTAAAAAAATTCTCCAACCTGTAACTAATATTAACATGGATATTTCACCACTATATTACAAACAAATATGAATTTTTAGAAAATTCAACTTCACATATTTGACTATATATAATATATAATAAATCTCTTATTATTCCTTACTAGTTAATATATAAAATATAATTTTTTAGATAATTTATATCCTCTTCAAAATAAATTATAAATAAGTTATATTGTTGAACAATTCTTAATTTTGAATAAATTGTGCTCTTCACAATATATACATTTCATGAAAAAAAATTCCCTTCATGCATTGCAAACCTTAACCACTTGAATTTCACTTTCCATTCATCTCTAAATCCTCTTTTTACTCTAGCCCTTTTTTTGTTTTGTGTTAAAACTTCTTCTCCTTCAAATGCCTCATCACATATCATCATACCCTAATATATTTAAATCTTCATTCAAATCAAAATTATGATTCCAATCTCTTGATGAAGCTTGTGATGTGTTTGACCATGCAAAAAAAATTTTTGATTGAAGATTGATTCTTTTTGGATTGAGACATTTTAGCTTATAATGTACCCATACAACCGAAATAAAAAACAATAATTAAATATAAAATTCAATAATAAAAAAATATAACTAATAAGTCAACAACTTAATGATAGATTATTAATTCAACACACTACAACAATATTTAAATAGTTCTTACCAATTTGTAGTACAAATAGAATATATTGGATAACTATTTTTTTGTTTCAAAAAACTATGATGTAACGACATGATCTTTCAATGCTCCAATCAATCTTTAATATAGATTATGTTTACCATTTTAAAATTAAGTAATTAGATCAACGTTAGATGGACTGTCACATTCTTTTAATCTATACAAAAATACAAACTCATCTTAAGTTAAAAAATAATGTTGAAGTGTTATAAGTTACTTTTATAAGAGGTGAATCTATTGGGTGTTTTTGTTCTAGGATTAAAAGAAAATTTATTAACAAATTTTGAAGAACGGAGACCCTTCAGATTCACGAATATGGTAAATTTATGTTTCGATTTTTCTAGGAGGATATCTTCACGATTGTAATCTATAAAGATATCACTGGTTAGATTCAAATCAATTATTTTATTGCTAGACTATGAATTTAAAGTGGGAAGTTCATTGTTAATTTATTGTCAAAAATATATATTAACTGTAGATTCATAAGTAGTTATGTATATAGAATCTTTCTTTTCCCGTTGTCCATTATTAAATCTAAGTATAATGGTAAATATGATATGGGGATTTCCTTTAATTTACATCACCAAAATCGCATCCTGGTATATAAAACATTCCTAGAAATGAATGTTTTTAATATATAAAACTGATTATTACATTAAAAACTCATTTAAAATGATTTATTTTTTATCCTTAATTAGTATCGTTTGAATCTAAAAATTTAAAAGCCAAATAATGATTACAAATAGTATAGAAAATACTTTATAACTACTAATATTTCTTAATATAGGCAAAAATTCAATCCAATAATATAAAGAATTCAATTTTTTGATTATTTATAATACTAATATTTTTATACCATATATAATACTAATATTTATAATATAAAGAATTCAATTTTTGTTATTATAATATTGTAGAATAATAAGATAAAAGCCAAATAATGGATTACAAATAGTATAGAAAACATTTTATAAAACTATAACTTTTTACAGTAATTTTAAGTTAAAGTTTTTTTGCAAAATATAACATTTTAATCTAGAATTATATTATGTTGAAGAAAATGCATAAATACTGTCAATAATTTTAATAAATGGAAATTTAAAAAACATGACTTATATATCATTTTTGAGGGAAATTAATTACATTGTTCAATTATGACACATTTCCTAATTCTTATTTTTAAATTCACAATTTATTTAACCCTTAAATTTATATGCTGAATGAGGAAACAATGTTGAGAAAAATTGACTCAACTTAATTGTGAAAAATCAAGAAAACGATGTTGAGAGGGTTCGCCAAAGAGAACAGTTACTGCAAAAAGTGATTCTCAGATCTGAGTTGTTCTGTGTAACTGGAATATTTATGGAAAATGTTTTGGGGAAATGCAATCTTTTCGTACTATATTGAGTTTCTGGTATTATGATTTTTTCTATTGTGAATTACTAAATTTTTGAACATGATAACTTAACCTCAAATGCAATTGATTCATGAAGAAGAAGCTACCCTGGTTGAAATATGATATGAGAAAAATGCAATACAAGGCAAACTCAGATGGAGAGATGGCAAAACGTAAACGTGAAATTGCAATATCAATAGCAGACAGAAGCATCCTAAGAGTATGTTTTACTTTCAGCGAATATGCTCAATAATTTGACAATTTTAAATCAACATTGTGGATGTGATGGGTTCATTTGTCCATTATACTGACAGAGTTTATTTTCGATAATTTGTAAAAAGAATACAATTGGCCTGGACATTTTTTTTGTTCTAGATAAAATCCCTATAACAGAAATTTCAAATCTTGAGACTTGTAAGAAGTTGAACAGCAACATAAGTTTAAATGATAAAAAACGAAGAGAAATCATTCAGACTGAAAATCAACTTGTAAGCCTTTTGCTTGTTGATATTTCACATTCTAATGTGTTTTTGAATTTCTAAATTCAAGGTGTAGAACCATGGATAATTTAAGTGTTGGTTGTTTCAACCGGATGTTCACTTTTTATACTTTGATTTTATATTTATTTGAATAGTGTACAAGTCCGAGCATTTGTAAGTGAAATTGATGAAGTTAAAAAGCGAGAAGAATCTCAGCATCAGCAAGAGAGGATTGCAAGAGCCAAGGATGATCTTGCAGCTGCTTTGAAGGAGCTTGCACAGTTACCTGTCTAGAACCTCCGAAAACAAATAGTATGGACTGTTTTGTTCATTGTTTGTGCTTTCTTAGAACTTTACCACCTATTGTATAATACGTTGATTGTATCAGATATTAATGGTGAAGAAACTTGAAAGATGGATATTTAAGATTTCAGTCAAACTGGCCTGTAAAAGCAAGCAAATGTAAGAAAGACTCGAATTGACTATATAAAGGGGACTTTATGAAAAATGGGTTATAAACCAAACTCAATTGCAGAGAAAAGCCATGAAATTGTCTTCTAAAATTCATTTCACGTATGACATAAAACAAATGACTCATTTTTTGCAACGAAAAGCCATGAACAATGTTTCTACATAAAACTACCATGTTGAAATTATGTCAAACAATTAATGGCAAATTTATCTCTTATTCATCTATTTTTCTTACCCGGAATTATGCTGTTGAACTAATTTCTGTATCTCCCTGGCCCTGCTCCTCTGCAACTTGGTGGTCGACACTTCATTTGTTCAGCTGCATGTTGTGGCTGCCTTCAATTCATCCATGCACATTGCCATTTATTGCTGCAAACATTGCATGTCTAGCTTCTGGCTCCTCTTCACCCAACGCCCATTCATTGTTTAAGTCTTTTATACAACTGCAACATTGACTTCAGTCTCCCATCACCATGTCTAGCTTCTGCTTCTCTTCACCCATTCATTGAAAGTCTGAACTGGAGTTGGTTTATACTGCTTCAAAATCCATCTTAATGTTGGCCGCTGGACATTGAATATGGCAGTTGGCAACTTAACACTGAAATGAATTATACAGTATCCGTGGAGCCATCGAATGATTCAGGGGTCTGTCTACCTGTTGTAGAGTTTTGATCCTTTTCAATGAATTATATTGTATTGCCCAAGTGTAATTGTTGTTGTTTGTATTAAACAGTAAACGAACATTGAGTCAGTATCCTATTCACTTTAGACGTATCTCGGATATTACTAGACTCTTTGATCTCTATTTTGTTAAAGTTTTGATCATGAATTATGACTTTGCATATGTGCCCAACTTTGTAAGTTTTTAACAGTAAAAATTTATCACTGAACATTGAGTCGAATCATGTATTCCCGTCACCTGTGGCGCAATTAGTGATCTTGTAGCGGGCTGTATTCATAAATTCATTGACCCGATTGCCCTATATGCCTACAACCAACTCCTAGCCTGTAGGGTAGACGAGACCGCTCACTAAGAACTGGACATAAAGTCATTGACTATGACCTGCCAGCTTGAGGGGCTCGAGAGTCCAACTCTGCCAGATGGGACGCCGTGAGTCACGGAGACCGCAATTATACCACTACCATTAGATATAAATTTTTTTAAACGGTTGGTTTTAATAAGTGCACGTCAATATGACGCTTTTCCAAAACATTTGCCCATTCCCTGTTACGGGGTAAAAATTAAGTTAGCCGTTTTTTACGGTTAAAAACACAAAAAACGTCTAAACAGGCGTCAAATTTAACCCCTCGGATCTAGCTTTAACCATGCACCTCTGTCATCTCCTGGGCCCAATCCTGATCCCGCCTTGATAGTAATGTCACAATGTGGGCTCGGGCCTCATCTCGCTCTGTTATGGTTGTCACGCACCAGCCTCGAGCCTTGTCTCTCTCCGCTCTAGCCGCGTCTCTCTCGACTATGAGTTGTTACACCTATACCTGTGTTGTGGCTGTCTGCGCCACTGGTTGTGAGGTTGTATGTGTCTCAGGGGCTGGTCCCTGAGGTGCTCTAGAAGACTACCCTTGCTCAAAAACCCTGCCTCTGGATGGTGGCATGGCTGCCTGTGTTGGGCCCCTGGTGGCCTTGGTCCCTGTGCCTATGGGACACAATATCCATCATGTGGAATCCCATCGAAAGGATCCTCTGGGTCTGGCCCCAGTGCCACTACTCTAGCCTAGCGCTCCGCCTCATGCCATACCTCTACGAGCAGGTGAATACCTGCTACCCAAGTTGCCTCTGGAATAGTAAGATGTCAGGGTAACACTGTCGCGTACCATGTTGCATAATCAACTGCAGTCCCCGGGTCTCTAACCTGACATAATAGGTCCCATGCCTGGGGGACCACCTGTAAGAAACTAGTCCTAGTTCGAGCCACTGGTATACGAGGCCCCATAGTCTGCCTCTCAGAATCTCTGCGGGCATGCCAAATATCTAGTTGCAGGACACCCTATACTCAGCCAAGCTATAGCTGGCACCTGTCAAAATGATACAGCTCCATGATGTAGTTGCGGCTGTAAATGAGAAAGTGCTCCACCAAGCACACGCTGAGCTCTGTGGCATCCTCTGGCCACTGGAAGTGCCTGTATGGATGCCAAATGACGTCTATCGCTGATAACTCATCAAAATCCCACCTATATCTGAATAGGTTGCCAAGGTGACCACAGACATCTCCGTCAGCTACTATCCAAGCCATATATGATGGCTCCTCGGGATCTCTAACTCAGAAAGGGCCAACAGGGCACCCGATAACAATATGATCCCATGACCATATCTGTAGTAATGATGCAGGCCCCATGGTCTTCTGACCGTGGTATGTGATAAGGTGCAGATCCCAGTATAAGTGGGCCAGTATACACTGCCCCCAGCAATATCTCTCACCACTGTAAATGCCATGAACTAGTGGCAGCAATCCTCTTGGGAACGAAGTCCCTGTCTTATCAGTGAGTAGAAACCCACTGATAAGTGACATGATATAGAGTGGTCCCCGATGCAATGTCGGGTCAAAATGCACTCATGTAAAGCTACAGTCATCCCGTCATGTGGGATGTCATAGACCCCAAATAAAGCACTGCATGCTGTGCTCTAATCAACCCTGCATCCGAACTATACTCAATCAGTGTACCCATCATGGACATGCGCAGAATCTGCAACACATCCTCTATAGTCACTGTCATCTCTCATGTGGGTAGTCTAAAACACTGACTCTTGTTGTGCCATCGCTCAGCTAGTGCAGTCAGGAGGCCATGATCTAATACAATCGATGGCATCTGAGACACGGGGCCCAGCCCCACTGCCTCCAGTAGTATCGCCATCGCTCGGTAGTCGCACCGGTGCATACTGCCCTCTAACTTGGCAATCCGGGAGTGACGCTCCCGTGTCTACAATACTGGTAGTTGTCTCTATAAAATAACATGCCACCCATTAGTTTCTAGCATTTCCTCTAAAAAATCTATCTCATTTTTTTAGGGTTAACCCAAAAAATCCTAAAAAAAATTCTTCTAAGTGTCATGTTTTGGGACACTTTCCTATCTTTTTCTACCTATCTAAGGCACCTGTGTGCCCTTTTAGGCATGTGCACCACATTTTTAGTGCATGCACATGCACGCGTGTGTTTCTTGGTGCATGCGCCCTCTTTTTGGCATGTGTGCCACCAAATTGGTACTTACGCGTGGATATGTGCACTTTTACGTATATGTGCTTTCCTATCCATGTCTGCACCACGCTTTCGGCGTGTGTGCCCCATTCCCGGCGTGTGCGTGTGTGCATACATGTGCTCGTGTGTGCACGTGCACGTGTGTGTGTGTGTGATTTTTGACTACGCATGTGCGCGCATGGACCTGGTGCCTGCGCCCTCAAACGGATGCCTGCACCTCCAAAATGGCGCATGTGCGCCCTATCCCATGCCTGCGCCTACGCGCAGGCATGCCTACGCATCTTCTACACCTAAAAACCCTAATTTAATGCATTGGTACTCACAAACAGGCCGTCGTCCGCATGCCGCTGGTACCCCCGGACTGCATTCGCACGCCTCAAATGGTCTCGTGCGATCACCATGGTTCTCCTGAGTGTCAGAGGCTCGCAGTAATTTTTCTAAACTGAGTGGTTAAAATGAACTGATTGCGATGTTTTTACCCCCCTAGGAGGGGTATATTAACCGGTTTTTCACCATTCGGAGGGCCAGGAGACCCGTTTTGATCACCGTTTTCTCCTCTGTTCGTTGTAGAATAATTATTTTTACTAAATAATTAGTTTTCTCTTCTTTCTCGCCGTATTGGGGCATTTTTTGTTGTCCAATACCCCTTTCTTCTCCCTTGGACAATTTTATTGCTCCCTGGCAATTTTTATTCTTCTTTACACTCTCGTAAATAATTTTTTCAAATAATTTTTTTTCTTAATTTTTCCACTAAACAAAGACATTATTTGTCCTTTGTTTCTCCTTTCTTCCACCAAGGGCACTTTCTGTCACCCCTAGGCCTTCATTTTCTTCTTCTACTTTCTTCTACTGTTCACCAGGGTTTGGAAAGCAAAAATAATAAAAACAATATATATATCAAAAATCCAAAAACAGGGCAATTTTTTTCAAAAAAAAACTCCTAAAAAGTAAAAACCCTACAAAATGGTAACTTGCTTATTACGGCTAAAACTTGTGTCTTGTGCATGGTATTTTCTCCATATCCTGTTGGTTTGTCTCACATCTTCCCCGATTAATATGACTCACGGATCACCAGATTCACAACCATTCACAAAGCTAGCTGCTTGCTTCGTCTGTACTCTGGGGCACTTTTGTTGCCTGGTGTTGTTTCGTTGCGCACAAACACTTTTTATGGACCCTATGTCCATTGTCATTTCCCCTTGCATGTATCCTTGCTCGAGGCATCATTTTTAACCCTTGTCGTCAATCACGAACTTGTGGATCTCTTCAGCACTGATAACAAAACATTTATACAACTGTCTTGACCATTGTTGGGTTAGGTATGTGCGTTCGTACTTGTTTTCCCTGTTACATGAGCTTGTTTCCTTCTCGTATTGCATTGCATTTTTGTATGTTGCATGGAGTTGGTATTTTCAGCAATGGACAATTGTTCGTAGTATGGCTTTTCATGTCATTCTACCTTTGTCGTATGCTTATATTTTTAATAAGGGCCAATGATGTAGTTCCTATGGCAATATGATGACATCAAATTTGTTCCAAATAAACAACAGCTAGAGGCTAAACTCTTCTCTCCCCTCTTCCTTATTTCTTCTACACCACTTCCCTTTTCACCCCTAATTTTCTCTCTCATCGGGGCATCCCACCCCTTCCCCATTCTTCTGCCTCTCTCACATCTTTTTTTCAATCGTCGATCGGCTTCTTTCATCACCCCATCGACACTCGAGGGGGCATCTCTCCCTCCTACTAATTTTTCTTCTATCCCTTCAAAAATTTCTTTCATCTACTATCTTTGAAGTGACATCACTTACGCCACCCCAAAGAGGGGCAAATGTAGACACCTATAATTACGCCTAAGCAATTTAAATACTTAAATTGCATGCTAATTATCTCCTTTCCCGCAAATTGACGACATAGGGTCAAACACTCATCTTCTCTTCCATTGTCATTAATTGATTACATTAAGCTAATTAATTAAGTCACCTATCCAACACATACCCTAATTAATGACCTTTCGTTAATTAACACCTTCTATCCAGTCTAATTAATTATTATTAATTAATTAGCATCTCTTCTCATTTAAATCAATAAATCTCTATTTAATTGGTTTAATCCCTTCCTAATGGTCTAAATCACACTAATATCCATCTAAAAGCTTATAAAAGCTTGCACATGTATTTAATTAATCACCTTGATTAATTAATACACCCCCTTTATCCACATGAGCCACTTGAGGACAAACTAAACCCTCCTAAAGCTAACTCAACCCCATCTAAACCCCCCTTATCCATAACTAACTCCACATCTCCTTTATCTCACATTCATGAGGATGTGTTGAATCCTTTATCCTTTGGACTATATAAAGAGCCCTCCACCTACCTTTTTACTTACACCTAAAATCTCCTAAGAGAGCAAATGCAAAGCATATAGCAAAGAAGACTAAGAGCTTGCACCTTGTCCTCTTGAGAGTTCATCATCTTGAAGAGTTAAGCCTCTTTCTCAAAAGTGCTTAGGTCATATGGGAGGTGTCAAAAGGGGTCTTGTAGCCCAACTTTGACTAGCCCTCATTCCTAGGTGCTTGGAACCTTAAGGACAACTATTTTGATAGCCATGGAGCCTACCTAGGTTCTTTCATTTGCATGTTGTTAAAGAATAGAGGTTATTTAGATACTTAACATTGTTGATTTCATAGTTTTATTGATAAATGTTAGCATCTAACCCTTGATTAATTCTTATCATGATGGTGCTTAGAATGTTTGTTTAAATCTTGTTAATCAAGACTATTTAGGTGTTAGTCTTCCATTCATATTTAGCATTAGTTAGAAACAAACACTTGCACACAACCATAACGCGAGCTCAATTTTCCCCCATCGCATTATAGCATGACCGAGCCATAACGCAAGTGCATTATGGTTAAAATGGCCAAAAAATGGAATTTTTTTGTCTGATTTTTGGCCCCCCAACTCGATGCACTTACCTAGCTACTATAACTCAAATACATGTTAAAAATATAGTGATATGTTACCAAAAGTTGTGATTCAAACCACAATATGAAACGTGAATGAATTGGATGGGAGTGAAGGACTAAAAATTGAAAACAGATAAGGATGAAGAGAGAATGGGGAAAGAATATCTATGTGGGTAGGCTATGATTTTGAATTGGTTATATAGTTTACAATTTTATTTTATTTTTGGTATTTTCAAAATATTTATAATGTTTCGTTAGTATTGAATGATGTTAGTGCTGACAGGATGGGACATGTGGGGAATCAAGACATGATTCAAACCTAGGATGGATGAAACAAATATATATGTGCTCCCTATTTATAGTTTAAAATTCAAGACAAATGTGAGTCCCCCAATCCTATTGATGATAGAAAAAATGTGGGACATAAAGTGAAGAAGTTGGAGAATGAGGTAAAGAATAATTTGTAGAATGGGATTGCATTGGATCAAAGTGGAAAAAAATAAGTAAATTTTCTAATTAGTCTACTGAATATAGTAGTAACAAGTAAGTGACTTTGGAGATATATATGGTCTAATAAATATGGGATGAATATTATTTGGTGGTGAACTAGGTTACTTGATAAGCATGTAGGAGACTGCATTTGGTAGAATAAGATGGGGGTATCTATTTGTTAGGAATAAACTTAGGTTAATTCATCATTAGTAAACTTGTAAAGTTAAAGTAATTATATTATATTACTTTAACTTAGTTATTTATTAGTTGTCACATCCCTATTTTAGTGGGGTCTTTTCTATTGTGAGATTATTGCTTCTTAGATATTCCTGGATGTGATCAATTAGGGGCAATATGCTATTTCTGCATATTTGCCATATTTAATTGATTTGATCCACTTCCCGTGGATATTGTTATTAATTTTCAATGTCTATAAAATATTACAACTTATTCATTTAATTAATATGAAGGGTTTCCAGAATATTACATTATTAACATTTATTATTAAATTTGGTTGGTCCCACCTTGTGTGAGGATCCTTGAATCGCCAAGGAGGAAAGAAAAAAGTTTGTAGAAGGATTTAGAGCACGAGAGGAAGTTGGAGCTGCATTGGAGAGCCATAAAGCCTATGATCCCATTCCAAGCATCCTTACATCCCCTAGCAGATTTGCATATAGTGCTACAAATTCATTTGCATAATTAATAAAATGCAAATTGAAAAAATAAAAGTTAAAAAATCAATTTTCCCGAATAGGGTTTTTTCCCCTCTAAATCTAGAGGTGTGGATAGTCATAGTTTAAAAATGGCTATATGGTTGTGACCATACTGCTTTATGGGGAAACCTACTAGGCTCATCAAGCTCCTGCAAGTGCTTCAAATTGAGATGGTAGTCAAAATCATCCCAAACCGAGTTGGGGATCAAGTTGTCAAATAGAGTTGCACAGTGGGTGATCCACCACAAAGTTGTAGATCGAGCTACTTGCAAAGCGAAGCGAGTTGAGATAAAGGAAATTTTTATTGTGGCAAGTCGATCCACCATTTACCCTTCCTCAATCTAGGTCATCGTTATCAAGCATATAACATTAAGATCCAAATTATTTTGCAACGAGTTGTGGGTCAAGCTCTTTAGAGAGTTGTGCAAAACTCTGTGCACACAATGACATCGGAGTTAAAAACCAATGACAGTGGAAAAAAGAAATAGAAGAAGAAGATATTTTAACCTTTGCAAGGCTACCAAAGACAACCTATGGGAAAAACCTCCAAACCTAAAATTGTCCTCCTCCAATAACGCCACATGGACTCCTCCATTCAAGAGACATGTCGCTTTTAAAAAGGTTAGCAATTTTTGTTTTTCTTGTTAAAATAAAAGTGTCGCCAATTCATATGTTATGTGCATATTGTGCTTTTGTGGGTACAACAAAATTTTGGGGGTAACAAATCAGGAGGTCAACTCCCCCCAAACCATTCTATTTTTTTTATTTTAAAATTTGGAGGTAGTTTTAGTGGCAATCACCTTAAATAGCAGAGAAAACCTTTACTAACCCATTTAGTGACTACCAGACCCTCTGCTAAATTTAGCTAGAAAGTACCTGTTGGGCCAAAAAATTAAAAAATAGTTCTCCCATTTGATCTGAAAATTGATTTTGGGATATTTTTGTAAAGGAAAAAAAGTCCAAAAATAAAAAAATGCCTCGAGGGAGTCATTTTTTGCATAGTAAGTAGCATTCACTCAAAATGTCATAACTCTCATTCCATAGAACGAAACATTATAAATTTTTTGTAAAATTCTTGATTCTTATACAGAATTCATAGAATTAGTTTAGGGAGATTTTGGTGGACACGTTTTTTGTAAAAAAAAATTAAAAGGCTGAAATAAGGTGTAAAAAATTGTAATAATTTACAATTTTGTATTCAATATACATCCTAAAGGGGAATTTTTCCACTGAAGAAGAGAAAAAATTGTAAATGCACTATAATTATAAAGTGCCAAGATATTTTATCATCCCGATGGAGCTTAGTTGTCTTCACTTTTCACTCAGAATTTAGGGGGGGAAAGATGAAATATTGGAAATTTTTCATTATTTTCTCAGCAATGGTATTTCTAATGGATTATAACAAAGTAAATGGAA
>JAHRHJ020002315.1:0-13080 GCA_019776745.2 Taxus chinensis | reverse complement strand
AATTTTTGCGTTATTTGGTTTTTGGGTGGGGCGCCAAAGCCGACTCCCCTATGCCAGATTAACATGGCTCCCATTAAGTTTTGTACTAAAAACCAGAGCCATATAATAAACCGCTGCCTCCGTTAGCTAAAAAAAAGAGAGCAGAGGGGCTTCTTTTTCAAAATAAATCCAATATATAAAAACACGAAACCACTTCTTTAAGTTAATAAAAAAATTACAGGATGAATCAATCCACCCAAAAAAGACTTCTCTCTAGTAAATAAAAAAAGAAAAAAAAGGTTGAAGCCGTAGCCTCCCAATAAAAATAAGGAGGAAATGGTTATAGCAAAGAAATCTTCTCTACCTAATCTTGCAAAGAAAAAAATTAAAAAACTAGGAGAAGAATCCATGCTTCCATAGTTTCCATTTTGCTTCCATAGCCTCCCCTCCAAAACCTTTAAAACAAAATAGAGGCAAATGAGAGAAAATAAAAATAATAAAGGAAGTCTTAGTTGTGAGGATAATGGAAACTCTCGAGAAACTTTAGATCAATGGCTAAGATTGGATAGGTCAAGTGGCCCACATCTCTCCCTACATTATTTTAAGTTGTGAAATTTTGTGGCAATGTGTAATAAAATAAAGGAAAGGTGTGGGGTCAATTTAATTAAAGGGTGCACATAAACTTTCTAGTTTATACTTTATAGAATTTAAATAAAAGTGTTGGCATGCTTAAATAAACATCATCCCGGAATAGAGTTTGGATTTAAAAATTGAGTGGTTCGATTTTTCTATTATGGGCCAAGTTATGAATTATTGAATAGAAAACTAAGGGGTAACAAAATAGGAGTTAATGTAGTTCATTTTCTTTTTCAAATAAAAAATAAATTACTCAAAAATTTTAGTGCTTCTAAGGATTTTGTTAGTGTTGTAAAATGGGGCATTACATCTTGTATCAAAGCGCAGGGTCCAACATCAGGCACATTGGGTAGGATTATGTAATAGATTAATGAATTTTATTTGGTTTGGTTTCCGTCTTAGTGAAAATGTTTCCGCTAAACTTGTGCAATTTTATTTTTTGTTGAAAAAAAGTTTGTAATGATATGTTTGACATAGCATACCTAGGATAACCACTTTGGAGTGTGTTATTACTTTAGGATGTGTCTCATGTTTGATTTCAAGCTTGGAAAATAAAAAAATTGAGAAATGGAACAATCAGTGGTGATTGGAATGCATGTTTTGTTCTAACTCTCTACTCTAAACACTGTGTGAAAGTTAGAAAAAGTCGTTCAAAAATATAGTACAAGTGGCTCCGTGGCTTCAATAGCAGAGATCGTTTCAAACAATCATGTTCTCTACTCACATGAGAAATCACAATAGTATCTAAACCCAATTTATAAGACCATTTCATCATTTAGTTGAATCCATTTTGAGCCCAGTTTATCACATTAATGTATGGGATAGCAACTGAAATCAAATAAAATATTTTTTGATTTGGGCCCATGGTTTAGGGAACCTCAGTAGAAAATTGAATTCTATGACTTTTGACCTTTAGTATTTCTAAATTTCAATTATTTACAGGAATTAGGAGGCCTCTAGTCATTTTGGCACAAAACAAAAACTTGTCAGTGACATAAATTAGCTTTGGAAACAAGGTCATAACTAAAGTTCTAGTTAATAAAATTATGTTCTGTAAGTTGCATTGGATTCACTATATATTGAAGAATAGATGAGAATTGATATAATGAGTTTTTGAGTTGTGGTCACTTATTTTCAAGACCCATTTTGTATCCAATTTCACTAAAAATTTGTTAAAATGCAATAGCCAAAATTTAATAGTTGGCTCCGAGAAAGTGCTTCCAATTTGAGATTCATTCACCCCTTTTGAATATCGTATGTCTTGTTTGACTCCATATAGAACAAATAATTTTCTAAAAGTATTTTTTTAATCCTTTGAGTACTTTTTACTTGTTTGGTAGGCACCTTTTATAGCCATTTTGGCTAGATCATAAAACAAGAGAATTGGGTCTTAACAAACTATTTGACTTCTTACAATGCACTTAAAGGGTGCAAGCTTTTGTAATATCATTATTATATTTTTTAAGTGTTTTCTAGGTTGAAAGTTAAGACCCAAAAAAAAATTATATGCTAAGAGGTTTTTGGAAGCTATATGTTTCGGTGTAGCTTGGTCATTTAGGACACCATAAAAATTATAGTTGTTGATTTTGTAAATAATATTTTTTCGATTGTCCAAGTGTAGAATTGTTTCATTGGTGTAAGGAATGTGTCTAGTGTGTTGGTTAGTTGTATTTTCTCTTTGAGTGATCCGCTATTTCTTAGAACACTCACCTGCAATGTTAGGGGCACCACTTTTAAACCTAACAAAACCCTTTTAGTATGGGCAGTTCAAAATAAATTGTGCTTTGTGTAGAACAACCAATAAGATAAAATTATCTTTCATTTCTTGAGAATTTAATTATTATGAAAATTTTAATTATCTTCACTCCTGTTTGTTATGTTATTAATATTAAATTGTATAACCCTCTTTACCAAGGAAGTATACCAATCGACCTTATAAAATTGGTTCCCTTTTGAAAGCGTTTTGCTAAAATTAACATACCGTATGAAAAAAAAGGGTTTAATGTAAGATCTTATAACTTGTCTCTAAGTAGTCGATGGTAAAGGGAAAAGGTTTTTAGTGTTTCTTTTCATGTGATGGCCTTATATGAAGTAATATTTCATAGTTATTTTATCTTATTCTAAGTAAACTAGATAGCCCTTGAGCTATTGGACACTGGCTCTAGCTACACAACTTAAATTCTCATCGAATCCCTTAGCATAAATTTTGGGTTAGTTTTAGTAATGTTTAAATAATTTTAATCCTCCTTGAGCTCGATAAGCCTATATTCATTCTATGACCACTTACTAAGTTTTTTGCAATGTAACTTGGTTAAAACGTTTTACCTTAATAAGTACACTTGTGATTATAAACCTCCTCGAACTGGTTAAAATATTACTAAATAAGAATGTTTATAATGCTAAAAATCATGTGTAGAAAACATGGAATTACCCTCTCTCTCTAACCTTATCTAGTGGATCTAGAAGAACAATAATTATGAATTAATAAAATAAAATAACTAGAATATCTCATTTTATCTCTCGAAAAAAATTAAAGAGAACAAATTAGTGTCGATTGCGCTCTTGGTTGGGCAATATGGTGTACCCTGGATAGTGTTGATCATGAAATTACAAAAAATATGGTGTAAATAGTGTGGATTACAATAACCCATGACCAAATGAAATAACATATATGCCCATGACTAACTCTATATACTTATACCTTGTAAACAACAATAAAATCATAAAATTCTATATAAATGCAAAAATTCGTTGATTATGTATTTTAAAACCACCTTGGTTTACCAACAATTTTACCTTTGTTACTCTTGAAAATCTAAGATTGTGGTAAGTGTAAGTTATTGCCATTTCCAAATGTGAATAAGTAATGTTTATTAATCTTAGTTTTTTGATATTCATACAATATGGATTGCACTCTAAATTTCAGGTTTATATACGTAACTTCAACATTATGTTTCAATCCCTAAGTCCTAGATGAAAAGTAATGTGAATAGTCAAAGGTTACAATGAATGTGGCTCACAAACTAAACATTCCTTTAGCTACTTGATTCTTAGGAGACTCATGTGTAAGAATTCCTTCAAATTGAAAAATCTAAAATAATTTATAAGATAAATGGTGCAAAACCTTATTGTAAGGACTAAGAATAATTATTAAGTAATATTTCCACCTACCTTGGGTATAGGCCTCTTTTTTTATCTATATAAACACTAGTTAAGCAGTGTAAATTTGGATTTATTTTGAAAGCTATGCTGTTTTGGGGTATTCTTTAAAACCTTGCCCATTTGTTATTATCACTTAGTAGGGTGGAAAAAATTAAATTTCTTTGTGTAAAATGGAATGTGTGTGTGTGTCCACACATACAGTAATGTGTGTGTGTGTGTGTGTGTGTGTGTGTGTATTTATATCTTAGGGAACATGTTGATGGTGAATCACAACACCCTTGAATATCTGCAACCTCGATGGGTTGAGACTCTTAGTGCGATTGCATAACATGGAGCTTATCCCAAAGTGTGGGAATTTGTGATTTGAAAATATCTCTAGATGAAGGTTGGTTCCTATTCCTTTGTTCAGATCCACACATTCAAATTATAGAGGATCTACTCTAACTTTCCAATGAGACATGGTTAAGAAGATGCGAGAAAATAAAACCTAAACTAACAAAGGTGATGCACTAAAGGAATGAAGAACACTTAATTTTCCATTAAACACAAACCATTGAAATGTAATAATACAACCACCATACACATATAACCAAGATTGAAATGAGAGATCAGAGGAATGTGATGAACACAAGAGAGGGTTTAAAATCATCCAAAAACTTTTATTATTACTCCATAGATTTGATATAATGCATTACAAAGGCCAAAAGGCACAAACTTGCATTACAGTTTGAATGGGAGGTTTGAACTCCACAAATTCACTCACATACAAGAGAAGAAGGGAGGGTGCAAGCCAAATTGTCCAACCTTTTGAAAAAATTTCCTCCTTACAATATATAGGAAGAAAGAGAGAAGGGGAGAGAAGAAATCCGAAATCCAACCTCAACCACCCCAGAAATGCATTGAATTTTCCTACAAAAATGATGGGTGACATGAAAAAACCCATACCTCCATGTACTATGCCTTGCTGGGAAAGAAGGAAACCCATACCTTTATTATTTTGGTAGGTGAGAAACCTGGGACTCCCAAAAAATGGCGAACTATATTTTTCATTTTGAATTTGGAGTGTCATGTGGGCATGTCATAAGTCTTACATGTGTATTTAATTACTTTGGGCTTGGTGTTTGTCAATTATGTGTTAGAATGGAGGGATGATGAAGTGGCATCATACATGGAGCATACCTCATCATCCTCACATCCCTTCATTCTATTTATTAGATGATCTTGACCTGGATTTTGGGCATACTTTTTCTATGTTCCTTCTGTTGTGCACCTTTACCTGTAAAATGGGTCTTGGTTTGCATACTTGGAGTTTTCTATTGGAGTTGCATCTTGAATTGATCTTGGTGTGAAGGATTCTAAAGTTTGTTGAGAAATATAATTGGAAGCTTGATGGAGAGGTAGGCTCTCCTCCTTTGCATGTTTTATTAATGTATTTTTATGTAATAAATTGTGTTTGTTTGTACATTGTAATGAGTGTTGTGGTTATGTTGATTGTGAATGGGTAGATTGCCTTAAGTTTTGTGCGGGAGATGGCTTTATGGGACCATTGGGGAGGGGGAAAGGAGAAGTGAGACATACATTTTGGAGGGAGTGTAAGTTTGAGTTCCACCTATGGGGAGTGAAAATGATAACATGGATATATTTTGTATATTTGTAAGTGTAGAAATAAGGATTTCATTATGTTTTGAGTTTTGTACATGGAGGATTTTGGGTGGAGCTCCTACATTACTTGGGAATCAAAAGGTGGTTCTGCCCATCCAATGTCTCCTTGTTGGCATTGTTGTTGGTAATCCTTTGTGCTTGTTGGGAAATTTGAAATATCAAACTTGAGTATATAGTTTGAGTGTATTGTTTGAATGTGTTATTTCAGAAATGCATGTTGTAGAAGCATTGTGTGAAAGTTGTCAAATTTTTCCTAATATCCCCTTATTTTTCTTTGGTTGGGGATCAAGGTCCAATAAGAGGATGGATTCTCCTCTTATTGGGTTATAGGTTGGGCGGAGAACGATGCAACCTAGAATTTATCAGATAACACCCTAGACGCGTTGTCACATCACTCAACCTAGATTGAGCACTCAATCCAGGCAGTGCGTAAAGGTACCAGGTCTCTCTTTAGGGTTGTTCCCAGTAGGATGTTAGTGTGATAAAGTAATAAACGTATAGATCCATAACTAATCCATCATTGTAGCAATGCATGTTATATTTAGATCTATGAAAGAAAAATCTTAAACAATAATCATGATAGAATCAAGAACAATCACTACTCAATTACACATAGGAATGAAACTTACATTCAGCCAATATCTTCCATCTATTAATAACACAGAAGCTCCTTACAAATAATTCCATTATATACCGATGCCCATTCATGGATATGGATACACTAATCCAGTCATATGCAGATATCTCTTTATATTTACCTCTTACACTTTGCATATACCTATATATCTCTCTATATTTATATATCTCTTTATATCTATATCAGTCTACTATGTGATTCACATCATATATATAGGGTGGGGAGTTTCCCTTCACCACTTATCTATTCCAAAAATAGGCCACATGCTACTAATAGCCATGCAACCGTTTACAGGCATAGCCACACATGCAACTGTGCTATCTTTAGACCTCTTACAGTTAACTGAAGTGAAAATTCTATTCGTAGCTTTTTTCCATGCAAAATGATTTGATCTGATCCTCTAAAGATAGAAAATGCATGGCATGCACATCTCTGCATCGTTGGTGTGTTACTGCATGCCATCTTCTAAAAATAGGTCTTCATGCTCAAAATCTTGCTAAGTCCTCAATGTTGAACTTTCCCTCCGCGTGCAGGTTCTTCCTATCCATTCGTGCCCTTAACCTGACCAAGTATGTTTTCCTATGTGGTCTTCTTATGTGAACTTTTTCAATTGTTCTTTACTGATCAACATTACCCCACACTAATCTCATTATCGTCCTGACAATGGGTATCTCCAAAACTTGAATTAAAGAATAAATGAATGGAAAGAATAAGAATGAAATAATGTAGATTGAATAAAGAAGTTTTATGAGGTAGCCTCCTTTGTATCAGTTTGAAGTATCAACTCTAGATACTCCTCCTTTATTCTGGCCTCCAAGGCCTGTTGGTCAGTGAGTGCTTGTTCTGCTTTTTCTAGAATTTCCATAGCAATGGAATGTAATTCATCCCTCACAATATCCCCTTTTTCATTTTGCAAAACCAACCGAATGCTAGACATTCATTCTTCCTTCATAAGGTAAGATAGGTCATTCTGATCAACTTCTAGAAGATCAATGCTTCTCAACGCAATGAGCTACCTAAGCTCTTCCAGCTGAGTCTTGTGTGAAAGATCTTGTGTTGCTGCCCTTCTTTTGGTGCCATTTTTACCTTGCAATCATCTCCTCTTTAACTCTGTAATTTGTGAATCAAACCCTAGGTTGATTCAATCATGCCCTAGGTGGAAACTTCATGCCCTAACTCCTCTATTTTTCCTTTCTTTTCTCAAACCCTTCACCACTGGGGACACAAGCTTCTTTTCAACACAGATCTGTTTTGTCACGACTTGGTTTCAACACCCTTTGCACCTTAACCCAATCACTCGGCTCTTCGCACTTATCTCTTTCCTCAAATAATCTTAGTCACAATGATAAAAATGAATCCACATTCCATCCTTTTATAAATTTTCAAATTTTGATGCATTTATTACTCCTTAAACCAATATTCACTGACCAAAGTTCGTTCCTCTCAGCCACTGACCAATGTCATTTTTTCTGATTCCAAGGGTACCCCAAATTTCTAACCTTCTAACTCACCTTCCTACCCTCTAAGTCACATATTTCTATTCAGAATACGCCCTAGTACCTCGTCACTGTACCTTCTCCTGGTAGTTATCATGGCCTCTTTTTACCTCATGTTATATTGTCCTTTCATTCATCTCCATCCTTGGTCACTTTTGAGAAGCAATCTTCTTTTGACTTAAAGCACACCTATAGCAGCATATTCCTTTCATCTTTCAATTCCCACAATATTTTACTTAGATAACTTCAACAAGCCCACACTAAAAGTATTTGTCCTCTACCCATAAACATTCTTCACATATTAATGTATCTTCATATGCACAAATGCACTTATTATAAAAGAACAAAAACTAAATTAACAAAGCATAACGATAATGAATGAAATACATTAAGGAAAGACAGAATTGAAATCCTAATCTAAATGGCAATACTGGCTTATTACAAACACCAAGAAGACTTGATTCATAGTAGGGCTTTAGCCTACTCCCATTAAAGCTAACTGTAGGTAGCCATGTTCCATCAAGTGCTTCTAACTGAGCAAGCACCTGATTCAAGTATGTAAGTGATGACATATGGCCCCAACCAATGTACTTTGAGATTTCTTGGATGGCGCAGAAAATTTGAGTCATAAAGAAGTACCATTTGTCCAATTTCAAACTTCTTATCCCTTATGTTTCTATCATGCCATGATTTCTTCCTGGCTTTTTCTTGCTTCTAACTCCAACGTGCTATGACTCGTTGCTCATCCAACTAAATCATCTTGTCAATCCTCTCTTCTAAAGCATGCTTATTGATAACAAGAGATAGAAACAGATTTATTCAATGTATTCTATTCCATTCAATGTGTTCCAAACAAAAGAGAAAATCCAAATATAAAGGCTATGAGAGGAAGGAGGGTAGACGGTTATAACTGTCCATAAAATACATAACAACAATGTATTAAACTAATGCTAACATTCCCCCCCTTAATACATTGCTCTTACAAATGTACCCCCTAAACAAATCAAACTTCACCTTGCCGAGAGGCTTGGTGAGAATATCTGCAACCTGAAAATCAGTAGGGCAGTACTGGAGCTGAATTTGGTGGTTCAAGACCTGTTCACGAATGTAGTGACATTCGACCTCAATATGCTTTGTTCGTTCATGAAAAATAGGATTCTTCACAAGCTTCAACACACCTTGATTGTCGCAGTGAATGATGGGAGGTTTCTCTTCAGGAATCCCTATATCTGCAAGAATGCGACGTAACCAAATTGCTTCGCACACAGCTCCTCGTGTGCGCGGTATTCAGCCTCAGTGGATGAGAGAGCAACAACAGTTTGCTTCTTGCTAATCCATGAGATAGGTCTAGATCCGAGATGAAAAACATACCCTGAAGTGGATTTCCTGTCATCAACGGATCCTGCATAGTCCGAGTCTGTATATCCCTGTAAGAAGAACTGAGTGTTCTTCTGATACTCCAGACCAAAGTCAACTGTACCTCGGACATATCTCAACACATGCTTTGCTGCTATCCAATGACATTTCTTCGGCTCCTGCATAAATCTGGTGAGATAGCTCACTACAAAGCAAAGATCTGGTCTGGTATAAGTCAAGTAAATGAGACTCCCCACAAGCTGCCTGTAGTGAGTGCCATCTACCTGTGGTGAATCCTGGAATCTAGATAATTGCAAACCTTTTTCCATAGGTGTGGACATTGGTTTACAATCTGACATTCCATACTTTTCCAGGAGTGTCTTGGCATATTTCATCTGGGAGACGAAGATATGATTCTTCTTCTGCCATATCTCTAAGCCAAGACAGTAGTGAAGTAGCCCCAAATCTGTCATGTCGAAGGATTTCTTCAAATCATTCTGTACATCATCCATAAGATTGTCAGAACTTCATGTGATCACAAGATCATATACATACAAAACCAGAATGACAATCTCTGTTCCTACCTTCTTGATATATAAATTTGTATTTGAGGGGCTACGAGTGAATCCATGCTGCAATAGGTGATCATCAATTTTTATATACCATGCCCTAGGTGCTTGTTTAAGTCCATAAAGAGACTTTATCAGATGACATACCTTGTGTGGTTGATGCTCATCTACAAACCCTTCAGGTTGGGCCATGTACACTTCTTCTTTGAGATCACCATTCAGAAAAGCACTCTTGACATCCATCTGCTGAAGTTTCCATCCATTTTGTGCTGCCAGTGCACAGACAACTCTGATGGTTTTGATCTTCGCAGTGGGTGCAAAGGTCTCGTCATAGTCAATTCCTTCTTGCTGAGCATAACCCTTTGCAACAAGTCGTGCTTTGTGTTTGTCGATTGAACCATCTGCCTTATATTTTGTTTTGAAAATCCATTTGCAGCCAATGGATTTCTTACCTGGAGGCAGATCGACAAGTTCCCACGTCCGATTCTGAATAGGGAATCATATTCAGCATCCATAGCCTGTTTCCACTGTGGTTGGTCTAATGCCTCACGAACAGTGTCAGGTTCGGTGCTATCAACAACTGAACTCATGAGTGCAAAATTTACCTCATGTCTTGGCTTGACTTCGTGTTCTGACTCCCGTAGAAGTACCAGGAAGTGAGTTCAGGTGTGCATCCCTGATAGTATTCTGGACCCATTTCAGACGTTGGTGTTATTGCTGCTGATGTGAAGATGTGTTTTCCAGTGTGCCTAGATCAATGAATAAGTCTCCACTCAGCTCTTCTTCTCTCTGAGAAGAATCATCTTGCCCATCATCTGGATGTGTGAGCAATCTATGTGACGAGGTTGGTACTGGATCTCCATTGTGTGGCAGGGAGTCAAAGGATGACTCATCACACACCACATCTCGACTCTCGTAGATCTTCTTCGTCTCAGGATCCATGAGACGATATGCCTTTGAGGTAGTACTATACCCCAAGAAAAGACATGGCAGTGTCTTTGGATCGATCTTCTTCCTTTTCTCATCTGGAACATGCATATATGCAGTACAACCAAAAACTCTCAAATGATGAATAGAAGGTTTACGACCAGTCCATACCTCTTCCGGTGTCCTGTTCTGCAAGATCTTCGTGGGTGCCCGGTTGAGTAGATACACTGCTGTCTGGACTGCTTCTGCCCAAAACTGATCCTCCAACTTGGCGGTGGAGAGCATACAACGAGCCATCTCCATGACAGTCCTGTTGTGTCACTCGGAAATCCCATTCTGTTGGGGCGTGTAGGGTGCAGTCAGATGTTGTTGAATGTCATGCTGCTTTAGGTATGCTAAGAACTTCTTTGAATACAAATTCCCCCCCTCCATCTGAGCGGAGGAGAAGAAGAGGCTTCCCAGACTGCCTGGTGGCTTGCTGGTAAAAGGTTTGGAAATTGGCAAATGCCTCACTCTTCTTCCGGAGGAAATATACCCACATTTTCCATGAGTAATCATCAATGATGAGCTGGAAGTATTCAAAACCTTGGAAGCTAGCTGGCAGGGGTCCACACAGATCGGTGTGTACAACCTGAAGATGCTCTGTAGAATGATAAGAGCTCTGTTTGAATGGACCTCTATGTTGTTTTCCCGCAAGACATCCTGAGCAAACAGGTAAGGAATGGGAGAGTGGAGGAAGCCCTCTTACCATTTCCTTGGCACTGAGTTGATGCAGAGCCCCGGCAGAAAGATGACCATATCGAAAGTGCCATAGTGCAGTGGACTCTGCCGTTGAAGCAGAGAGAGCAATGCTAGATGAAGTGACCGCATCCAGTGTAAATAGACGGCCCTTCATAAATGCTTGAGCAATGACTGAGTCTCCCTGGGAAATGATGCAGGACTTGACCCCTTTCTCAACAAAGAATTCAACCTGCATTCGATGGTTAAGAAGTTGACTCACGAACAAAATATTTGAGGTCAAACCTGGAACATATAGCACCTTCGTGAGTGTACGTCTTCGTGTTCCAAGAGGAATGATGACATCACCAATCCCCGCTGCAATATACTCTTGATTATCTGCGATGGTGATCCGATCTCCAGTGGGCCGGTCACTCAGGGTATGGAACAACTTCTTATTGCCAGTCATGTGTTTGCTGGCACCGAATCAATCAACCAGACACTTTCTGACGGCTGCGAAGTCTGTGAGACTAGGACAATGTCAGAATGAGTTGTGTTTGGAACCTCTTCATCGGAGGTGGCATCCTGCTGAGCAGCAATATGACCCTTCTACCTCTGATTACGAGCATGCCATCAGGATTTCTTGGAATATCCTTGGCCAGAAGTGCTCTCTTCGCCAGAATTTCCATACTTGCGACCGTTGTAATAACAGTTCATAGTCGTGTGCGTATCTATGGAGCAAATGTGGCACCATCGATCCGCCTTGTTGTTCTGCTGCTTCTGGGGTGGCCGCTGTGGTGGCCGCTGAGAAGGTTGCTGCTGAGGATGCTGCTTCTGATTCTGGGGGGCTGACTTGCCCTTTCCGAGGCTTATGCTTTTTCCTCGTGATAAGAGCCTTGTCTTCGAAGGCTTCTTGAACATTTTGCATGGCTTCTTCCTGCTGGAGATAATTCACCAGGGTTGCAAAACTCACCTCCTGTTGAGTAATTGTCAACGTGGTGATCAGTGTCCGAAACCGTGACGGAAGAGCTCGCAGGGTGAGTGGGACAAGCAACTTGTCGTCCACTGGTTCTCCAAGTGCAGAGAGTTCTGCACGTAACTCAGCTACACGCCGCAAGAAGGCTTCTACTGATTCGCCTTCATGCATACTCATCGTATGAAGCTTTGTCTGAAGTTGCAACTTTGTCGTCAGATTCTTAGCTTCGTAGATGGTACACAATGTGCTCCAAGCCTGAGAAGAAGCAGTTGCTTCTCGAATGTATGGCTGCACCTCATCAGAAAGACTGAGGGTGATGAGCATGAGTGCTTTCGCATCAGCCTTTTCATATTTTTCCAACAGATCATCGTCTGCGGGAGGGGCGTCTTTGCCAGAGACAATCCCCCAAAGATCTTCGAATTGAAGAATCGTCCGCATTTTGGTTTTCCATGCGGCGAAATTTGGCCCTTTCAAGAGTTGGGCATCAGATAGCAATATTTTTGGAGCAGACATTTTTCAAAAAACTCAAAAATGTATCTTTATTTATTTATTTATTTTCAAAATGGCTACAATTCTTACTGAAGGAATCTGTCCCGAAGATGGGCTCTATAGGCTCGTGCAGTGAGACGCCGACGCTCCTGTGGGCGTTCTATTTCGCATTCGTCATCTGCATCATAACCACGTTCAAGTTCTGCACGAATCCGCCATGCTTGACATCGAACGTCGAACCAGAAGTATTCCAATAGTCCTTGGCGCACAATCTCGTCAAAGAGAATGTTACCAGTGTTGTGTAGCTCGTTGACCAAGGCAAAGAATAGCCCAGTGGTGTCCTCGTTGTCATTCAATGCCCAAATATTTGGTGCATTGCTCGCGGTGCTTTGTGCATCAGAAATTTACGACATTACCGCGCACACACTGTTTTGAAATTTGCTGACTTTCTTCACTTTGAACATTTTTCTTCTC
>JAHRHJ020002314.1:0-13085 GCA_019776745.2 Taxus chinensis | reverse complement strand
AAACCATTAAACCTGTCTCTCATTAATCCTTGAACAACGTTTAGTAGTTGTAGTGCTAAGGAAAATATCTACCATTCTAACCATAATAAAACCAATCCTAACTATATCACCCTCTTATGATGCTTATAAATTAGTTCATGCCGAAGTCAAGGCACCATCAGTAATCCTCTTAAAAGAGTTTGGATTCGATTGCATGCTTTTAAATTGCAGATCCAAACACAAGTAAAATCAATGTACAATTCCCTCCTCCATTTGATACTTGTGATAAAGGAAGTATAAGAAAATATTACATTACTTTCCCTAAATAATATACTAAACAAACCATGAATACTCGTTTAATTTTTTAAGGCTTCATCTATAAGAAAAAAATTGAACAACCTTACCAATGATACATAGACCTTCAAGTCTAAACATTCCCAATGAAAATTCTAGAAAAAAATAAAAATGTAAAACATCCATGAATCTTAATATGAGAAATTCAATATAAGTATTCTAGTTCTATCTTCACTCACGACATCATCAATATGTTTCCAATATGGTTATGATGTTAAATCCCCTATCATTCTAAGCAGTAGATAATCACTCTCGATGATCATTGTCTATATGTATTGAGGACCATTTGATTCCAACTGAATAATGGGTACGGGGTATGTCTGGAATTGCAATAAATGTCACGTTATGGTCCCTTACTAAATCAGGAAAATTATAGGCACTCCTTTATTTACTCCATGCTGAGAATACCAATTCCTGGCCACATCATAACTGTTGTAGATTCCTAAGAAACATACCCTCTTAAATAAATTTTCTGACCTGTATTTACCCTATCACAAAGAAATCTCTAACGATCCAATAAAACCCCATAGAATTTAAAATACAGTCTGTATATACTCATGGAAGATACGTTTTACATTCAAATCGACAATAATGATGATTCGATGAATTTATGATAGGTGATTACTTCTCTCATCTCATGCATAATACCTTGAGTTGCTCTTTAATTTAATAACGAGATATTTTATTGGGGGTTGGTTATTTGACATACCCTGATTGAACTTTGAGGGAGTTAGGCATACATCACATTTATCTGATACTCCTCTTGTGAGACAAAATATTTTAAAAAAATGAAATCTTCACAAGGACCTAGTAAAACTTTAAATGTTAAGTTCATCTAAGTAGTTGACTATTTTTTATTTATGGGGGATTTCCAACATTTGTACCCATTTGTAATAATGGGACTTATCTATTAGTATTTGTTTTGTATTTGTACACTTTAAACTAGATTTTCCTTTTTAAGGATCACTCAATCCGACACTCTCGGGACACTCATAGTTGACACAATTTGTATATATGAATGTCGTCCCTTGGATGGTTTCATTAGAAAACTTACAATAACAAAACAAGAGATAAAACACAAAATACCTTTAAAGGCTAAGTGAACATATAAATATGTGAAACTGGAATGTGGCCTTAAAAATTCAAAGAAAATTACAATATGCAATGACACACAATTACATTCAGATCATTCACTTGACATAATCAATATCTATGAAGAATATATTATAGTAAAATTTCAACATGAAAAATATCACATTCGTGACCGTGGAAAAAATACTTTAACACTTGAAAAATATAAGGTCCACCTATGTGGGAAAAGGGCATTTCTTCTACCAAAGGTACGTAATGTAGCCAAATTCTAAAAAACTCAATATACTCAAATAATATGAACTCCAAAAAGGAAATAGATCTCATTTTTGTTATCAACCATGATTTTCAAATGCTCGCTAAATAAGAAAAAAAATCCCAACTCGATTTTACCACTAAACTCTAATTATATTGACAAATTACTCCAGGGGTAAATTACTATTTAGCAGGTTTACCAGAATGTTCTTTTCTTAGTAATTCCACAGGCTTACTTCATAAGAGCAAAGAAAATGTCCCGCAACCTTTTAATGCTACAATTAGAGGAATTTCCAACTTTCTAACTTGTTATTGCATTTAAGAGACTAAAAATTAACATGCCCTCAAATCAGAAAACCGAGTTACAAAATATAAATCCTACTTTTTGGGCCTCATATTGTGGATTCAAGCCCAAAAATGTGCAAAACATGATCCAAATAGAAGTTTCAATAAATAGTGTGTTTCCTCTATCGAACACGTGATTTTAAAAAAAAGTGAACTCCAAAACAGACACACAGAGCACAGGGTATGACTTTTAAGTTCCTATTAATTTTGACACTTCAGTAAGATATTGGGATTACTATATCTAAAGGAGGAATTTATGTAGAGATATTGAAAAGAGACAAAGTTATCCTTGACATGTCTCTCCTAATTCCATTCTGACTTTTATTACCTATTAAGAAACCTTGTGGCAACTATGATGGTTTGTCTAAACTTGCTTGGCAGACTCATACATTAACCATTTCTTCAAATTATTTCTAACTTAAGGATGGAATTATATAGAAAAAAATATTTGCTTTGATGAAAAATCCTTATCATTGTTCGTCTGACATTACAAACATCCCTAATTTTGACCCACCCTATCAATATACCTCATCCAAATTTGCATCCACTAATGAAATTATTAGACAATATGATATAAAATAAGGTAAAAACATGTTGATATATTATATCTCCAAAAAATCCCTTAATTATGACATGTGGTACACTACATAGAAATTGTGCATGATTGATATATACTTTTAGTGTAATTAAGAGTAAACATTATATTTTTTTATCAAACCAATTATGTATTTTCCCACACTTACCCTTCTCAGTTATTTTTCAAGTTATCCATCAATATATGGATGAGAATGGAATGAATCTTCTAATGGATGTTACTGACATATCATCATATTAAAATGATTCAAGGCTAAAGTTATAGTTGATAAAATTATACTATTCTAATCCCAGGTCAATAATCAACATCCCAGATGTGTTGGAAAAAATTGTTGAGCGCTCCACGTGGGATTAGTTACATGGAGTAATACCTCTTGGAACTCATTAACTTGGAGATTGTATCAGAGATTAATTCCAACAGGTGTTGTCCTAACACTTAATTTATTGCATAATTGCGTTATCAGGAGTAGGTTCCGTTAGATAAAATATTAACCCCACTTTAAGAATTATCTACTTGGTAAAACACTGGAAAATAGTTCTTCAAATCTTTGCTATGACTAGGTCACCACTGTTTTAATGGAACAAATTACACCTTTTGGAGGATAAAGTGACTATAGATCTTCAATATCTTGGTCATGATAAATGGGTAAACCATTGACAAAGGCTACATAATTCCAACACCTCATTCACTTTTAAACCATTGACAAAAAAAACAACAAAAAAAAAAAAAACACACAAAAAAAACCAAAAACACCCCCCCACCCCAAAAAAAAAAAAAAAAAAAGGAAGCTATTAGAACAACCAAGAGATATGAATGTTATGTTTTTGGTTATTGAGAAAAAAATCCCAATGGAATTTATGCATTTGTGTTAAAAAAAACCAAAGAAAATGTGGGACATGTTACAAAATTACATGAGGGAGATGAGCAGGTGAAGTTTTAGCTGTAAGTTTGTAGACCTATGGGAAAATAGTGTGAAGGTCATAAAGATTAAAATAGGATGAGAACATCTTGCTTATATTAGAGAGTAACTAAATGACAAAGATGATAAGAGGGTTAAGTGCGAAAAAAACACGAGGGAATCTGTAATTATAGAGAAATTACTATATATGTGACCTCTAAATATTGAGCAAAAGTCTAACTGGGAGAGAAATCCAAGGACTTATAAGCTGAAGCCTTGATGAAATTCAGGTATCTATTACATATTAATTGAGAAATCTGGGAGTAATCAAGTAGACGGAAGATGCCTTCAGATCTTTACAAAAAATCAAGTTAAGGAGGAATTTACACAAAATAATAATTAATATGGAGGATTTAGATGAAATATTAGAAGCTTGTTTATAAGGAAGCTCAGAAAAGGGTCAGGTAAGTTACAAAGGAAAGCTACCCTTTAAATTTTTTAATTGTTGTTCAAGTAGTCCATTTTGCATCAAAATTTCCTCACAAGAAAAAAGAGGAAAATGATGAACATGAGAGAGGAAATATTTCAAGAAAAAAAGAGTTCCAAGAAAGAAGGAAGGGAAAATGTTTTCAAAGGTAAAAAAAACTTCTATTCAAAATAAAGCTCAAGCTCAGATTAATCGAGTGATAACATCAAATCTAAAAGTGAGAAGGATGAAGCCCATACAATGAAACCCTGTTCATGGATCTTTGAGACATCACATGAATGTAGCTCTATAATGGAAAAAATCAATTTTAAAAATGTGAAGAATCAGATGAAGAAGGGGCTGTGGTAGACCTTGAATCTTAATTGTTGAGTGCTCTTGAATATTTACAATTATCTAGAAATAAATACCATCAACTGAAGTTAAAATTGAAGGATTATGAGGAGAAGATCAACATCTATGAAAGGAAACTCAACATGAAGGAAAGATAATAAGACGAGCTTAGGGAACTAAAAGGTAGGCTAGAATTGATGTCACTAACATTTACCTCTAAAGAAGAAGAATTCCAAAGTCTTAAATAAAAAAAGGAACTTCTAGAGATTGAGCTAGATCAGATGTCAAGTAAATTAAAGTTACTTGAGAAGTTTGAAAAAATCACACACAATTTAGCTAATCTTCTCAGTAGCCAAAGAGATGAAAGAGACAAATCAAGATTAGGATACACATGGGAAAACGAGGGAGATGGAGTAGAAAATCAGAAAAGTGGAAAAAATATCTCTAAACAACCTCATATTACCAACAAAATAATCAGCAATGATCACAAGAAATGGAACAAATCTTTCAAACAAAACTCCTTCAGACATTCCTATGAAATCATGTACTCTCACTCTTTTTATGGATACTTTTTTCATGCAACATGTTTTTTCATAAGGCTATAAAATGTAAGAAAATTTCTAAAGGATATGGTGGCATCATGACTCACAAAATATGATAAGGAACAAAGGTGTAATATGCTACATTTGTCAAAAACTTGGACAAATTGCAAAGACATGCAGTCATAATCCTATGAGAAAAGATGGAAAGATTTATGTGATCAAGTCTGATTCTTCAAAGAATAAGGAATTAACCATGATAGCCCCAAAAAAATTTCATGTTCAAGATGAAGGAAGAATATGGTATCTTGATATTGGATACTCTTGTCACATGGCAATAAAAACAACTTCATCTCTCTCACTATGAATGCCTTAGGAGCTGTTAGATTTGGAGACAACAATTCATACAATATTTTTAGTAATGGATCCTTGAGTTTGGAAAATGTAAAATTAGTCACTGAAAATGTATTGTATGTGGAAGGAATCAAGAACAATATCCTAAGTGTGCTCCAGATGTGTAAGCAAGGATACTCATTTATTTTTCATGACAAAGGATGTGACATAAGAGAAATCAAAACATGTAATAAGATTGGCAAAGACAAGAGAACAAAGAATAATATGTATGTGCTGAAAGAAGTCTTCAAAGAAAAATGCTTCACTACTCAAGAAGACCATAGTTGGATTTGGCATAGAATACTTGGGCACTTGAATTTTGACCATCTTGTGAAAATCAGCTCAAAAGGTTGTGTTAGAAACATGCCAAAGATAAGTAAGCCAACTGATACACTTTGTAAGGCTTGCCTACATGGAAATCAGACTAGAAGAAGTTTTAAATCAAAGGAACATTCAACATAAAAGCCTTTAGAACTGATACAAAATGACCTTTTGGTACCCATTAGAGTTGAGAGTATACAAAGAAACAAGTACTTTATGTTGTTGATTGATGACTACAATATAATGACATGGGTTGCATGATTAAAATAAAAATCAGAAGCTTTGGAAATATTTAAGAAATTCAAAGACTTGGTAGAAAATGAAAAGAATACAAGGATAAAGTGATTAAGATTAGATAGAGGTGGTGAGTTTTGGTCCAATGAATTTGATGCTTTCTGTGAAAAAAATGGAATAAGAAGACAAGTTTCATTAGTTAGGACACCTTAGTAAAATGGGGTGTTTGAAAGGAAGAATAAAACAATACAAGAGATGGTCAGGACAATGTTAAATGATTCCAAACTTTCAGATGGTTATTGGAGAGAAGTAATATGTACAACTGTATATATCTTAAACAGGGCACAATTAAGAGTTAATAAAAATAAAACCATATGAACTTTGGAAGGAAAGCTCAGAAAATGTAAAACATCAAGGTATTTAGAAGTAAATGTTACATTAATGGAGATGAGGATGACCTATGAAAATTTGACTCTAGATGTGATGAAGGAATATTTCTGGGATATTCATCAGTAAGTGTAGCATACAAGTGTTACAATAAGAGGCTTCAAAATATAGTTGAAATCACTAATGTCAAAGTTGATGAATCTTATCCCCTAAAGATCAGATCTCATTCCAAGAGAGATGAAGAAGACAAACTTTCTAGCTCAAAAACTCAAGAAGATGATAAAGAGGAAGAAATATCTCATGAAGAAGGTGATGAAGAACATGAGAGACCTGATACAAAAGCAACATCAAGGCAAGTAAAGAAGGATCATCTTGCAGATCCGATTATTAGAAGGAAATATGCAGGCATACTCATAAGAAGAAAGCTGAAAAACTAAAATATAATGAAAAAAAAACCTTTTTATCGATGATAGAACCGAAGAACATTGAATAATCTTGCAAATATCAACATTAGGTCAAGGAAATGAATGAGGAACTCAATAAAATTGAAAAGTGTGAAACCTGGTAACTTGTACCTAGACCCAAAGACAAGAATGTTATAAGCAACAAATGGGTTTTTAGAAACAAGATGAATGAAGATGGGGTCATCACTAGAAACAATACAAGTATGGTTTGTAAAGGCTACACTCAAGTGGAAGGAGTATACTTTGAAGATACTTTTACACCTGTGGAAAGAATGGATGCAATCAGAATGTTCCTATCATATGCTAGTTTCAAAGGATTCAAGGTGTATCATATGGTTGTGAAATCAACATTTCTAAATGATACCTTAGAAGAGGAAGTCTACATAGAACAACCAAATGGATTCATATTAACAGATGAACATGATTATGTGTGTAAACTAACTAAAGAACTCGATGGTTTGAAGCAAATACCTAGAGCATGGTATGCAAGGCTAGAAAAATACCTCATAGAATAAGGATTCAAGAAAGGAGATGTTGATTGCAACTTATATGTCAAGAATGAGAATGGGAAGCAACTTATAATGATTGTCTACGTAGATGATATCATCTTTGGCAGCAGAAAAGAGAGCATGACAAAGAGATTTGCAGAAGCTATGAAAAAATATTTTGAGATGTCAATGTTGGGAGAATTGACATACTTCCTTGGGTTGCAAGTGAGCCAATTAGAAGATGGGATTTTCATAACACAAGAAAAGTACATCAGGGACATGTTGAAAAAGTTTCATACAGAGAATTGTAAAGAAGCAAAAATTCCCATGATCATAGGATGCAAACTGAGTAAACAATATGATACTCCAAAAGTGGATCAAACATTGTATAGGTATATGATACGGATTTTTCTCTATACCACAGCCTCTAGGCCCAACATCATGCAGGAAGTTGTATTAGTAATAATATATCAGGTTGATCCAAGATAAATTCATATGAATTTTGTAAAGAGAATATTTAGATATCTTAAGGGCACTCTTACTCATGGTCTATGGTACCCAAGGGGCAGAGATTTTAGTCTAAAATCATACACAGATGTTGATTGGGAGGTAATGTGGATGATAGGAAAAGTACTAATGGTGGAGTCCTCTTTCTAAGTGAGTGTCTTATATCTTAGATGAGTAAAAAACAATCATCAATAGATCTATCCACTTTAAAGAAAAATATATTGCATTTGCTATATGTAGCACACAAGTTTTATGGATGAGACAGACATTGAAAGACTACAAAGTGGAGTATGAAGGACATACTCCTATCTATTTTGATAGCACTAGTGCAATAAGTGTATCCAAGAATACTATAATGCACTCCACAAACAAACATATCCCAATCAAGTATCATTTCTTGAGAGAACAAGTTAATGATTACAAAATTTCAAGCTTGCATATGTACTACAAAAGAGACAGCAGCTGAATTCTAGCAAAACCATTACCAGGGTAGACCTTTGAAATCTGAAGGCAATGTTAGGTGGGGTACCTATTCCTACAAGGCCATTAAATACAATTCCATAACTAAATTTAACAAAGGGGCTCTATTCCTAGTGCTAAACTCAAATAAATAGAAAAAATATGCATGGACATAGGGGGAGAATGGCCGTGAGAAGAGTCTATATTCATGAAAAAGGAGCAGGATAATTATAAGGTGAATGAGGTGTTGCAATCAAATTAATAGGGGGGTAGTTTGTTGAAAAAAGTTGTCATGTCATTGATGGCCAAAACAAAAAAAAGATTGAGTAGATATGTATTATTGTTTCTAGTAAGTGGCTTACTGTGTGTATATGTGTGTTCATGGTCAATATGTATGGGTCTAAATATCACGTTTCTCCTGATTATTACTAGAAAATTCATTTAAATCATGGTAAACTGGAATGTGTACAATCAATTACAATGTTCAAGGGTATGATGAGATAGACAATTGGTTCCCTAGTTGATAAGAACTTAATGATGAATCAGTTTAGTTTTGACTAACCAAAAATTTCGTCCTCCACATGATCTTATGGTGGTTTTCAAAATTTTCATGAAAAAAAAAAAATTCAAAGTAGGATTAGAAGTCATTCTAAGAAATTCTCTTGTCAAGCTTAGTGCTAGTGAATGATGTGCATTACTAGCATGATCACAATCCCTTTTCCAATAGCATGGTATCTAGGTGACTGGTGTCGGTTCACATAGGAATCAAGGTAAAATAGGACAAGCATGTAGTGTATGATGACAGTTAGAATGTGATGACTCAGTGCATGTTGAATTATCATGTAAAGGTGATGATGAAATTCTGTCAATGATAGGTTATAATGTTCAAAGAAGGCCAAGAATGTTTATTGATTCTCCCTGCCCAATATAAGACTCCCAAGACCTTTTGAACTCTACAATACTTCTTTGCAAATAATTAGGCTAAGATTGGTTGTTTGTGCTCTGAGGAAATGCGAGAATCACAACTCTGAATGAAGTACAATAAAGCTTGTCCCTAGATGTCAGTTTTTTGAGGATTTTTGGGAGTGTTTGGAATTCAATCATTTCTCGTATCTAGGGAATGCAAAAATCCACATTTAAAGAGAGTCGTAGGATGGATCTAAATCTCACTCTCTTGGTGTACGTTCAAAGGAATGTGAAAGAGTCAAATATGCGAATAATAGATATAAACTACTTTTTTTGAAGCGAATATGAGTTTGTATAGATAAATGGATGGAATTACTAGTCTGAGAGAAGGCCAAAGGATCCGTGATGTGCCATGAAACTATTTCAAACAAACAGTGATCCAATGCTAATAAAGATACATATATTGTTGTAATAAGATGAGGAATGATGATCAATATGAATCAATAAAATTTGAGTGGTAGCTATTGAAATGAAAGTGGGTGCTTTCAATACAAGATGTCTGTTAATTTAATCTGTAGGTGCTTGGTCGTTGAAGTTGTGGTGCTTAAAATAGAGTGGTTGCCCATAACTTGTTAATTTTTGTAAGAATAACTTCAAATACTTGCTTGATCCTATGGGTGTAACCGTATTTGGTTTCCCACCTAAAAATGGTTTCTCATGGTTGATGTTATTTTATTTCTTAACACATATGAAACAAGTTATGAATTTTTTGGTGTATTCCTGATGACTAAAGGAAAATTAGAAGTTTTATTAAGTGCACTAATTCACCCTCCCCTTAGGTGATATCAACAATTGGTATCAGGTGAAAGTGAAAGGTCACAGGTCAAAATCCCTGGGTAGGTAATGCTAAGGGGGTGTATGCTAAAAGGTTAGCTTCTCCCCGTGGGCTTGTGGCATGGACTAACCACCTTAGTGGATGGGACTAATATTCCCTTGGATCATAACTATGCAAAAGATACAAGAGCCCCCCCCATAAGACCCTAGCCGCCTTCTTGTTAACGTACAATAGACTCCACTCGTAAAAGTCTGTGTCCCCCGTATTTGTAAGATGTCCCACTTAGTGTATAGTATTATCAATTAATGATACACATGTGTCCACGCGTATATCGTCCCGACTTTCAATGTTTCCAACGCTAAGTATGTGAATCATTAACATAAACCAAAAATCAGTGGATGGATACACGAATAGAGGTTTTGAAAAAAAAAAAACCACCGTAAAATTCACTCACCAATAGTACTTCACTCCACTTTGGATGGCTGCCCCACCTAATCATTTCCACTCAACGAAGATGCACACACTAGAGATTCGTGTTTGTTACGACCATTCTGATAAAGTGATAGTTCCTGATCTTGTTAACTTTCACTTGCCATCACATTGAGATTGAAAGCAACCTAATGTGGTGTATGATCTCTTATGGCTGCACATATTATATACATATACATCTTTTCATGAATTCACCACCTGGTTCCAACATTAGTGGAGGATAAAAATTTAAAAGATAAAAACCTTAAAAACCTAAGATGAGATAGTATTGAGTTATAATAAAACTAGTTTAATTACTTCATGATCAAAAATACCACGCTCATAACCCTGGATGAATCCTACTTTTCAATGAATATCCATTTTATTCCCATAAAATACATCAAAAAATATCAAAAATACGTCAAAATTAATGTAATATTGAAACCTAAGGTTTATCTGAAATTTAGCATACCACACTCACAGCCTTAAATGTTACAGGGGAAAACCTTTATTCATAGTCTACGAATTGAAGTTTCCTTTCCATAGCAAGTTAAGTTACACTCTTCTTCCTTTATATTCACAAGATCATCCTTGATAGGGAGGAAATGTATGAAAACTCACCTTAGATATATCAAATTTTTAGATGAAAATGTTCTAAAACTCTGGTTGTCTCCTGAAAAATCTCTAAATTTTCATAGCCTAATTCATTTTTTTGAGATCAGACCCTTTTTTTTGTGTTAAGCCAAATTATGATTAAAGGAATTAGCAAAGTCAGGCCTTTAGCTATTTAAACCTATGTTTTTTCTCCTTTTTATAAATCCTCCAAATTCCCGCGTCTGTGCACATAATCTCCTCTTGTAAACCTCCTTTTTTAATCAAAAAATTGTTCACTGTCATATGGCCTCTAGCGTTTTCAAAATCAGTTGTTTTACCTCCATGCCTCTGGTTATGAGGAAATTTAAATTGGACTCAAAATGAAAAGTTTCTTCATCTGTATATTGTCCCACATTCAAGAATGATGGGCATTAATTCCCCATCAAATTTTTCATTCATTCATCCTTGAGTGATATGTGGTCTCTTGATTGGATGGGTTCAGTTAATACTTCAAAACTCAGCGGATGGCCCAGGTTGAAATGGTGCCCACTCAAGGGGTAGGGTTCCAAAGGGACAATATTCAATTAAGTGCGGGCTTTCCATGTGTCCCAGGTACAAAAAGAGATAAATCACAAGTATGGAAGGATAGCGGACAGGTCCAGCTGTCACAACTATGCAAATCTGACGGGGGGGTAGAAAAGGGCAATTACCAAATCTAGTGCAAAATCGAAATGTGGTCAGAGTCATCGGAGAGGCAAAGGGCCCGCCATGTTGGAAAATTAAAAGCAGATGAGCGGCCATCAAAGGGCTTGAGATTTTGAGTCTCTTTTAAAAAAGAGTTGAAATTTAAAAAGTGCCCGCAAGCCCGACTAGGTTTTAAAAGGAAAAAGTAAAAGTGAAGCCCATAGGGCAAAAGTTAAAAGGTTGAATCCAGACTTGGAAAATGAAAGTGGATGAGTGAGATCAGGGAAAATTTGGAAATTTAACCAAAATTTACAAAAGAAAAATAAAATTTTCAGAAGTTCTGCGGCTCCGCAAAGTATCTCGGGCCCACCTTGAATCAAGTAGGCGGAGTGGGCCATCGGGAGAATTTTGTTTTTTGAGCATTTTTGAAAAAAAGGTTAGAAATCTTAGAAGAGATCCGTGACCTTGTTTCCAACTAGAACGTGCCAGTGTCTAGTCAAATCAAAGTAGCGGGTTGGCGGAGGAAAGAGGAAAATTTGTGTTTTTAAGCCTTTTCCAAAAAAGGTTTAAAATGTTGAGAAGAAAAAGGCTATGACCCCATTTATAATGAAAAACATGCCACATGGCCTACGTTGAAAAGTCAAAGGCGGGGGTTAGGCCATTTGTTCCAAATTAGCAATCTCTCCAAAAATCAAAAAATGTGAAGGGCTCCCCCCCATGACCACTCAAACCCTTCTGCCACGTGGATGACCCAATTTTAGAGTTAGGGGAGCAAAGCAAATGGTTTATATTTAAACTAGAAAGGGAATGAACAGTTTCTTTGCAAGATCTGGTTTAACCTGCCATGAGTGGTTCCTTCAAAATGCAGGAATTTGAAAAGGCGTTGAGGAAAGATTTGTAACGTTATAATGGTTTCTTGCAAATAATATAATGGCTTCCTAAGTCATTCCAAAGGGAGGTAGATTTGATGTCAAAAAAGACCCAGATATGGTACCTGAAAAACGAGAAAAAAGCCATCTTCTTAGTTTTTTCTTCCTCACATTTCTTCATCTTAAGATATGTACAAATCTACTCAAGCTTCAATTAATAAAAGAAGGAAATTTTTGCCTCTTTTAATGAGGAATTAATTAGGACTGGCAAAACAACAAGTTTCATTCAGTCTTGTAGCTTATCCTGAGGTTTGTTTCTCCAACTATAAATGCATGTGAATGAAATTTCTAATTAAGTGTTTTTAGAATTGATATCTACTCACGAAATAGTTTCTCCTACCTCCATCTCACTCCCCTCCCCCTGCCAGACAAATTGTCTTCTCTAGAGGACATTGTTTTATCTTTGCCATAGGGTCAGTGGAGTGCCCCTACTTTAGATCTCTGTCGAAAGGCCACCATTAAAACCCATCTTTCCATGACATGCACATATGGGAAGCTGCATAGTCAAGTAGAGGGAATTATATTACCATAGTGTAGGCCTGAAG
>JAHRHJ020002313.1:0-13101 GCA_019776745.2 Taxus chinensis | reverse complement strand
GTGTTTTTGGACCAGGTTTATGTGTTAGTTTTCTGACCGCCGATGAAATCAACAAGATTTCTTAAGAAAATGCATAATGAATGAGATTTTTTCCTGTATTTGAAATGCCCTAACGATAGCCTCGTTTTTTTCCTTGTAACTATGCAATTACTTGCGATTATCTGAGAGAGCTTTCACCAGTATGGAAGAGTGCCTTTTTCGATCATTTTCAATCCTTTCTTGATAGATAAAAGCCTATTCAATTTTCTAGATACACACTGAAGAGACAGTTTCTTCAGATTCAGTTTCATCTTGTAATCCTAAGATGCTAGAATGTCCCCTAGAATAAATCAATATGTTTCTTCCACTAGTCCTTACTTTCCCACTATTTCATCACCATAATTTTCATGGCTATCATTAAACATTCATGGAATATGACCATCATGTCCCTTTGATAGGTTGTACCTACCTTCTTAAGAACGAAGGACATGACTTGATAATAGAATGTTCCTCAAGGGGTTGTAAAAGAAGTATTATGTTGATCCTCTTTTACAATTTTAATCTGATTATAACCTGAAAATCCATATATGAGGGATAGAATTTCATAGCCAGCAGTTGAATTGAAAAATTATGTCAACATTCGGTAGAGGAAAACAATCTTTTGGACATACCCTATTGATGTATCTAAAATACATATAGATTCTGATTCCAATGAGTTTCTTTTGTATAGGGATTATATCTGAAATTCATTTAGAATAATCAATAGGGCTAATGATAGCAACACGAGGATGCATATTTATGATATTTTTCCTGATTAGCTTTACTTATTCTTGCACAACTAAGTTATGAACTACCAATCAGGGATCTAAGTATGTCATGTTCACATAAGACAAATAAAATATGTTTGAAAATTATCTTAGAAGCATGAAAAAGGTATTTTTTTATTATGTTGAAAGGGAAGCTCCCAGCTTAACAATTCTAGGTTAATTCTCTGTTCCAATATTTACGTTGATAGTTTCCTTCACGAGCATTTTTTATTCATCTTCCACACGTGTAGGATCAGGAAGGATAATGAGATATTCATCTAAGGGAATCTCAACAAGATTCTCACCCTTAGAGTGGTCACTTTTTATGTCCATCGATGTTTCAATTTGTTTGTCTGCAAGTGCCTCAAAGAGTTTTTCACTATAGGACTTGGTATTTTTCTTTTTACAAGGCTTATTTCATAATATCTTGCCCTTATCCTCTTTTAAATTTTTCTGATCATGAAGGTTAACTTCCTCCCTAAATTACATGCATGCATCAAGATTAATGGAGAATTCATTCTTATGGAAGGCAACAGGAATTCCATCATGGATACCCATAAAATCACCAATTTCTCCATCATTCTCATGGATATCAATTGACACGTGTTGTTGTTGGTCCCAGTTAACAAGGGAAGGATAGAAAAGATTTAACTCAGGAATGGTAGGGGATATGGTTAAGATAGCCATGTCAAGAAACAAGTTCATAGAGGTAAGGTATTCATAGAGAATACACTGGGAATCTATTTCACTGTTAGAACTAGACGAACTATCTTCTCACTCAGAAGAGGTTACTTTGAACTCTAGAAAATGAGACCCATACATTCAAATATTGATACCACATCTTTATACTGTATGGTGTGGTATGGGAAGAGCTTCCTACACACCTTGTTCATTTATGCCACACCCATATCCTTTATATCACATAGCATACATCATTTTTTGGGGATAACATATTTGGGTGATTGATAACATGGAGCCATCTCATCATCTAGAGGCTGAGGTATAGAAGTGTTGAGTAGTGTTTCATCTGTAAAAAGGCCACTAGGAGTAAAAGTATAAATGTTATAGTGTACTTAGGATTGTTGGTATTTTTAGCAAAACCCACTATACATTTTGGGTGATAGGGGATTTTGGAAATTAAGAGGGCCTATTGGAGGTTATATTATCCACATCAATTTGTAATAAATTTAATCTCTCATGAAGAAAATGGAGATTATGATGTAGAAGCACCATCCTTACAAGAGCATAAGGTATCTGGATCAATACAGGACACAAGAGCCTCTGAATGAAATTGAGTAGCAAATTTTGTGGAAGAAAATTCATAGGCAGTAGGGAAATAACCCAACAATGCTAGGAAATGGGAGAAGGGTTAGGGGTCTCCTAGAATAGTATAAATCTATCCTTCATGATATAATTTAATTCATTGATGGAAGGTGGAAGACACGGATTGCATGACATGTATCCATGGGTGACTGAGGAGCATATTATATAGAAGTTCCAAGTCCAAGACATGGAACTGAGTATCATGACTAGTAGGCCCAATTTCCATAGGAAAAGTGATCATACCAATGGATTTTCACTCTATGTTATAATAAGCTTTGATCATGATTATTTTAAGGCTCCAGATTAGTGTCAATATGACCCAATTTTTTAATAAGCTTTAAAGTACATATTTTTAGGCCAGATCTGCCATCTAAAAGAACTATTTTGATCTTTTTGTGTTTAACAATGACATCTATATACAAGGGTAGGTTTTTTGTATGATCATCACTAGGAATCTCATGTGAACCGAACATAATGTACTCTGGGGAGCAATCTGTGCAACCAAGGCTTGGAAGTGTGCATGATCTATATCAATTGAAGCTCCTGACCCTTGGAGTGTTTTGCAAATAATGTCCTTATGAACATTAGATATTTTGAGAAGATTTAATATCGAAATATTATCATTGGTCTTCTCAAGTTGTTCTCAAATATCATAATGAATATCTTGAGGAGTAGGCAGAGGAGGTTCTAGGATAACAAGATGAGCGTGTTGCATTGCCATGATGCACTCTCGTACCTTGATCCAAATAGTTTTGACATGCTCAATAGATGGATCGACATAACCAATAAGGGAATCAAAGGGATCAGTACATTCAACTGCATGATTGGTTCTTTTAGCTGGAGAAGACCAACCTTGATCTTAGTTTTTATTTTCTTTATTATTTTTAGGAAACGAATCTTTGTAAATTCCCAACTTTTGATTAGAAGATTTGTTGGGTCCAAGTGAGTCCATCTCAACCTCTTCACTATCAATAAGTTCTTGAATGAAGTGTTTTTACTTAAAATATTTTTCAATGATATGGACCTTAACATGATGATACTCACAATATTCATGTTCTTTATACCATGAAGGTTTAGGTGCATCATCTACATACGGCGTAGTGTTAGGAAACTTGATTGTGTGTATGACATCTAATTATTTTAATAAAGACAACAAATAATTTGTGAGAGGAGTGAAAAATGTTGTTTGGATTCTGTTATAGCTGGTCCTTTGGTAAGCTCCAAGGGAGAACTATTTTGGACTTCTTTCACACATTTAGAATCAATTACACCATCACTTATAACATTTTTTCCTTTTTTAGAAAGAATTTAGTTTTTTCTGTAGGTTTGGTTTCATGATTATTTCGTGAAAAAGGTTTCAATGTACCTTTAGATGGTAAATTATTTTTGATTTGGATTACTTTTTCTATAACTTCTTCTTAAGTATTACCACAATGCATCTGCAAGTGGAAAGTAATTTTGGGATGTAGATCTGGTATGAAAATGCTAACTATTTCTTCGGTATTGAACAAGGGAAGTGACTAGATAACCCTCACCATGTTTGTAAGAAACTAGAAAAGTTATCATTATTTCATTGGTTGGCATTGCACAAGTCTAGCATGGTGATGTCACTTTCCATATTGAATGAAAAGTGGCACATAAAAGTTTCTTCCAATTTATCGCATGTGAAGATCGACCCTTTAGGTATGTGAAGGAACCATTCAAGCACTTGGCCCTTGAGAATTCATGGGAATAGACGTATAAGGTAATTATCACTATTGGAAACTTCTTGGGAAGCCATGAAGAAGTCTTTAATATGATCATGTGGATCACCTTTAACCCTATACTTATAAAATTTAGGACAGTCAAAATGACAAGGAAAGGGTTTTCTTAACATCTCTCTATCAAAAGGATAAGGGCACAGTTCTTCGAATTAGTACTTTTTACTGTGTCTAACATTAATTTCTTGTAAATTGGTGAGGGAATTTTTTCATAGATTACCACTCGTGATCAATGATTTTTCCACATGTAGGTGAAGAAGGTATGTATACATGGTTAGATTTGGATGTTTCACCACCCCAGTTATCAGTGTATAACTTGTGATATGTTACCTTAGGTTTTTCTTGACATGGAGTCTTAGTGACAAGCTCTAGATATGTAGCCTTGTTCTTGTTTATACGTGGATTTTTATTCTTTATTTTTGGGTCTTTATGGACATGTGAAGCCAAAATTTCCAATTGATGACTAGTTCTTGTATTTGTTGTTTGGATTGTAACCTCCTCTTTTTTTGTTTTCTTTCTGAGTGTCACATGGAGGTTGTTGTTCTCAATCATTTTGTTCTTCATTTTATAAGTTTCCATCATGATCAATGCAAAAAATGGGTATACGATAACTACCGATTTTTTCAGATATGCATCTTCCTCATTTTGTTGACTGGAAGTAGATAGATTTCCTAGATTTAGATGTTTAGCCCCTAATTATATGGCACACATTAATACATTGTTTCTATTTTGGAATAGAAAGTTATCCATGTGGGTGGGGTCAAATTCAAAATTATCCCAAGGGGAGTTCCCCTCATTGCCACTTTGGTCAGCCATATTATTGTCTTCAAATAAGGGGTTTAATTTGTCATTGACATAAGGGATTTACCTTAATTTTGTCATTGACATAAAGGATTTACCTTAATTTTATGTGCCCCATTCTTATGATAGGAGGCATATTGGGAAAATGTTCACTAAGGTTGATAAATGTGTTAGGAAATATAATGTTTACATTATAGTGGGATATTTACTAAAAGGTAAACAACTCGTATGATTTGATTTGTGTATCGTTACGTGAGTAACAATCACAATTAAATAGCATTATAGAGATATTGTTGGGAAAGTAGTTTCCTAGAAAATAGGGATGTAAATACCTATTTATATGTGTGGCATATGTTGTATAAACATCCAAATGAATTGAATGATAAATTATTCTTTTGTGAATTTTTTTGTGTAGATCTGGTCTCACACCATGATTTGGTATCAAAGTAATCAATGATCGTGTACCTATGAACAATGATTTTTTTTAATTTAATGGAGGAATAGTGCGTTGTTCAATGTTGGCGAGATCAAATTAAGAAATGGTTAACCTTATGTAGAATCAGGTCATAACTTACATGGTTATCTATTGGCAAGAATTGGAGAACATATCATAGCTGAATCAAAGTTGTTCCTCACTATTTTTGAAGCGTTTTGACACAGTCGACCTATAGTTAACGCATCACATATTGTTATCCAAAATGTGCCCCTGCTCATTTTTGTGGCTAACTCCTTGTGTTCTTACCTCTCTTGTGCCTCAGTATCCATTTTTTATTTTTAGGCACTTAAATATTTCTAAAAATGGCACCATTGGATAGAGCTCTTTCTCAACTTTCCAGAAAGGTAAAGTTTTCTTCCTAACTCCATCATATTTTTGAAGTTATGGCTTGGTGGAGTTTTTGTGGGAAAGTTTCTCTTAGGATAGGACATGTGGCTAATTAGGAGAGTTCCACGTCAACAAAGGCACCGACGGAGTGGTGGAGGGATGCTTGGAAAATTACCAAAGTGTTTGTTCCAAGGACCAAACGGGTAAGAATTCAAAATTTTGTCCACCGAAAGCCCATTTTGGCCTGTTTTTGCCCTAAATCGTGCAAATCACCATATCTTTCGATCCAGAGCTCAGATTTTCACGTTCTTTATATCAATGGAAAGCTGGTGAAATTATCTACATGATTCCAGGCCCAATTTTGAATTTTAGTTGAGTTTGGAGAGATAAAATCAAGAAACGCCTCTAGCACGTGGTAATGGCCAGAAGAAGTGACAATTTCAACAACCAGTTTTAATGCAAAATGGGTCAATTCTTGGCCAGCATGGCCAGGCCCACCATGGGTCTGTAAGGATGCCCATGAATTTTAATGCATCCTCAGGTCAGTGGGGCATGATGGAAGGTTGGGACGTTTTTGCCTCTCTCAAAGGCTCGAAATATTAAATTGTAAAACCCAGATTTGGCTCATTTTTTGAGGCCAGTAGGAACATTCCATGTTTTGGATAGAAAAAGCTTCTTCTTTCACCTTCAACATGGTGAAATTTACAAGTATCAGGACCTGTAACCATTCAAATCTTGTAATGGCACCTAGCCTCTTTGATTTTGCAGGGCAAGGATTTTGACAAATGAAAAAGTGGGACAATGCAAATTCTGTGGCCCAATTTTCAACCCTTTGTGGCCCTGTATTTGTCCTGCTTCATTTCAGAGGGGCATAATTTCAATCTTATCAGCTTGTGTATGATTCTTTCATATTGCAATTTATGAATATGGTGTCAATTTGCATGAACAAGAAGTCTTCACACTCCTTTGGTGTATCACCTATTAGTTTAGTTTCAATTTTTGCACTTTCTATCTCTGTCTGCTTGGAATTTAGAGTAGGATTAGGATTCAAACCTCTGGTAATTGTGGAAATCAACAGATCTAACAGAGGAGTTTCAGGAACCAGCCTTTAATCTGGAGATTCCTTCTCTCATTTTACAAGTCCCACACTTGGAATTTTGAGGGTTCCATGTTGTGCAATCACACTTGATGCCTTGAAGCATCAACTTAGAAACCTGATTTGCATCCAGGGGTGTTGAATGATTTGCAACAACACATATATGGGGATATGATACTTTTTAATAGTTATACATTTTCTGGCCCTGCAACTTCTCTTTTCTTTTCATCAGGTAGATTTGTGGAATTTTGTACCTTGTGTTATGCAAATACAACATTATTTACATTGCCTCTTGGGTGCATCAATGTCCAATAGCTACTGTATTGGACTCAAAATGGATAATACTCTGATCATTAAGAATTTTCTCAAAAGTTTCATCTATTTCACTATTGCTCCTGATCTCTCTTAAATGTATAGCAATTTGATCAAGTCACACCTATTTGGTGCTTATTTTCTTAAATGGATTAGTGTCATGTTTTGTAGTCAGGTGTCTACTACTTTTGGTACATCTACCTTATTGTAGACTAGGTTTATCGTTTAATTTTCTCAAGGTCTCCTTGGCAAAGAATTTGGATTAAGTTATAGGTAAACTTGAGCTCATAGAATGTCATGGACACTATGAAAAAAGGATGTATAGGAACCTAACCTCTAATATAAAGGAGGCTCATCCAGTTCTGCACATTCCTCACGCTTGTTTGCTGTTTTCTCCACGTATTGTTCAATCACAGGCTTGATTTAAAATGTCATTAGAAGGCATCTTAGGACATTTTAAGCCATATTATTTTGGTTAAGTTGATTTAGCACCTTTATTAACTTGAACATTGTAATAGTGTAGTTAATATCTTTACATAGGAAAATAGATATAACTTGTTTAATATTATAGTACAATATTAAGCTTTTCATATGTCTGAAGTTATAATATGTTTGAAATAAAGGATAAACATTAATTTATTGTGACCTTGTTTTTAGGTTGAAGCTTTATCTATTCTTGAATATTCACTAAAGTCTATTGGGGGTGATTGGTCTAATATTTTTGAAAGTAATATTTAAGTTACTTTCCATAGTTGCATGAAAGTCTTACACATATATTCATGTCACTTATAATAGGTATTAAGAAAGATTTGATAAAATTCTAGGGAGTTAAATGTATTTTGTGCCTAGTGTGACAAATGTTTAGATTATGTGACCTTGTTCAAAGTCAGTATTCATCATTTTAATTGTTTTCCATGAATTCTACTAGTAGATTCAATCATTACCCACGATTATTTTGTTGCTTCTTCGTCTACCTTCGGTATCCCCATAGATTGTAAACCATTTGTAGATTTGTATCTAAACCTAAAATTCGTTACAAATGCATTTTCATGTTACCCAATGAAAAATAGAAGTAGCTTCCCATTATGAGACTCTCCCCAAATTCCAATAACACTAATGTGGATGCTATAATTGCTTAAAATGTTTGTATCTAGCTGAGTTGAGTACACATGTTATTGGAGGATGATACTGCACTAGAGGCTGGAAGTAACAACGACCTTTCTTGTCCCCTTAACCAATCAAAAGGGCCACGCAATATGATGGTGGCAATATGTGTGAACCATTTTGTAGTGTAAAATTTCTCAAAACTTGTTGCAATATTTTTCAGCCATTCTAAATGTATGGGGGCCAATACCATGACCATATTTCATCATTGAGGGGGGAACATGATTCAATGTTCTATTCAATTTTTCACCTTATGTATGTGATTTTTCCTAAAAATTCCCTATGTGCAACATAGTGAAGAATTTTTATAGCTTGTACAGTGAAATTACAACATCATGAGTCTTCCCTATAGGTTGAACCTATGTCACTGAAAGTTATGTTCATACCTAGGTTTATGGTTAGCTCTTCTAAAACCATTGAAGGTTGTTTGAGAACCATGTTTCCTTCTTGAGTTCCCACACTGAAATAGGTGTAGAAATTTCCCTAGCAGTGACTTGTTGATAAGAAGATTTATGAGTGTGTTCCCATCCTGCTAAAGGTCAGATGTGTACAACTTGCATGGTTGACCTAAGAAGTTGATGTGTTCCTTATTCTACCTTTAGTTTGATGGTGGCAACCATGGCATCACAACAAAAAAATGCTAGTAACAAATGAAAATGTACTAGTAATGAAAGTAACTAGTAAAAACAACCCATGTATAAAAAACATAATGTCCTTCCAAATAGCAGCAATGGTGTCCCCAGATTTCACCCTGAAATCTGAGACTACCCCATGTTAAAAAAATTATACTTTTAAAATAATGGGTTGTTTTTTGTTTTCATTGACAGAAAATGCCTGTGTTGCATGTAGGATATTCCTTAGAAGAGTCATATTAGATCTAATTTCGAAAAATACGTAGATGCCCAAACTCGTTTTATCCCTTTGTCAGGGTTTGTCTGTGGAAAATTTTTATTTAATTATTTTAAGCCCCTTTTGAGGTAAATTATGCTCCGGTTTAACCTCTGTTGAGGTTTTACATGTCAATATTCCTATATACCACTTAGGGTTTTAACCAGGAATGAAGTCATGGGCTTTATCTGTGACTTTTGGCAATTTCATTTTGCATTTTTGGTATTTTTCACGTTTTGTTTTCTGCGAAATTTCTCTAAGTCAACTTCCTTTGTCAATTCAGTCTATTTTCTTTCCTTGGAGTATCTAGAGATCATCTATGGATGTCAACCCAAAATGAATTTTCCACAGGGAGGTCTAGTTCTCTCTAAAAATACGAAGTCATACACAAAGAAGGCCTCTTCTGGGTAGGTCACATTTTTGGGAAAGAAAGTTTTTAAGCTACAATGAGATTTTTGGTAGCAGCAAGCAAGGTGGGAATTTTATACCTGCTTGGCAGGGTACTTTTGCCCATGGGATACTAAATTCACTTAAGTCACAATGGGAAAATTAGAGGTAGCAGGCAGGCGGGAATTTTCTACCTGCCTTATAGGGTGAAAAATCCCATTATGAAATCAAAGAAAATCACTTAAGGCATTGATGGGAATTTCTTACCCGCCTTGCAGGGTAAAAAATCCCATTATTAAAGTCAAACAGCTTAAGTGGACCATGGGATTTTTGGAGCTGCAGTGTAGGGTGATTATTCCCATCAAAAAGTGACTTTTAAAAATAGAATTCGCCCTTGCCAAAAAGTGTGACCCACCTTGGGTGAATAAGAATGCATTTAATAATACTTATTAATGTTTATTCACCCAATTTTGGTGCCCAAATATGAGGAAAAGTCAACACAGGAAATGAGAAAATAAAGGAAATTAGAAATAGAATTTTAAAATTAAATAAATGTAATTTATTTACAAGGCTGCACCCTTCAAAGGTTTCCTAAAGTGCACCCCCATTACTAGGATCAGATACACATGTGTCTAGAAGCAGTAAATCATTAAATACATTCCTATTTTCACGTGGCTATGGTCGAGAAAACACTATTATATACTTCAGTCCATAGTACAAGAGATGCAAGGATCATATGAATCCATTTAACTTAACAAGATAAAATTCACTCCAATCATTTCACAATGGTTTTAATCAGAGAAGCATGGCTTTTACATTAATATAGTTGCCAGGACACACCATAGGGCTTATTATTAATTATAGAATTGTGAGGGTTATATAAGCATGGGCTGCTATAAGGGTGAATTATTTAATTCACAGGTAAAGAATTGCAGCTAGGAGGAAAAGTGCGCCCCATTTGAAGAAGGATTTTTGCTCAGACAAAGGTGAAATCAAAGCTGAAAGCTTCCAATTTTGGTGCATGCATTGAAGGAGGTTGATTTGTGTTTGCATAATTGTTTGCATAGGTGTTATAGGTGCTAAGGAATTCATTATAGGTGCTTTACAAAGGAAAAGGAGCTTTAATCAATGTCCAGTACATTGGATATATCCTCTGAATCTGAAGAATTATCCAGATCTGCACTAGTTTTGAAGAAATCTGGCCAAATAAGAAGAAAAAGAATTATTTAGACAAAGATAGACAAAGCCATGACGAAGAGAGATGAAAAAGAAAGCACGATGGATTCATGCATAACTTCCAAACTTGGGACATAGGAGACCACAGTCTAGGTCAGGAACCTCTTCTGATTGATTGATTAGATCCAGAGCTGGAAAAGAATTACTATAATGTGTGTGGTTAAAAGCAGTTGGAAGTGAATTTTCGAGCTGCCAGCCTTTACATGCACAACCCAGTTGTCATAGTTTTTATGGAGTGTGCTAGATCTTACCATCCTTCATCCAGATCAGTGCGAGGGACACTCCGGGAAAACAAGAATTCAGCTGGACGCAGAGTTATAATTATTGGTGAATATTTCGGTGTGAAAGGTGTGTGACTTCCATTAGTCTTCAGGATTGCCAACATAAAGGTGGGAGAAGCATAGAGCTGAGTGTGTGAGCAGAATTGAATAGCAGACACATGAAGAGCTTAGATCTCCTTCAAAATTCCAAGAAACTCTTCCACGGTCCAATTTGTGTAGGAGGTCGATGATATTGTCAAATTGTTATGAGGGAGAGATTAATGGCGAGGGCGAACACTTACACTTTCCGTACATGGATGATGCTTCATCAGGACAATGAGTCAAAAAGGTTGTATTCCATATCAATTGGTTGGAAATTATTAGCTACAACATTGGTGAGGCAACTCCGAACATGAAGCATACTTTCAGCTTCAAAATGGACTTCCTACTTGGTGTATGTTTGTTGTAGCTTCACAAGGCGTATTTTCCAAGCTGATAGATGTGTGTTATTTCTAAGGGACCCCATTTAAAGTGCTACCCACAAACTTACTGTACACGTGTGAGAAATATTTCAAAGTGGTAAATAGCGTATTTCATGTGCAGGCTAGATAAAGACTTGAAGGCCAACATGGTAGCAAGGAAGCATGGGAAGATGTGTTCAAAAAAATTGGCGGTCTATTCATTCAATTTGGATATTCAATACCTTCAGGGTTACAAGATTTTTGGGAACCAATAATATTTCCCGGTATATTGAATGATAGATTGATCGCCATGGAAGCTGAGCAAGAAACTTTTGGAGGATACACAATTCAGTCAAAATGGCACAAGGTCTACAGGCTTCTTCCCGACAGTGTCAGACATTATAGTGCCCATATCATATAAGCTTGAGGGATGGAGACGCAGATTTTATATGGTATGAGCAAGAATTATTCCCGAACCACGGACTGAAACTGTTGATCAATTGGAGTAGCTAGGAAGACGATCTCCCAGGAGTACGCCACATGTGCTTATTAGAAAGATTCTGGATGAAGTGAAAATGAGTACGAGATTAGAAAGAGAGATTTCAGCAGATTATAGCCAAGCAAGTGTTCAACTTGGACTAGTGGCGAATACCTGTGGATCGTTCTTAAAGATGATGAGAATGTTGGTACTTGACACTTACCATCAAATGGGGAGGAGAGAAAAGCTTGTACTGAAGGATAACGTAGGAGGCTGTGTTTGCCATACAATGAAGAAAGATCTGGAGCTGTTTTGGTTGAATACTTTCAACTAGCTGCTGATGAAGGAGATTTCTTGATGAAGCATTGATGAATCAAGTCACGAGAAAATTTGGCGCAGGGAGATTCCTCAAGTTGGAAGCACTAAGATGGAGAAAGCAGAAAAGGTCCGAGAAGGTGAACGTACACAAAAGAGCTCAATAAAAGGAGAAGATAACTCTAAACAAACATGGCTTTAGCTCCGACTTCTCCAGCACCTAGTACTTTCACCCACTTAGACACCACAAAAAAAGATACTTCATTGCCTTACTGAAATCAGTAAATCATCTTCGCTCCTCGCCACTCCATTCAGCACATGTTCCAGAGGAGATGTTGAAAAGCCTAGATGGCGGGTTCGAAAGAGGTTGTCCTTGATTGATTCAGAGGATGGCAGCCATACACACTATGGCACTTTCTGAGGAGGGATGACAGAGCAGTAGATGTAGTGCCAATCAATGAATTTCTAATTCTCTGAGAAGAACTCTTAGAATGGTTGGCTCACATTGGTTCCATAGTGAGAGTGGAGATGAACTTGGGAGAACATGACTTGGCAGTACTCTGGAGCCTAGGCAGAACAGAAGAAGGCCTCTAAAGTTGCTAAGGTGGTAACTTCAAGTGATCATTGAGGATTAGGAGACAAGTTTTGCTGATTGTCAATTCAGTGGAAGGAAGGAGGAGGAGGAGTCACGGTAGTTAGAAGATGTTACAGTAACAAGAGTTACCCCTCGATCAAGCACCACAAAAAGGATGGAAGTAGACAAGAAAGACATTGATAGTGCTCTATACCTTGGTTTGATAGTGAAAAGTGAGAAAGAGAACTTTAAGAAGTAGGTATCTTAGTTATGAGAGACATATCCAAGGTTGCTACGCCTTCCATTCAACCCATTTCAGAGAAGGGAGTGATCATTTATGCAGGAAATGGAGGAGCCCAAGTGAAATCAAGTTAAAGCTATTGATTAATGGAAGGATTTTATTATTCGTAAGCGGCTGTTAACTTGGAGAAAGTGCCA
>JAHRHJ020002312.1:0-13104 GCA_019776745.2 Taxus chinensis | reverse complement strand
CAACACATGGAACACACATGCACACGCACATGCACACGCACACGCACACGCACACGCACACGCACACACACATGCACATGCACATGCATGCACACACACATGCACACATACACACACACACACTTGCACTCGCACACGAACACGCACACACACATGCACACGCACATGAATAATTACAAGCACAAGCATAGGCACAGGCACATGCCCACGCACACGCACACGCACAAGCGTACACACACACACGCAAACGCACGCACACATGCACATGCATACGTACAGGTGCACGCGCACACACAAGCACACACGCACTTGCATGCATACGCACACGCACATGCACTTGCGCATACACACATAACGAGCAATGCGCCCCCCCACATGCACGCAGCAACACGCACATGTGCACTCAATACCATCGCACGCACATTGGCACATGAACAGGCGAACATGAATACACCACGCAGACAATCATGGGAAACAACACCATGCACACGCACACAAACACGCACACGCACACGCATATTTAGAGGCACACATAGGCGCAGGAACACCCACACAAACACGTGCACGCACACGCACATGCACACGGACACACACACCCTCACGCACCCACACATGCACAATCACACGCACACGCATACCCATACGCACATGCATAGCTATAGGCACAAGCATAGGCACAGGCACATGACCACGCACAAACACATGCACACACACATGCACATGCACACGCACATGCACACACACACGCAAATGCACACACACACACATATGCAGACGCACACGAACACACACATGCACATGCACACGCAAACACACATGCACACGCACACGCACACGCACACGCACACGCTCAATGCACCCGCCACCCGAGTGAACGAACAAGTATACACACACGCCACAACCACACCACCACAAAAACACGGCACGCATATGCACATGCAATACACACACAACCACCACCAAGCACAATCAAACACGTACAATCACACCACACATGCATACAATACAACACATTGCACAGGCATAGGCACAGACACATACACAGGCAAAGGCACAAGTACACGCCCATGCACACACACTCACATGCACACGCACACGCACACTCACATGCATACGCACAAGCACACGCCCACGCACGCACAAGCACACACACACGCATACGCACAAGCACACGTCCGCACACACACACATGCACACACGCAGACGTAGACGTAGATGCAGACTCACATGCAGACGCACACGCACACGCCACAGCACACGCCACAGGCATAAGCACAGCACTCGCACCATGCACACCCCCTTGGCACACGCATAACGCACATGAGCAACAACGCACATGCACACACACACAGGCACACGCATACGCACACGCACACGCACATGCACACACACAGGCACATGCACACGCAAATGGACATGGACACGAACATGCACAAGCACATGCACATGCACACATACACACACACACGCACACGCACACGCACAAGAGACACACAAGCAACAACACACAAACACGAACACTCACATGGACACGCACACGCACATGCGCACACACGCACACATACATGTATACACGCACACACATGCACAAGTACATGCAGTCGCACACGCACACACATATGGAGAGGCACGAACACAGGCACACGCACACGGTCAGTATACACACACACGCACACCCACACCCACAAAAACACGCACATGCACACGGACATGCACACACACACACACACGCACACCCACACGCACACACACACGCACAATCACACACACACGCATACACATATGTACATGCATTGGCATAGGCACAGACACAGGCACAGGCACACGCCCACGCACACACACATGCACAAGCACACGCACATGCAAACGCACACACACACACGCACACATATACGCACATGCACACACAAAGACATACGCACACGTACACGCACATGCACACGCACACGCACACGCAAACGCACATTGACACGAACACAAACACAAACACGCACATGCCTAGGCACATGCACAAGCACACGGACACACAAACGCACACGGACACACAAACTCACATGCACATGTACGCACACACACACACACATGCACACACACATGCACATACGCACACACACTCACACGCACACACACACCCATACGCACATGCACATGCACAGACACACGCACATGCACACGAGCACTCACATGCACACGCGCACACACACGTACACAAAAAATTACAGGCACATGCAAAGGGAAACACACAAGCCCACGCACACGCACATGCACACACACATGCACACGGACACGCACACACACACGCACACGCACACGCAAATGCACACCCACATGCACACGCACACGTACTCATACTCGCACTCACACACGCACACGAACAATTACAAGCACACGCACAGGCACGGGTACAGGCACACGCCCACGCACATGCATACGCACACGTACTCAAACTCGCACATGACCCAACCGCAGGTACGAACAATTACTAATTGGCAACTGCAAGGCAAGGCATAGGCAAGGCCCACCACCCCGCAACGCATACACACACACACACTCGCACTCGCACACGCACACACACACGCACACGAACAATTACCAACACACGCACAGACATTGGCAACGTCCGAGCCACGCACAAGAACACGCACAGCACACGCACATGGCCCACGAAGTGCATATGTACAGGCACATGCGCACACACAGGCACATGCGCACTTGCATGCACACGCACACACACATGCACTTGCGTGCACACACATAACCGTGCATGCGCACATGCACGCACACGCACGCACACACGCACACTCACACGCAGTCGCAGTCGCACACACACATGCACACGCACATGCATGCACACACACACACATGCACATGCACACGCGCTCACACACGCACATGCACACGGACAATTACAAGCACACGCACAGGAACATGAACACCGCCACGAACACCCAACACAAAAAGCACACAAAACCAATTGCATCATGCACACAACACGCCCCACGGCACACGCATACGTACAGGTGCACGCACACATAGGCACACGCGTACTCGCATGCAAATGCACATGCACATGCACTTGTGCATAACACGTAAATGCGCATGCGCACCTGCATGCCACATGCACATGCTCCTCGCATGCACACTCACACGCAACATCCACACGCACAGGCACACATGCCAACACACGCACACACTCATGTGCACAAGCACACGCATATGCAGAGGCACACACAAGAACAGGAAACCACCAAACATCGGCACGCACATGCATGCACACACACACAACATGACACGCTCCCGCCACACACACACGCACAATCCCCCCACACATACCCATACGAACATGCACAGGCAAAGGCACAAGCAAACCCCCACGCATAACACACATACACACACACATGCACATGCACACGCACATGCATACACACACACACAATGCACATGCACAGCGCTCACACACGGGACATGCACAACGGGACAATTACAGCACACGCACAGGACACATGCACACGCCCACGCACAAGAACACACACAAGCACACACAAACACACATGCACATGCACACACACACGCACACGCACACGCATACGTACAGGTGCACGCACACATAGGCACACGCGTACTCGCATGCAAATGCACATGCACATGCACTTGTGCATACACACGTAACTGCGCATGCGCACATGCATGCACATGCACATGCTCACTCGCATGCACACTCACACGCACATCCACACGCACAGGCACACATGCATACACACGCACACACTCATGTGCACAAGCACACGCATATGCAGAGGCACACACAAGAACAGGCACACCCACACAAACACGTGCACGCACATGCACATGCACACACACACACATGCACACGCTAAAGGCACACACAACACGCACAATCACAAGCACCACAATTACCATACGCACATGCACAGGCACAGGCACAAGCACACACCCACGCATAAACACATACACACACACATGCACATGCACACGCACATGCACACACACATGCACACGAACACGCACAAGCAAAGGCACACGGACACGAACACGAACTTGCACACGCACATGCACACACACTAGCACACACACACGCACATGCACAAGCACACTCACACGCACAGTATACACACACGCACAACCACACCCACACAAACACGTGCACGCACAGGCAACATTAAGACACAATGCCACACACACCGCACCACACAGACCCACCCTCACACTCACACGCATACACATACTCACACACACAGGCATAAGCACAGGCACAGGCACATGCCCAAGCACACACAGATGCACATGTACATGCACACACACATGCACAGGAACACGCATACGCACATGAAAAAACACAGACACAGGAACAGGCATAGGCATAGGCACAGGAACAGGCACAGGGACAAGCACAGCCCACAACACACACACATGCACACGCACACGAAAAACGCACACACACACGACTTCCGCACACGCACACACACATGCATACGCACACACACACGCACACACACACGCACACGCATAGGAACACGCATACGCACACGCACACGCACATGCAAACACACAGACACATGCAAAAGCACACGCATACGTAAACGCAAACGCAAACGGACATGAACACGAACACGCACATGCACAGGCACGCACACACACACGAATACGCACAAGGACATGCAAACCCACACGCACATGAACACGAACACGGACATGGACACGCACACACACATGCACACTTACACGCAGTCGCACACGCACACACATATGCATAGGCACACACACATAGGCACACACACACGCAAAATCACACGCACACGCACACCCACACCCACACAAACACGTGCACGCACATGCACACAAACACGTACACCCACACGCACGCACACACGCACAATCACACGCACACGCATACACATACGCATACGCACAGGCCTAGTCACAGGCACAGGAACAGGCGCACGCGCACGCACACACACATGCCACAATGCACACGGAACGCACACAACTGCAAACCCATAGGGCACACACACGCATACGCGCACACACATGCACATGCACACACAAAGACACATGCACACGCACACGCACATGCAAAAGCACATGCACGCGCACATGTAAATGCACATGGACACGAACACAAACATGCACATGCACATGCACATACACGGGCACACAGACACACAAACGCAAACGGACACACAAACTCACATGCACATGAACACGAACACGCACATGATCATGCACACACACACATATGCACACCCACACGCACATGCACACGCACATACACATACATGCACACTCACACGCACAAACACACACCCATACACAGATGCACATGCACAAACACACGCACATGCACACGCACACAAGCACACACATGCACATGCACACGCTCACACACACGCACACACGTACACGAAAAATTAACCGAACAGCAAAGGCCAAAAAAGCCACGGCACCCACACGCACGCACACGCACACGCACACGCACACACACTCGCACATGCACAAGCACATGAACAATTACAAGCAAAGGCACAGGCACAGGCAGATGTCCACGCACACCCACACGCAGACGCACACGTACATGCACAAGCACACACACACACACACACACACACACACACACACACACACACAACACAAGCTCACGCGCATGCGCCGCGCTCCCGCGCGCGCCCAACCCAATGCACCCACACATTGCACACGCACAAGCACACCCATCACATGCCACTTAAACATACACACGTCACCGCGCATATGCACCACACAAGCACAGGCCATGGACACGCACTCAAACACACATGCACGCAAACATATACGGGCAAACACACACGATGATTGCACACACACTCGCACTCGCACCGCACACGCACACGCATACGCACATGCACCAGGCACACACACATGACAACGCACACGCACACGCACACGCACATGCACACGCAGCAACAAAACACAAGCACTCGCACCGCACACTCACACGACATGCACAAGCACTTGCGTATACACAAGTAACTGCGAATACGCACATGCACAGTGTACTCGCATGCACACTCACACGCACATGCACATGCACAGGCGCACACGCATACACATGCACACGCTCGTGCACACACACACATGCACACGCACACAAAAATGCACACACACATGCATATGTAGAGGCACACACAAGCACACGCACATGCACACGCACACACACATGCACATGCACACACGCACGCACACGAACACGCACACGCACACGCACACGCACATGCGCACACACATGCACACGTACATGCATGTGCACACGCACACGTACATGCACACGCACACGTACACGCACACGCACATACACACGCACACGCACACGCACACGTACACGTACACGCACAAGCACACCCAAAGGAACATGAATACGAACACGCACACAAATGCACACCCACATGCACATGGACATGCACACGCACGCATAGACACAGGCACAATTACGCACACGAACACGAACACCCACATGGACACACACATGCACACTCACACGCACACGCACACGCACACGCGCACACACGCACAAATACATGCATACGTGCACACACATGCACACGTACATGTAGGCGCACACGCACACACCATATGCAGAGGCACGCAACACAGGAAACACGCAACACAAAAACATCGTGTACAACACGCACACCCACACGCCCACAACACGCACATCACACGCATATCATACACATTCCACCACATGACACAGGCGCTAGGCACAGCCACAAGGACATGCACATTGCCTATTGCACCACACACATGCACATGCACACGTAAACGCACATGCACACGCACATGCACACGCACACGCACATGCACACACACATGCACACGCACACGCATACGCACACGCACACATACATGCACACACACATGCACACGCACACACACACACATACGCACACACACACACATGCACACACATAGGCACACACATACGCACACACATACACACATGCACACACATAGGCACACGAATACGCACACACATACACATATGCACACACAAAGACACACGCACACGCACATGCACACGCCAAACGCAGTAAGCCACATGGGACATGAACACGAAACACGCACATGCATAGGCACACGGACACACAAACACACACAGACACACAAACTCACACGCACATGAACAAGAACACGCACATGGACGCACACACACACACATGCAAACACACACGCACATGCACATGCACACGCACACGCACACGCACACACACATGCACATGCACATACGCACACACACTCACACGCACATGCACACTCACACACACACACCAACACACCCATACGCACATGCACATGCATAGACACACGCACACAAGCACGCACATGCACATGAACACGAACACTTACATACACACGCACACGCACACGCACACGCACACGCACACCTACACAAAAAATTACACGCACATGCAAAGGAACAATGCTTCGTTGAAGGCTCTTCTTTCAAAAGAGTGTGAAATGCACATCATCAACACAAATTCTTATTAATGAGATGCGTGCATCACGCACTGAGGCACAGAGATATGTCTTTACACGCAAATATCTAGTGGGGTAGTTGGTACACGTAGATAGTACACGATCAATTCAACAAGCAAGAATGTATAGAGAGGGACATGCACATGCCAACCCTACATGCATGACACTATCACAGACTCAAACTTGAGCAGATTCACACACGCAGACACATAGTGATACAAGTTTTTAGCACAGGCTTAACATACACATTTTGACACACGTGACACACAAACTAAAATCCACATGGACCCTGAATCTTGAAGCATGGACATAGGATACACAGTCTCACACACATGCACTACGCATAAGCATTTCTGCAAATTCACATACTTGCACACAACAAGGCTTTATGACTAGAAAATGTAGCCCATACACAGATACACTTCCCACATGGTAATAATATTTTCAATAATATTCATATGTTGCATAAATGAAGTCTATTTAGATTTAACAATGAGCAGGAAGAAAATGTATGAGCGTAAGAGCAAGAGCTTTCGAAATTATTTTTAAGACTCGTGTAGGAAAGTAATGCACATAATTGGTGATAAGATTAAGGTCACCAACCTTGGGAATGAACTTGATAATCCCCTACATTTGCATGTGAACCAAAAAATTAGATTAGAACATTTTAAATGCACTTTGTGGATGTCTAGTCCAACTATATCACCTAAGGTTTACGCACATAAATATCATAAGGAAAACTACCAATTCCATTTGCTTTTGTTATCACGCCATTTTCATCAAAACATTTGTAACATCATTCACACGCATGAATGTATAATCACAAGAGGTTATTTGAGCTTCAAAAATTTTGCAGGGAACACGCTTGACAGGCACAGGTACAGAGGGTAGATTCTCTACTAGGAGCAGAATTTTGGGCATAAAAAACGCTATGGTAATGATGGACAAAGGCTTGTCCAAGGATTTCAAGAAGTTTAGTTATCAAATATTGGCATCATTAATGGGTTTGATTATGTCTACAAAAAATATGGAGCATAGAAGGGAAATATTTATTTGATAATCCTACCACCTAGCCTCAACACAATTCATTCTTTCTGTAAGTACGAACTCCTCTAGATATGTAGGCTTCTTTAACTTTGAGTATCTTTATTAAGAAACTTGTATTTGAAAACTTGCATTGAAAGGGGAGAGATGCACATCTCCTATGAAGTTCTAATGAATTTATGATATGAGGCCTGATGATCACCATTGATAGAATATGGCTGATATTTTCCATAAATCATATAGAAGGCACATGGTTTAAGTGATAATTCACTCCCACCAACGCAATCTAAGCAAATATCCCTTAGGTCTAGGAATCATAGTCGCACACCATGTTAATGCAAAGATAATTTTCTCATGCTTGAGAAGCGTAGTCCTGAGGTAGAACATGCATTTTAACTAGATTATCATGTGACAATGTACCATCCAATGCAGAAATAAATGGGTAGATGGTCTGAAAGCATAATACCATCAAATACACAAATAGGTTTATCAGAAGAGCTAGAAAAAGAAAATAATTATGTTATATAAGCAGGGAATGCATGTACTTATTTGATAACTCAATCTTGGCCTTTCCTAAAGTTATACCAAGTGAATCAAGTCGAGGAAGAATCTCCATGCACGATGATGTTGGGATCAAAAGGCCAAGTTTATTTCACATATAAATCTAAGCCTCCCACATCCCAAGAACATTGATGTATAGGTAGGTTATTTTTTATTTCTTACTGGATTATGCCATGTTAAAATCACCATAAATACGCACAGGAGCATGTTATCATGACATCTCTACAAATATCATTTTGCATGTCATTATTGGAGGTGTACATGTTAGCAAGCACGCAAGATGATAATTGTCACGTATCAAAGCACACGTCCATATCACTTGATGGATGGGGTCTAAACCCCACAAAATAATATTTTATAAAATCTTTGGCATACAGTAGTGTGATCACTCATCGCATATCTAGGCTCATGCACATGGACACATGGTAGCACACGACACGTGCACCTAATAGTGTGAGTTTATTGCCACCACGCATAGAATTATACACGCATGTAAAAAACTCACTTAGTCCACATGCTAAGGAACATTTAACTGACCCTCCAAATGAACACGAATACGAAGTTGTTTGAAATCATCAAATATGCACCCGAAACATGCACATTGTGGGCTTGCACACGGACACATTCATACATAGGCAACAAGTTATGAAGTACACGCATACGAGCTCGAACACCCACATGGACACGCACATGCGCGCGCGCGCATGCACCCACGCACACGCACGCACGCACGCACACACGCACGCACATACGCACGCACACACGCACACACATGCACACGTACATGCAGTCGCACATGCACACACATATGCAGATGCACGCACACAGGCACACGCCCCACGCCCCACACAAAAACGCACGCGCACGCGCACACCCACACGCACAATCACACGCACACGCATACACATACGCACATGCACAGGCACACGCGCATAGCGCGCGCGCGCACAGGCACAAGCACACGCGCCACACACGCACACACGCACACACGCACACAAATGCACACGCACGCACGCACGCACGCATACGCACACACGCACACGCAAACACACATGGACACGAACATGCACAGGCACATGCACAAGCACGCACGCACACACACACGACACGCACGCGCGCACGCAAACATGTACATGCGCACACACACACGCCCACACACACAAACACACACGCACACGCACGCGCACGCGCACACACACACTGCACACGCACGCACGCACACGCACACACACGCACGCACACGCACATGCACACACACCGGCACACGTATACGAACACACACACATGCACACACAAACGCACATGGACACGAACATTCACAGGCACATGCACATGCACATGCACACACACAGACACGCAAACTGACATGCACATGAACACAAACATGTACATGCGCACACGCACACGTTACACACACACCCCCCCACGCCCACACGCACGCGCACGCCGCACACGTACACACACTCACACGCACGCCCATGCACACGCACACACATGCACACGCACACGCACACGCACACACTCACACGCACGCACGCACACGCACATGCACACGTGCACGCACACGCACACGCGCACACACACACGCGCGCACACACACACACACGCGGAACACTCACCACGCAACACGCAACACGCAGCTCAAATGCGCACCCACGCGCACATGCGCCACACGCACGCGCAAACGCACAAGCACCACGTACACATACACACGCGCGCGTGCAAACGCACAGTCGCACACACAATGCACACACACATGCATGAGCACGCGTATGCCGCGCACACACACACGCACACACACACGCACACAGCCCCGCGCGCGCACACGCACACGCGCACGCACACGCACGCGCACAGCGCGCATACGCGCGCGCACACGCACACACACACACACGCACGCATGCACGCACGCATGCACGATACAGCATGCACGCACATGCACGCACATGCACATGCACACGCACACGCGCACATTGCACACTGCACACACGCACACGCACTCACACTCACACACCACTCCCCCCCCACGCGCGCGCACACACGCACACTGCACGCATGCACATGCACGCACACACACACACGCGCAACGCGCAGCGCGCGCGCACACGCACACACACACACACACACATTGTGGGCTTGCGAAGGAGGATTCACACATCTACAGCGATGAAGTAAAATGCAGAGCTCGATCACACACACACGCGCGTGTGTGCACACGCCCACGCCCATGCCCACGCACACGCACACGTGCACGTATACACACACGCACACGCCCATGCACCTACACGAACAACACGCACACGCATATGCACGCGCGCATGCACCCCCGCGCACACACACGCACACGCACACGTCACACATGCACAATCACACGCACGCACACACACATACGCACATGCACACACGTGCATAGCGCACACACACACACGCACACGAGCAAGCACGCGCACGCACGCACACCACATCCACATACCCCCCGCACCACGCACACGCACAAGCACATATGCACACACCCACGCACGTACCCCCGCACCCGCACACGCACATGCACACACACCCACGCACGCATACGCACACACCCACACGCGCACGCACACACACACGCATGCACACACGCGCGCGCACACGAACACGAACATGGCACATGCACACGCGCGCACACACACGCACACGCCCAAACTGCACCACGCACGCGCACACCCACACATGCACATGGACATGCACACGCACACGCGCATGCACACGTAACACGCACATGCACGCACGCACACGCGCACGCGTGCACACACACATACACACACACGCGCACGCACACACACATGCTCATGCACACACACACCCGTACGCACATGCACATGCACAAACACACGCACACGTACACGCACACGAGCATGGACATGCACCCGCACAGGAACACTTACACTCACACACACATGCACACGCACGTGCACGCGCACACACACACACATGCACACACACACACGCACCCACACACATTACGCACCCGCACACACGCACAAACCCACACACATGCACACGCACGCACGCACACACGCACACGCACGGTGCACACCCACCCACAGCACACGCACCACGCACACGCACACACCCACGCACTCACACACACACACGCACACACCCGCGCACCGCACACACACACACACACGCACACACACACGCACACGTACAGGTGCACGCGCACACACAGGCACAGGCACATGCCCATGCACACGCAGACGCACACGCATACACACACGCACACGTATAGGTGCATGCGCACAGACAGGCACATGTGCACTCGCATGCACACACACACGCATATCCACATGCGCATACACACATAACTATGCATGCACACACGCATGCACATGCGCACTCGCATGCATACTCACATGCACACTCACACACACATGCACACGCACATGCTCATGCACACGCACACGCACACGCAAACGCACACGGACATGAACACAAACACGCACATACAATGCCACATAAACATTGCAAATTTACACAGGCACACGGACACACAAACGCACACGGACACACATACTCACACGCACATGGACATGCACACACACACACATGCACATGCACACGCACACACACACGCACTCGCACATGCACATACGCACACACACTCACACGTACATGCACACTCACACACACCACCACCCCCTATACGCAGATGCACATTCACAGACACACGCACACACACAAGCACGCACATGCACACACGCACGCGCACAAACACACACACGGGCACCCACAAGCATGCACACACACACGCACACACACACGTGCAGACACACACGCACACGCACTCGCACTCGTACACACACATGCAGACGAACAATTACAAGCACACGCACAGGCACAGGCACATGCCCACGCACACCCACAGGCACAGGCACACGTACACGCACAAGCACACACAGACACGCACACGCACCCACACATGCACACACACAC
>JAHRHJ020002311.1:0-13116 GCA_019776745.2 Taxus chinensis | reverse complement strand
TGATGGTAGATCATGGCTGGGATGGCTATGGAGGAGAAGATGCTCAATCTCCTTCCTTGCATGTGGGTTTTCATTGGAATTTTCTCTCTGAAGATGTGTTATCTCTCTGAGATGCATTCTTGCTCATCAACCTTCTCTCAATGTTTACCAACCTTGAGAATAAGGTATTTTTGGGGTTAAAAGGGGTAACCGATGATAGCCCGGTTTAATGGAAGACAGTTTGGGGTAATCGACGTTGGTCAAGGCGAAATTTCCTAGGTTTACTAAACTAGTGAGATCCTCATGATTTCCTTGGATCTCGTGCCGTTATCCTATAGATTATATTGGGAGCTTCTTGTGAGCATGCAGGGATGTGGTTAGAGGGAATGTAGGCATTGATTTTTAGAGTTTGGGTAAGTCTTAGTTAGTTATGGCAACTAAATAAGAATAGGTCTTAGGTTGAGTTGGTTTGATGAGGTGTCTAAGTGAAGTGTATGTGTGGATATTATTTAAATTAAGATATTTAAATAATAAATATGGTGAGGATAATGAATTAATTTAATTAGATTAATTAAATTAATATTATTGGGGTGAAGGGGGGTCATGGCTAGGTAAATGTAATAAAGGGTGCTTATTTGTCGCGGGACCAAAGGGGAGTGTGACCTAGTTTTAGTGTCTACACCGTCTTGCACCTCACCAGTTCTTGGTTTGAGGGGGATCACCTTCACCCACACATTGGGTACCCACTTCTTATATTTTGTAGCATCGCTTACCAATACAAGCTACGTGACAAAAATGGGCAAATGTAGACACCTAAATTTGGTCACATTCCCCTTAGCCCCTAATTAGATAACCAATTTATACATGGGCACCTAACCATGGCCCGTTTCTCTCCACATTAATATAAATTTAATTATTTTAATTAAATTAATCCTCATCCTCACAAATTTCATTATTTAATTGTATTAATTGACCTATTTCCTAGCTCACCTAGATACCTCACTTAGCCATCTCACACTAGACCTATTCTTGGCATGTTCCCATAACTAACCAAAACTAAGTCTTACTTTCCTTAATGAGCTAAGATTTGGTCTATCCCTAAAAGCACATGCCTAAGATTTCTCTAACCACATTCCTACTCATTAGAAGGAAAGCTTTTGTTCTAATCTGTGACAACAAACCAACTTGGCCCAAGAAATCTAGAAAGATCTACCCATTTTAGTAAACCTAGGGAATCCCATCTTAACCAACACCAGTTAGACCTAAACTAATGTGGTGTCAAGATAGACCACCATAGTCGGTTACCATTTATTCACCTTAGCAACCTTGTTTGAGAGATTGACATATTCTTGGACCATCTTTTGAGAGAGTATCAGAGCTGCATGCAAGCTAAACCAACATCTTCTCTTACACATCTAAACATTCACAGCCAACACCAGGACACAATACCTTTTCATCAAGCATTGCACTCACAAAAAAATTCTAGGTTTCACTGCATGTGGTCCCAATTACCATCCTTCTGATGAACTATCATTTACCATTCAGCCTCTCCAGTTTGCATCACAATAAGTGTATCCCTAATTAGTATTGTTATTTCAGTTAGAAGCTTTTGTTACTCCTATTATTCATCTACGCTTTTGCATGCTCATTCTCCTATTCCTTATCCAACCTGTAACTCAAACCATTTCCTTACCCACACTTCCAAATCACCCATCCTCACCTAATGTTCATCCTTGAATACACATGAGAATTCTATAAACCTCCTTATCCAACCTATCATCTCTATCAAATAGCCCATATCAAACCATTGCAATCAGATCTCTTTGAGTTTCATACACCTCGATTCTTACCGGCACCGGTTACCCATAATCGTCATTGGTTTTTCATAAACCATCACCAATTGGTACCTAGACTGATGTTGGTCTTTGTGTTTATACCAATATGCCCAAAAATAGAGCCAAACAACCTCTTACCAATTGACCCAAACAACCCCAAAATTAGATCCTGACACAGTCCCAGTACCTTGACATTCACCTCATCCTTTAGATTTAACTATAGCCTATCCTGTTGTGATTATATCTTTCTTATTGTACTTGAATGAAATACCTAAATCATATCAACTTACAATAGGAATTTACTTATTTCTCACATTATTTTGTTTAAATAACATTGGACTGACAACCATTTAGGAAGTATCACAATCTTCCCGGAACTAGCATACGTAAGGCAATGCACTATCATATATCATTTAACTTCTCTTTTGTGATATTGAGTTCTATTACAGGTAGTTCCTCCTAGCCAAAAGGAATATCTCACAATCAGAATTGGGTGCAAAGAAATTCACAACACACACATCAACCTTTAACTAACTCATTTAACAAGTATTCCTCCTAGCCCATAACTCTATCTATTCTGTCATTCAAAAATGTAAAGAAAATGGTGAAATAGCTAGAGGGACAACAACGAGGGTGTACCTACACATCATGCGCAAGTATGAGAAGGGTGCCTACTTAGAGAGTGATATCTCCATCCAAGAAGAACCCACTTGGAAAAATAATGGCTTTGCACTAAGGAAGAGGGAAAGTTAGATATGAGGCTCTATATTTTTTAGAAGCAAGGAACCAATTGTCACTCCAAAACATACACAATCTGTTAGTGAAGTGATTCAAGTGTGAAACCGAGCACATATTCATGTGAGGAAGAAGTATCCAATGTAAGGAATGAGGAAAAATCCCTTGAGGAAGAGGTGCCAGACAAAGAAAATAAATCCTACATCAAGAAGAATCTCTTAATTATTCTGGAGTCCCCTGCTGAAGATGAAGAGAAGTAACAGTCCCATATATTGGAATCACTAGTTAGGAAGAATAATAAGGTAGCTGAGAAGGTAGACAATTAGAATCAAAGATATCACTTCCACATAGGGGTGAGAGAGATGATGAAATATCATGATTCTTGACTTGCTCATTCACCATCATGTGTACGATGTACACGTCTTTGAGGAGTAGGAAAAGGGGAGAGTGAGGAAGTATGAAACATACTCAAGGATTTCAAAGGACTTTGGGGCTATGCCTCATCAATGAAACTAATGTTAGAAGGGGCTGTAGAAAGAAAGGTAGCAGGAATAATAAAGGAATTGGTGGAGCAGAAAGTGGAGTGTAGCGCTGATGAGATACTCAAGGACATAGAGGAGGAACACATAAGAAAAGAGTATGGATGCATTGACGGAGATCCCAACTTAACAACTATTGGGCCCCTAAAATATTGACCAAGTACAAAAAGGCGCATGAATGCGCAAGGCCTAAGTTGAAGGGTGGGAATTACATGAAGTAAACATGTATAAGGTAGGGTTCCAGGACATTGTTTTGAAGTTGTTGACAAATGATACATGCCAATTTTGAACAAGGTTGTGCCTTGGGACTTAGCCTTATATTGGCGTATCAGGTAAGGAAATAAAAGTGTAACCCGTCTGCACATATGACTTAAAAACATTCGTGCTAACCTATTTTTCAATAGTTTTTCCTAGGAAGGAATATACCCCTACGTTGGAAGCTTCTACCAAGACCATCATGGCAAGGAGTGGAGAGCTCAGGCTTGGATATCATGTATGCTCCCATGGAGGACCACATTGGGAAATTCAACATCAGATCTGAAGCCTTAGAAAGGTGAGTTGGTAGTTCAAGAGGCCTGTAAATACAAATTCCCACAGAAGGGGAATTATGTAGATATATAGAGAATGGATCTCTGTAGAAATGCTACGAGGAGTTATATTGGGTTGGCTAGATAAAATATAGGAGAAGGATGTGTTATCCAAAATGAGCCCCTACTTATTTTGGATAACATGCCTTCATTCTTTCCTTCTTTGTGATTCAACTCCAATTTTCACATAACAAAAGGTTTCAAGCACTCAAAATATTTTGAAAATTGCTTCAAGATATAATTTTTCTTCCCCTTTCCAGAAAGGTAAAGAAGTCCTCCTAACTCGTATTTTTTGAGTTATGGCTCAGCGGAGTTTGGAGGGGAAATTTTCCCTAGGCGGGCTAGCGGAGCGGAGAAGGAAATTTTTCCAAAGAATTTGGTGAGTTGGTAGAGGTACGGAGAGAAATTAGCCACTTAGAATTTTGGGGAAAAAGGGTTAAAGTCAAAATCTGGCCAGTAAGCCCACAAATGAGAATGGAGAAAAATTACTTAAGACCCGCAGACAATGAAATGATGCCACGTGTCCAATTAGTAGCAGAACTCGGGGGGTCGGAAGGATTTTTGGTTTTTTTCCAAAACCATAAAATCCCAAAGGTGAAAAATAGAATTGAATCCCCATGGCCAATCATAGGGTGCCACATGTCCTCATCAGTGGTGGGGAATTCACTGGTAGAAGACCTTGGAAATGTAATTTGCCCTTGCGGGAAAAATTCTGGTAGACACTGTTATTCTTGAAAGCTGCACATTGAACCAGCAATCTGACACATGTCATGGTACAGAGGAGTGGGGCATGGATATTTTTTGGGAAATGGTCCCAATTTGAAAAAAGAGGGAAAAATTATGTTTTCACCCCGCGAACCCGATTTTTTCCCTAATTTCACCATTTTTGCCCTAAATCTTCAGAGGGGCATATCTTTCGCAACAGAGCTCAGATTTTTTTGATTTTAGTATCAATGGAAAGTTGGTGAAATTATCCACATGATGGAAAATTAAATTATATATTTTTATGGAGATTTGTGGAGAAAAATGGGAAAACATCTATGGCATGGAAAAATTACAGAAAACAACCCCAACCACCAAAATTAGTGAAGTATGGGCCTCTTTCTTGCTCTGTGAAGCAATGTACAATGAAGTATGATTTTTTATGGGAACCCATCATTTTTTAGGCTAATTGAATGAATCTTGTCGATGATTAGAGTTTTAAAATCAATTTTCCCATGGTTTCTTATTTTCTTCATTCTGTTCAAGCAATAAAAGCCAGTTTTGGATCATTTTGTAAACTTTTGGTAAGTTGTTCATACCATTCTTCTCTACCTCTCCCTTATTTTCTTCCCCCAGGGTTTGTAAAAATGGAGTTTGAACCTCTTCACCCTACCTATTACACATGAAATGATGTTCTGTGCAAACTTCCTTTCTAGCAATAAAAAACATGTTTTGTGATGCACTTGGACCATCCTTGCTTGAATAGCTTGGTTGTTTTCTTCTTGCCTCTCTTCCTTGCCCCTAGCTTATGGAGCTGTTTTCATGGAGTTTTGCAACATTTTTTGCAGAACTAAGGAATCCATCTTAGGTCAATGACACACACGTGAAAAGCATGAACCGACTGCACATGATGAATGGATAAGTATCACAGTTTTAGTGTAGGCTTTGTTTTCCTAGTTTTCTTCCTCTCCTGTGTCTCTTCTAGAAGTTAGAATCATGGTTAGATTAGCTGGCCTAAACTGGAATAGCCTGTCGCATGTAGCTCGTATGAAGAGGACCACATTGGGACCTTCTCTGGCGAGAGATTTGAAGGTACTTAGAAAGGTCCCACAGTTTGGGAAAGCTAAATACAAGTGTTGTGCAATCAGAATTACCTAGAATGTCTTTTCCTTAGAAAAGTAGATACATAACTCATTTGGGGGTGCTGTGAATTTTCACTAACAAGATGCATCAAGGGGCTTGGGATTGTAAATTTTATTTTTGAGAGATAAGGGATGTAAATCTAGTTATAATGTATGAATTCGGTCTGCCATACTGTGATGTTTTGTAATGGATCTAATGGATGTAATGAGGTTATGAACTTATTTGAATATGATGATTAATGATTCTGGTCCATAGACATATCTTCATAGTTATGGTTCATGTATGTTTATGAAATGAGTATGAATCCTTAAGAATTTTCCTTTCAATTTTGGTTTAGTCATATAATCTGTTAAGTATCTTTCTGTTTGGAATGACTGCATTAGTCTAGAAGCCATTCTGAGCTCTATGATGATTACATGTCTCATTTCCACTCACTCTCCTTAAGTTCCTATCATAGATGATGTTTCCCACTAAACTCACATAAAGGAGAGACTCGGCACCCACACGTTCCTTGGGTGAGTACCCAACACCCGTTTGGTGATAGGCCGATGTACATGGGATTCCCTTGTTATTTGGTGGGTGTAAAAATGACTACATTTTGGTTCTATTGCTGGGACCCTCTTTTCAAAGTTGTAGTGGGGAATGACATACATCATGATCTGTGCAATGAGTGATGATAGAGCATTTACCCTTGGAATGTGTTGAAACATGGTTTAAGAGCATGGAGGAAAAATTTGGTTAGAGATTCAACACTGGACCTGAGTTTGATGCACATAGATGGGAAGAAGAAAACATGTTCCATGAGTTGTATGAATTTTTCTTCTGTTGCTTCCTAGTAGAGCTGTATGAATGGCTCTCGACATATGTGTCTAGATCAAGATAGTATTATAGATCACGCACGTGGACCCAAGAAGAGTACTAGAGGTTGCAAGATGAAGATCTGATGTGGACTCATGTTTTGGATCATTGGTGGAAGGGAGTACTAGCTAGCTATAGTCTAGAGTACGCTATTTCCATATATTCATGTCCAAAAGTTGTTGAGTTTGAATTTTTGATGGAGCCCAGAGGGTCATTTATACATGTTATTCCTTTGGAAATGAAGATCTTGATTGTTACCTTAAGTTTAAATCCATTTCCGATGGATGGCTAAACCTTCCCGAGCACTAGGCAAGGAAGCTAGGGTGGAGGAAGATGGCAGACATTGCAACTAAGAAAGAAAGGGAGGAGAGACGACTCAAGTATAGCAAATCGTATGAAAGGGAGATCACTAGATAATGTGAGGTTGTAAGTGTGATGGATATATAGAGGAAGACGTTGTGGGAAGGATTTGAGGTTCATGTAGAGGACATGGAGCCTAAGCAGTCTGTGTTATGCCATCTTGGCAAGTGTGTAAGGGAGACCCCTTCGGTATTTTATAAGAGTTCATAGCATGAAGAGAGAAGATTCGTTGGCGCACATCTGAACCCACCTAGTGACAAATCCATGGTGCTTGGTTTTCCAGATGAAGGGAGAAGTATCGTTAACCCAGTTGGTATCAATGGAAGTGATAGATATGCACCTAGAAGATATAATTTCTTGTTTGGGACTTCTATGGCTGCACATACCATTCTAGTGTTAGGAGGATTTTTTAGGAAAAGTGTGGATACACAAGCCTTCGGTCTTACATCTGGGAGTGGCGCGGGTATACTATCAATAGTGGGATGATCTCACAGACCATTAGCACATAGTTTAGTAGGACATTGGGAACATTAGGCATGACCACTTCAGGCCCACTACTGGCTGCAGGAGGATCTGGATGTGGAACAGGTGGGACTTAGGGCACAAGACCTGGTGGATCTAGTGGATCTGGTGGAGGAGGAAACACCAAACAAAGTCAAGGAATTGGATCAGGAGGACAAGGTCCCTAGCCACCTCCTCAAGTCTTCTTTGAGATGTCTTTACATTTTCCAGATTATAGAGTTATTGAAGATGTTGCAGAGCATGTTCACAAGTGTGAGTTTCTATGTCGTGCGAAGGGGATCACAACCCTAGAGTGTGAGTTTTTATGTCGTACACTTAGAAAAGACCTATATCATACCTTCTTGAATAGGGTTAGCTCCTGTTCTGCTGCAGAATCGTATGTAACCGAATTATTGCCTGGTCCACGATCGAGACCTTCCAGATATACTTCGATATCGGGAACTAATTTATTTCAAAAGATCAGCCTGAGTCATACTCCTGACTGGCTAAATCAATACTTCCATACCTTGCAACCTATTCAAGGTTTGTGATTTTAATTCATCACGAACAAATTTAAAGCAATAATTGGATCAATTCCACTGATCCAAGACTAGGTATTATAGATGGATAACTCTATAATTTATTCCGAGATCAGATTAAACTCAGATACAAGATGAAATAGATAAAAGAGTCTAATCATATTCTGACTCAGTCAAGATCTGCAATCTGCAAATAAATTATAGTACATATCAAGCATGATTTCTAAATCGAGGAACACATCCTTTTACAAGAAATCACATATCAACACTTGTATGCTCAAGAGAAAGTAACAACAGTTCAAGGTGTTACATGCTTCCCTCCTAAAAAGATTCATCGTCCCGATGAATTACATATTAAATTAACCTTCAGGTCAATCAATTTATTAGTACACAAACAATGTGACTACTTCCATATTAAATAGTTCCAAAAATCAATGTCACAACACATTTTATTCAACCTGAATAAAGTCTGCCTTCATCTGGCTTTCATAAATACTTAAAAACAATAAGTTCATAAAAGAATGTTTTGTCAACAGATTTCATTCTGTTGAAAAAGAGAAGGAAATGCCATTTTCATCTCTTCCAGATTTTCCCAAGTTGCACTTTCCTCGTTAAACTGGTCCCACTGGACCTTACATTGTTGAATATCACGATTTCTCAAATGCAATTGGCGAGTTTCCAACACTCGTGTGGGTTTAACCACGATTATTCCTGGGTCTTGGACCTGCAAGGAATTCCAATTTAAAACATGTGACAGATCTGAAACATATTTCTTAAGCAAAGAAATATGGAAAACATCATGCATGCGAGATAAAGCAGGCGGCAATGCTAAACGATAAGCTACAGGATTGATTATTTTAACAATTTCGAAAGGTCCCACGAATCGAGGTGACAACTTGGCAGCCTTGCCAAAGGTTATAGAACTCTTTCTGGGTTTAACACGAAGAAAAACCTTATCACCAAGCTCAAACTTTCTATCAACCCGCTTAAGGTCAGCATAGCTCTTCTGTCTATCCGCTGCTTCCTTTAGTCGTTCATGAATCAGCTTAACTTGCTGTTCCATTTCTGTGAGAATCTCTGGTCCAATTACCACTCTATCCTCAACACTGTCCCAACTTACAGGGGTTTTGCACTTTCTTCCATAAAGTGCTTCAAATGGTGCCATCTTAAGAGATGAATGATAAGTGTTGTTGTATGCGAACTCAACTAATGGAAGATACTCTTCCCATTTATACTGTTGATCCATGCAATACATTCGCAACATGTCCTCCAACACCTGATTTACCCTCTCAGTTTGTCCATCCGTTTCTGGATGATATGTAGAACTGAAGTTCAGTTTCGTTCCTAGGGTTGTGTTAAGCGTTTGCCAAAACCTTGACGTCATTCTAGGATCCCTGTCAGATATAATCAGTTCTGGTACACCATGCAATCTAAAAATTTCATGTACGAACCTTCTGGCCAGCACTGGTGAATCATCCTTTAGATTTCCAGTGATGAAATGAGCTACCTTGGTCAGTTTATCTACAACTACCAGGATAACATTATGTTTATTCCTAGACATAGGTAGTCCTTGTACAAAATCCATGGTTATTACTTGCCATTTGTACTGCGGTATGCTATGAGGATATAACAGTCCAGCCGGGTGCATATGTTCTGCCTTCACCCGCTGACATTCCAGACAATGAGTCACAAAATTAATCACATCCTTTTTCATACCTTTCTAGAAGTATTGCTGTTTCAAATCAGCTAGCATTTTTGTGATACCTGGGTGTCTAGAGAAAGGTGAATTATGAAATTCAACTAACAACTTCTTCCTCAAATCATTCAACATAGGTACATATACCCTGTTTTCATAATGCAAGATTCCTTCATTATCAAGATGAAAACCTTTATACCTTATATCCTTAGGTTCTGCAGCAAGCGCTGCTTTTACTTGTTGAAAGTATGCATCTGATTCTGAGGCACTTTTTACCTCGTCTTTAAACTGAGTTCTTAATGTTATAAGAGCAGAAATGTGCCTCCTACGACTTAGAGCATCAGCTACCCTATTCTCCTTCCCTTTGATATAGCTTATATCAAAGTCATATTGTGATAAAAATTCTAACCACCTTCTCTGTCTGGCATTCAGGTTGGGCTGAGTAAAAATATATTTCAGTCCCAAGTGATCAGTTTTCAACTCAAAAGGTTTCCCTAGTAAGTAGTGTCTCCAGACTTGAAGTGCATGAACAATGGCAGCAAGTTCCAAATCATGAGGGGCATAATTCAGCTCATGAATCTTAAGTTTTCTACTCTCATAAGCAATGACTTGATCATTTTGTAGCAAAACACCTCCAAGGCCTTCCCCAGAAGCATCAGTTACAACAGTAAAATTCCCATTAGGGTCTGGTACAGCTAATATAGGTGCAGAAGTCAACTGGTCTTTCAGACTTTTGAAAGCCGCTTCGCACTTGTCATTCCATATGAATTTCTTATCCTTCTTTTGCAATGAAGTTATTGGTGCAGCTACCTTAGAAAAATCCTTTACAAATTTTCTATAGTAACCTGCAAGACCCATGAAGCTTCTTACTTCATGTACATTCTTTGGCGCAGGCCATTCAGTTATTCCCACTATTTTTGAAGGATCTACAGCAATTCCTTCTTTACTTATAACATGACCCAAATAGTGAACTTCTGAATCATAGAAAGAACATTTGGATAACTTACCATATAACTTCCTCTTTCTCAAAATTCCCAAAACTATCTTCAAATGCTCATTGTGCTCCTCAACGCTCTTAGAATAAATGAGAATATCGTCCAAGAATACAAGTACAAACTTGTCCAGGTATTCTTGAAAAATATTGTTCATTAAATTCATAAAGGCTGCGGGTGCATTAGTTAATCCAAAGGGTAGAACTGTGAATTCATAATGTCCGTACCTTGTTCGGAAAGTTGTTTTATGAATGTCTTCTTCTTTAATCCTTAACTGATGATAACCAGATTGAAGGTCTATCTTAGAATAAACCGCTGCTCCATGCATCTGATCAAACAGATCATCGATCCTTGGAAGTGGATATCGGTTCTTGATTATTGCTTTATTCAACATCCGATAATCAATACACAGCCTTAGTGTTCCATCCTTCTTTTTCAAAAATATTACAGGCGCACCCCAAGGTGACACACTTGGTCTAATCAAACCTTTTGTCAAAAGTTCATGCAACTATGCCTTAAGCTCGACTAACTCTGTAGTAGTCATCCTATAAGGCGCTTTGGAAATAGGTTCAGTTCCTGGTTTGATTTCAATGGTGAAGTCAAATTCTCTCTTGGGTGGTAACCCCGGTAATTCTTCAGGAAAAACATCCCTGAAACTTTGTAATAGTGGAATTTGCTTCATGTAATCACCATCTTCTTCTGAAGATTCAGATATCTTTACTGCATAAAGAGTACATCCTTTATTCTTAGCCTTTTTAAGCTGCATAGCTGACAGTTTTCTAACTGAAATTTCTCGTTTCACCCCTTGAATCTCTGCTGTTTCTAGCTGATCATCTAAACACTTTATTTTATTTTCATAGCAATCCACTTTTGCCTTATGGTCAGCTAACCAATTGACAACAATAATAATGTCATATGATCCTAAAAGTGTAACATAGAGATCAACTTCCATGGAGAAATTAGGTAAATCAAGGACTGCTCCAAAGAGACACATACTCACTGTATGAACAGAATTATTACCATACTCTACAGTCCAAGATTTATCCATTTTCCCAGCTTTTCTTTTAAGTTTAGAAGCAAGTTTATTAGAAATAAAACATTCAGTAGCTCCTGTATCAAAAAGAATAGTGACAGGTATGCCGAATAACTTACCCGAAACTTCTATAGGTGTTACTTGCTTTTCAGCTTGCTTGTCTGCTACTGCAGCATGTATCTTATGCTGCTGATTACAATCATCCTTCTTCAAAGGGCATTGATTTGCATAGTGGTCCTTGCCACAATTGTAGCAGCCTCCTATAGGTCCCTTCTTAGGCTCAGCATTACCTCCAGCCTTGTAATTGTCACGCTGTCCTCCATAGGGCTTCTGCCCATTGTTATAATTTTTAACAAAATTATCCCTTACATTTCCAGCAGGCTTATTTACTGCTGCTTTCTTATTGTTATCTCCTGGAAACTTACTCTCGTTTCCAAACTTTTTCCACGGTCCTTTTCTAGGTGCAAGAGAGGTTGAAGAAGGGTTTGCAGTCTTCTTCCGCACTTCCTCCTTATGAGCAGAAATAGCCTTTAATTTTTGTTCTTGCCTTATGGCCTTTTCAACAACTCCTTCCATAGTGGTTGGACTGTGAACATCGACCTCTCCCCCTATCACGGGATTCAATCCCATGATGAATATCTGTATTCTGAACTTGTCGTCAGTTTGATACTGCGGTACATACTTAAGGATTTTTGTAAACCGCTCCCAGAATTCAGTTACCTTTAGCTTCCCTTGAGCTAAGTTCTGAAATTCTATCATTTTCTGATCATAGAAAAGTTGTGGCAGCCAACGTTGCCTAAAATAGCCTTTAAATTGATCCCAAGTAATATTGGTCTCATCAATGTTTAGTTCAAGCTTTACGGCTATCCACCACGAAGATGCTTCATGTGAAAGCTGATAGGCTCCCCAAATAGCTTTGGTTTCCTCTGAGAAGTTCCTTATTGCAAAGTACTTCTCCATTTCGCTGAGCCAGTTCTCAGCTCCATCTCCTAATGTGGTGCCATCCTACTTAGGTGGACTTATCCTTTTTATATCATTAGTGAGTTCTGCTGCCAATCTAGCTATTTTATTTTTTGGTTGGACAGGTGCATTCACAGCATTAACATCAACACCCGTGTCGGGGTTGTCCTCAGGAGGTTGCTAATTATTATTATCAGCTTCTTCATCCTCCTCATTTCCCATCACCTGCTGTTCAAGTACAGCCAAGCGATCTCTTGTGTCCAACAGGGCAGCAAGGATCTCATCCAGTTTCTGGGTTGTTACCGCTCCTCCTTCAGTGGGAGCATTATTCGCAACGTCCCCCTTGTTCTAACCATTTTCTGTTACAAGAAAAATTCAGGTTTTTATCAGATTATGGACTCAATAGGTCCAAGAGCTGCAACCTTCAGCTCTGATACCAAGATGTAACATCCTCATTTTAGACAATAGAACAAGTCGATTTTTTTAAAAAAAAAAAAATGCATTCTGGTTCTAAATACATAATTTAGAACTCACAAATCAAATAACCATTCATATAACGGACAACCATATGCAGCTGTAATGACTCGGATTACTTCCGATCTATTCATTCCATGACTCGGTAATCTACCGTCTATCATGTGTAATAAAGTTGCGTTA
>JAHRHJ020002310.1:0-13123 GCA_019776745.2 Taxus chinensis | reverse complement strand
AAGACATGGCTGTTTTTGATGCTTCTTGATTAGGGAAAGTGAAGTGTAATTGTTGCTTTTATGCCTTTCGAGGAATTGTGACAGAAGAAAATATATTCTTCTATCTATGAGTGTTGAGTTTTATGTAAACCATTGCATATGGTTGGATCGGCAAAGACAGATTATGACAGAATGTCGAATACAATAAAAGTGTGATATTGTATAATTATATCAGTTGGTATTGCTACTAAATGGAAATATAATGGTATTTCTTAATTTGGATTTGTTCATTGTCTTGATGGATGTTCAAGGAAACTGATTTCTATCTTACCTAAATTCCAACCTTAAGTTGAAAATGCACTTAGTTCATACTTGGGTAAAGATGAATTTTAATTGACATTAAAAAGGATTAGGAAGAATATGATTCCATATCGAAAGGTATATCAGGATTAGCTTAGTGGAGCTAAGGAATATCAATATTAAACTTGGAATAATCGAAACTTAACTTCGCACTCCATAATGATCTCGTATTGAGAAGTCAGAATAAAGGATGTAGGATAAAGTATCCATAACTACTGGCCCTTCACCATATAACGGTTAAAGGAGAACAAGAATACATTTCTCGGGAATTTAGAACTCGTACGAATGACTCTAATAAGCTAGTATTCTGATTTAGTTACAAGTGGGAAAATCTTGGCTAAGTTTAATAGAGTTACAACTTATCACGTCCGTCGGTTACGAATGCTTAATCCAATGATTAAGAAAGAGAACCAAGAGGAAAATGCAGCCATTCGCCATGAAGGAGAAGATGAATTGCAAGAAGAATGGACGGATTGCGTCCCTCTTGGCCTATTACAACTGTAACGGAAACGAGGATCAAGGGATCAGCCGTGGATGCTGAAGTTGGGTTTTAATTATTAAACGTATCCAATCACTGAGCAGGATGTGTATTATCGATGGGAGAATTCTTGCAGGACATTGGTCTACGTGCTAAAGCAAGGTCTCCATGAAGCGGGAGTCTTAATGACGACCACACTTGTTGAAGTGACATATTGCAATTGCCTTCCAAATAAAAAATCCAGAATACATCGGCTGAATGTGTACTATTTGGACAGGGGATAGGAGTATGATCTGGTATACAGAATGGGACTCCGGAATATAAGATAACTAGACACCACGGAGTGTGGGGAAAACAACACTGTATGTCGGCGTAATCTTTAGTTACTGGGAGTGCCTTCCTATTCGTTCTATTACTAATGTAAATTGGAGGAGTTTAAACTAACATTAAACAAAGAGGAATGGTAGGAACCCGGAAAGGCCCAGTCTAGATAACAGGTGAAGTGAATGGAAGACGTATTCCGTGGATGTGTTTCACCTTCAGGAATTGATCAGCAAGCATGTGAAAATCTTTGGCCAAAGTATCGCAATTGCCTGGGTTGCGTTGCCTTATCACAATTTAAGAGGGAGTCAGATGAATATCAGTAACAGATATTCAGATAGGCTTCTTAATGGATACTTAAATAACCGAAACGGTTATGAGAATAGGTATAATATATAACCTACCATGCATAAACAAACATGAAGGATCGTTGTTCCGAGTTATGAACATGAAGGAGCGGTGTTGAACGAGTCATGAAATGACGGATCGTTGAAACTCCGAGCCATGAAAATGGAAGATCGGTAGTTCCTCGCGTCATTTACAGAAGCATAAGAATCTGTTATAAGGATGGAATGGCTTGAATTGTGTTCCATATGTAAATATGGAACCGGGAACATTCGTTTTAAAAAAAATTGTGTGATCCAAACTGTGTGTTTGGGCAGCGAACAATTATTTAAACTTGAACGTGGGTTTGACCTTTATAATTCATAACAGTGAACGGTATCAAAAAAAAAAAAAAAAAAATTGTTTCCCCACCCCCCCTTGTTTCTGGTATTTTGAAATGAGGATGTTACAGTATGAAAGGAAGCTAAATAAATATCCAAAAGGAAATGCTAACCCTAATATGCAAAAGAAAAGGGGAAATAACTATATGACTAAAAAATGCTCACAGGACAGTGTCATAGTGATGACTGGAAAATACAAAAGTAGGAACAACTATGTAGGAGTTCCCGAAAAGGGTGGATCTAGAGGATCTAGCTAGAAGGAGCCCCTAGAGGAGGACTAGGGCAACTGTGGGCATTTGGTCGCACTATGTGGCACCCTGTTTGTGCAAAAGATCTAAAAATAATCTTCTTGGTGTGGTAGATAGTCTGAAACCCTTGATGTTTTTGCTAAACGAGTGTCCCATCTAGGTTTCCAATACTCCAAGATAAAAGAAAGGACATGCAAGCCCCCAAAACACACATCAAACTAAAAAAGAATTGCATTATGAAGGGGTCAGACTACTCAGCTGTCATAGTGGTGGGGATTACAACCTGTGAGCATGAACTACATTCTCATACCCGATGTAGTTCATGTGAAGTGTGTGTGAAATGCCCTAGTTTGCTATTGGTCAGTCGCATTTGTGAAATTCAGCAAAACAAACTGTGAGAGAATTTAATAGAATGTGATGTGGAATAGAATCGAACCCTCCCCCTATGAAGTGTGAGGTAGATGTCCTACCATTGGGCATTGATGATGAAGCATGTGGTGCAAGTGTCTCCATTGCAATAAATGGATGCAACTCTAGATGAAGTGATAGTGAAGTGATGGCTAAGATTCCCTAATTATGGTTCTCAATCAATTTATATTTATAGGATTATCTAGCTAAATTTCGTAATTAACCCCTAAAATGGCCGACTACAAAAAGATAAAGATGTAAATGGCAGAAGAGCCCAAAAAGAGGTGGAAAATGCAAAAAGGAAAACCGGGGTGCCACGAGCGCCCCTAAATAATCTGGCCACCCGTCGAGGCTTAACAAAACCCGGGATGACAGAGTTGAATGTGCATAGATGAGTGCAAGTTGATAATGAACCCCCCCCCCCGCACATAAATAAACAAGATGGCCAAACGACGGGGGTTCATTAGTACTTTCTTACTCAGAACCTTCTAAATAGTAGGATGAGACTGAGATAAATACTTTCTAAAGTGCATGATTTTGTGACTACATTTTCCCCCCACTTTATGTTGGTGAGCAGAAAGGTTGTAAAACATAAGTCGAGAAAAGATGTGTACCTTATGTTCATGAAGAGGTTTAGTAGAAACTCGTCAAGCGGAAACTAAACAAAGTGTGGAATGGTCAAAAGATGGGAGGAGCATGGAAACTAAAGATTGAAAAAATGCGTAAAGAAAAAGTGATGAGAGGAACATAGGGCGGAAAGTGGTGTAGCTGGCTACGGGTTGTAATGTGATGCTGGTTAGTGAAGCGGTGCTTTGTGAACTGTTGTTGTTGCCCCCATTGACTCTTGTTTCTCATGCAGAGACCTGAAGGCGAAAATGATCAAGTAGTCAAATAGGATGTATGTATGTGTAAAAATGTAATGTAAAAAGATGCTTGTAAAACGTATGTAAAATAAAATAGCAAATGAAAGAGTGTAAATGGAAATATGCATTGAGCCATGTAAGAAGTCAGTGAAGAAGGGATATCTTGTACTCTGATTTTTTGGGCGATCTCGCCACCTAGTTCAAAAAGTGTAGGGAGGAAATGCCTCTGTATTCTCCAAGCTCTAGGCTCCTGAATGTATGTGAAGATTGTATGTCCTAGCTTTTTTGGGAATTGGGAGCCACTGGCCGAAGTAGTGTTAGGGAGGCACACCCAATGTAACCCCAGCTTGTAAACTGATTCACAAAGGTTAAGGACACCATGTCCTAAAAATTCATTGTTGTTTATGGGTTCGTAGACTGGTCTAAACCCGCTCGTTGAATATAATTGAACTGAACGGTGTAAATTCTATTTGTAGTATGTAAAACCCCAAATTAGCCTCCTCTTTGGGGGGCACATGTGGTTGCTGTAGGAGAATGCGGCCACAAAAGAGACAACCGCCATGAAATCTGTAACTTTCCTTGCAAGGGGAAGGGCATGCCGCTTGGTCGCCACCCCCGGCGTGCCCCTCAGGATGGTTCTCCAACACGAGTGTTCGTCTGCCCCCCCTGAGTCCGAAGATCCTGTGTAATCTACCCAATAGTTTCCCCCCGCTCCCGCCACGTCGTGGCACCCTGTCACGCCAGCCCCGTCCCCCCAAAGCCGGTCCCCCCCTGGGACATCCTCCCGCTGTCGCCGCCTGCAACAACATCAGGGTCACAAAAAATAAACCGTGTGCCTTCACCCCACTAGGGGTAGGTCGCCTACACCGACCATACCATGCTAGCAGTACAAACAAAGAATTCGTCCTGGCCCCTGTACATTCCTGCCACAACACGTGTTGCCAATGGACCACCCGCTAGCCTGTTCGCGCACTAACTAATATGTCCAAGCATGAATCCTCCGTCATGTCACGTGCCTCAGTACAAAATGAAACATAAGCACTTGGAAGAAATGTATACGGTGCCCTCAACAAACCAATATGAAGGGCGAAGGGAACTCCATGATGGTTTAAAATTCGTGGTATGCCAATCACAACTAAACAACGATGAAAAACTGTGTGTGTGGAGGGTATAGATAATGAAATATAAGAAGAATCTAACAGGTGTAGTAAAAGGATCATGTAAAAACACTAGTAAAAAGAGTAAATTCACCCAGACAATGCCAATATATGTGGATAGTGGAATGGAATGACAAGATGGAATGTAGGAGTCGTGTCCCCCAATGAATGGAAAGTGTATGACAATGAGTTCATTTCCCCCCTCAGTAGTCAAGAATGAACCATAAACAGAGTGCTCATTGGAAAATGATCGAGTAGGGTGTGTGTCTAACCCATTGGATGAATTGTATGTGTCGTGATGAGATTTGTGACTAAGAAATGATGTCTGTGTGAACCCTATACCAACGTGTATATACTGATAGCTGATGTATAAGTGAGCTTTTGCCTAAGGTATATAACTATAAAGATGAAGGGATGAGTGATAGCATTTAGCCCTAATCGTATCTCAATACAAGATGAAAAGAGGGGGGGGGATGGAAAACCTACGGTGTTATACCGCTACAAAATGATAGAAAGGTGATTGATGTAGTTTAACCTAAAGCATATGTTCTAAGCATAGGATTGTCACATGCGTGGGAGTATAACAAAGGGTCCAGTTTATTGGTAAAAACCTAGATAGTGGAGTTGGGACCTAGGAAAATAAAGTGCGTCATAGGGTAGTGAGTGCAAATGCGTAGAGACAATGTAGTAAAAAAATCGTGTGTTAAATGCGATGGTAGATGTGTAGTATGTATGATAATGCATAGGGTAATACATCTAAAATATAGAGTAATGTAGTAGAAAATAGATGAATGTTTTATAATGCTAGGACGCATTGGATGACGAAGACTCCCATAATGTGTAGAAATGAGTAAGGTGGAGTGCACAATGTATGATGTAGGGATATGCTATGTATAAGATGTGAGGCAATATATGTAAAGAGACCTAATAGTGTATGATGAAAAAGGTGTAAGGTGAGGGGACTAGTATTAATGTATTAGTATGAAGGTGGGAATGGAAAATGTGTATAAAAACATGGAGAATGCATGGTGTATGGTGTATGACATATGATGTGTGATGAAATACAATGTGTAATGGCTATAGTGTAGTGTGTGGGGTTCAGTGTAATAATCCCACAATAGACAAGTGTGAACCGAAGCACAAAAGTACGTCATCGGGTAATGACGATGCTAAAATGTATTCTAAAAATTCCTATATGATTACAAAGATGATATACACTATGATGAAATTGGGGGGGGATGTGTGAGAAATTATGCCCCCTAACATATGTATGGTGAAATAGGCTACCATGTAATGTCATCTAGAAGAACATTGCTCTCAGGTTCATAGCCGAATGGGTAAGCATTAGTGACTTGATAAGCAATAGTGTCGGGTGGGTCACGTAATGATACATTAAGGCATAAGTTGTACATGCTCATAGCATACTCCTCATCAGTGAATGGAGGAATTGGACAACTATGTGTATACCAACGAGTGAGATTATGATTGTATCCGAGGAAAGTTTCGTTGCAAATGAAAACACGTCCAAAGCGCATAGGAAACGAAATATCTATATGATCTGGATCTAGTGTACCTCTAATATAATCAAGACATGATTGTCCTAATGTAAGTGATGACAAGTAAGGAGTACACGATAGATAGACTGTAAGATGAAAGACATGCAAACCATAAGCATCAGTGATACAAACAAATCCATAATAAAGATGAGAAGTATGTGATGCATGATATAGGTCCTCAAAAGAAAACCCTAAGCAATCGAGACCCTCATGTGTACATATAGTGTCATCACATGTAGGATCAAATGGAATGTGTTCCCAGTACGAATCATTCATGAAGAGTGTGCAAGTGAATGGTGGGCAGACTAAAGTAGGGAATGCATGTGGAGGTGGATGTGATAGAGCGACGTCTATAGACTGGACATGCCCCTGATAAGGAATCATAACAGTCATAGTAGCAGGTGGTATAGAAGAAACTGCAACTATCACACAAATGGTACTGTCAAGGGGTGGTAAATGTGGTGGATCTTCCCTAGGTTGGGGCTCATCTATAATGTTTATGCATGGGATAGGAAGATTAATATTAGGAGCTCAGTCACAATACTAAAATGGATCACGGTCACAAAAAATGGTATACTCTATGCTCTCGTGTAAGAATTTAACACAATTATGGATAGTAACGGTGACGGCTTGCATGACATGAAGCCATGGCCTACCAAGTAGAAAGTTATAGGAAACTGGGAAATCAACAACGAAAAAGACAATGTGGATAGTCTTAGGACCAAAAGTGATGGGCAATGTGATGTGATCAAAACATGGATGGATGGAACCATCATAAGCACATAATGAAACACTGGAGGGACTAATGTCATGAGTGGTAAGACCTAAAACTTTGAGAAATGACATAGGACATAAGTTAAGTTCAAATCCATTATCAATCAAAGTACGCTTAATAACGATATTATAAATATGAGAGATGATATGTAAAGTCAGGTCATCATCAAAAGTGTAACCATCAGAGGGAAGATTAGATTTAAATACTATATGTGAGGAAAAGGCGTTGGAAAAGGCTCGATAAACCATGTCCGGGTGCATGTTAGCACGAATGCGAGTAGTAGCAAGAAATTGTTGGGGTTAACACACAAGTTGTATGTATATAAATATCATATCTAAGCATATAAACAATAGACACAAAAATAACTAGAAGAAATAATACATAAGATATAATGTGGTTCGCCCAGTGTGGGCTACGTCCACCAAGAAACAACCAATATATTATCATAAAGGAAATACAATTAATATCTGAAATCTTCCACACCTTCTTAGATGTATAGTAGTTTCTTCCTCACAAGTTTCTCTTTTCTCTCTCCAAAGGAAACTTCTTTACAATTCTTATAATTGTCTCTTAATTCTACCTTCTAACCCTAGCTTTCTATCTTATACAGGTATATACAAACTTAGGGCACTTTAGCTATGCAATTACAATAATTAGATCAACTTTATATCAAAATTTAGATCTAATTCCCATGAGTTAAATAATATAATCATGCATAGGAAACCGACGCTGGTTACCCTAACCGATGTCGGTTCCTCCTCACCTTAACTGATATCGGTCCCTAAGTGATTGACATCGGTTAGTCGACCAATGTCAGTTACTGTGTATTCTAGTAAGTTCGTAAATCATGCTAATGTGAAGAAATTAAGCTCCACAACTCAACAATATCCCACTTAGAGATAAATTGATGCATTATATTGTACAAATTCTTCCTTTGATCCTTTCCTTGGCATGTTTCTCCCTCTTCAAGTCTTAAGCTCGAAGACCAACAAAAGTGGAGTGTAGCTATAACTTCTCCTTTGTTAACGGCTTCGTTAGCATATCTACAGGGTTATTCTTTATATGAATTTTCTCCAGTGTCATCTGCCCATCCTCCAACACTTGCCGTATGAAGTGATATCTTAACTGAATATGTTTCGTTCTTAAATGAAACACTGGGTTTTTTGCTAGATGAATCACACTTTGACTATCACTATACAATTTGTAATCCTCTTTCTCCTTTCCCAACTCTTCCATGAATGTGCTCATCCATATCATCTCTTTGCTAGCATCTGTAGTTGTAACATACTCAGCCTTTGTGGTAGACAAGGCCACAACCTTCTACAATCTTGAAATCCAGCTAACTGTCATCCCACCTACTGCGAATACATATCCAGTGGTGATTTTACTGCCATCCAAATATCTAGCCATATCTGAATCAACATAGCCACATTAAAAAGTAGCTAACCCTCCATAGCATAATTACATGCTAAATGTCCCTTTCAATTACCTGAGAATCCATTAGACTGATTTTCAATTCTCTTTACCTGGATTGGCCATAAATCTACTCAAAAATCCCACTACATGTGTAGTGCCTAGTCTGGTACAAACCATAACATACATAAGACTTCCAACTGCTGAAGCATATGAAACTCGTGCCATGTATTCGACCTTTTCATGTGATGTACAACATTGATCTTTACATAATTTGAAGTGTCCAACCATAGGTGTACTAATAGGATTTGAATTCTGCATATTAAACCTTTCCAACACCCTATTGATATAATGTTCCCGAGACAAATATAACTTCTTGTTTTTCTTATCTCTAAGAATTTACATGCCAAGGATTTTCTTTGCAGCTCCTAAATCCTTCATTACAAATGTGTGAGCTAGTTTTTTCTTTAAGGTCACCAATGTCTTACATACTAGATCCTGCAATAAGCATATCATCCATATACAATAACAAAATAATATAGCTCCCATTTCCAAGCTTCTTGAAATAAACACAATAGTCAGATTCATATCTCATATAATCATTCTCATGCATGAAACTATCAAACCTCATATACCATTACCTTGGAGCTTGCTTGAGCCCATATAAGCTCTTTTTCAACCTGCACACAAGTTTCTCCTTACCCTTGACTTCATACCCAAATGGCTGCTGTATATAAATCTCTTCCTCTAAATCACCGTGAAAGAAATCCGTCTTAACATCAAGTTGTTCTAAGTGCAAGTCTTATAATGAAATTAAAATCAATACAATACGAATGGAAGTCATCTTAACAACAGGAGAAATAATCTCACTAAGTTCAATACCTAATTTCTGTGAAAATCCTTTTACTACAAGCCTTACCTTGTATCTTTTATGTCCATCCTCTTCTTCATTGATCTTGTATACCCAATTATTTTGCAATGATATTTTTCCTACTAGAAACTTAACCAAATCCCATGTTTGGTTCTGTTCCAAGGAATCAATCTCCTCATCCATGCCATGTTCCCACTGCTTGTGGGTTTCATCCTACATTGTTTTTTCTAATATTTATGGTTCACCACTATCAATCAATAATAAATAAGATAAGGAATGTGAAAATATTTCTGGAGGTCTCTTTACCCTTTGTGACCTTCTCATTGAGATCTGGGGTGTCGAAGGCTCAATCTACTCTTTTTGCAAATTTGTATCAATCTCTAACAATGACTAACATCGGTCACCTATAGTCGATGCCGGTTCGGCTAACCGACGTTGGTCTAGTGATCTTCTGTAACTGACGCCTATACAGGTGACTAATGCCAGTCATGGGTTAACTGACACCGGTTACTATGTAAATGTGTAGGTTTCAATTTTAAATATGAGAGTTCATTTTCATCTACAAACTTCTTAACTGATTCATCCTTGGGTACCAAAAATCGATCCATGTACATTCTCTTTTCATTCCAATCAATGTTACGACTCCTAACAATCTTATCATCCTCTAGATCTCAAAACTAGAATATGAAATCACCATAGCCATAACCAATAAAAGTACATCTCTTGGATTCAACAGCTAACTTCTTTCTATTTTCTTTATCAATGTGTATAAAAGCTTATAAACCAAATACTCTAAAAAAAGAAATATCTACCTCTTTTCTACTCCAAGCTTTCTTCCGGTATTCCACCATCTAGTGCACTTGAAGGCCCCTGGTTTATCAAATAAACCACCATATCTACTGCTTTTGCCCAAAACTGCAAAGGTAATCCAACATGTATCCTCATGCTTCTTGCACATTCCATGATTGTCCTGTTCATTCTTTCTGCAACACCATTCTCCTGTGGTGTTCTAGGAATCATTTTTTCTCTGCGTATTCCATTTACTAAACAATAATAATTGAAAACCTTGTTGCAGTACTCACCACCATTATCAAATCTAAGGCATTTTAAATTTGAATTTGATTCATTTTCCACAAGGGATTTCCATGTTTTAAAAGTCTCAAAAACATTAGATTTGCGCTTTATTTAATAAACCCATGCATTTCTTGTGGCATCATCAGTGAAAGTCACATAATATTGGGACCCACCATGATAAGCTACATAGGCTGGTCCCCACACATATGAGTGCACAAGCTCTAATTTTTGCTCCTTTGTTGCCCTAACTTTGAGAAATCTCACTCTCTTTTGATTTCCAAAGATATAATGCTCACAGAAATCAAGATCTACATCTTTCAAATCTAATAACTTACCCTTTTCCTTTAAGATTTGCATACTTTTTTGACTCATATGGCCTAGCCGATTATGCCACATGTTTGCATCTAAATCTGAAGTAGATAACACAGAAAAGGAATCAATAATATATACATATATATATATACATACATACATACATACATACATACATACACACATACATATATATATACACAATGATCCTACCTTCTTGCCTCTTGCTACAACAAGATATCCCTTGGTAACTTTCCAAGAGTCTGTTGTGAATGTAACCATGTAACCAGCTTCACCTAATTATCCTACAAAAAATAGATTTATCCTTGAGGCTTAGGAACATGCCTCACATATTTCAATATCCATCTATTTCCATTCTGCAATTTTAGATGAACTTCACATTTACCAGTAATATTACATAGTTCATCATCTCCTAAATAAACATGCCCAAAATCACCTTCGATATAATGTCTGAAATAACTCTTATTAGGGGTTGCATGGAAAGAAGCTCTGAAATCTAAAACCCATGATTCAATTTTATTATCCAAGGAGATAATTAGGGCATCTTGCATCACTTGAGTTGCAATATTTGCCTCTTTACCTTTGTTTATAAAATTCTCTTTGTTTTCCTTGAACCAACAATCCTTCTTTGCATGTCCTTTCTTTCCACAATTCGAGTAGGTTATTCCTCTACCTCTGGATTTAAATCTTTCATTCCTAGACTTTGATTTCCCTTTATTCTTGCTCTTGGATCTCTCCTTTTGCCTTCCCCTAATTTCTACATTCAAAACATTCCTAGATGATGATTCTCTTGTACTTTTCATGTGTATTTATTCGTTCAAGATTATACTAACCACATCATCAAATTTTAAAATATTAGTAGCAGACATTGTATTACTAACAACTATTACTAAGTTATCCCAACTATCTGACAAAGAGCATCAAAATAAATTTCTTTCACTTCATCCTCAAACAAAATATTAACTAATTTTAATTGATTTAAAATAGACCGGAAAATCATTCAAATGGACTCCCCCCCCGTGATGAAGATTCACTCTTGCATTCTTAGAATTGAATAATTTCTTCCATCAAATAAACTTTAGTTCGAAGCCACAGCTTCTCACCCTCCTTCCCTCCCTTTTATCTCCTTCTCGGGATCCTTCCTTTCTCTCACCGTAGCCTCCCCCCTACCTTTCTGTTTGTTGTCCCGCCTCCCTTTTACTTCCCACGTCTGCTTCCTATTATACCTCCCTCTCCTTCTCGGCCCTTTCTCGTTCTTTCGTTTCTACCGCAACCTGTCCCTTATTCACTTTTCTTTTATACCTTTCCTATGCCTTTCCTCCTTCTTTGTCCTTCCAATTTCCAATTATTGCCCCTTATACTCTTTCCACCTCGTTGCCTTTTAAATTTCCCTTTTTTTTTCCCCTGCAAGGTCTTCCTCCATTTCCCAAATCTACCCCCACTTTTGTTCTGCTAGTTCTTCCCTTCTGTATTTCCACCGCTGTCCCTTATCTGCTTGCGATTCCTTCATCCCTTCATATTTATTCTATCTCTTTTCCCTCTTTATGTTTATCTTTTTTCCTATTTTTTCGCCATGTCTCCCTCCCTTATTCTCCTTCCTCCTCTTTTTCCCCTCTAGGTTTTTCATATAAATTAGCAAAGCATCCATCAACTCTACCATAGATTTAAATTTCAGTAATATTGGAAGCCACAGATATTGTAAAGCTCATCTTATAGGATCATGAGCCTTCTGTCTAGAATATTTCCACTCTTCATCCAATCATCTTATAAGTATGCCTTCACATCTACGGTAAATATAGATCCTTCTGTGATACAAATAATCACCACATATCTGCCATAATTGATACAATTACGGCCATTAAATTCTCCACTTTGTATTTTCCTTCTTCTAGCATTGCTATAGCTCCCACTCAGTAGACATCCCCTGTGAGTAAATTTGTAACACATAAACCCTCACCAAAGCTTTGCTACCAATTGTGGGGGTAGACAAAGTTGTACATATATAACTATCAGATTCTACGCATATAAGAAATAAACAACAACAAAAAACACGGAAATAACGAGAAACCACATCATACACCAGATATAACATGTTCACCCAGTGTGGCTACGTCTGCCAATGATTATCACAAAAGAAATACAATGAATATCTGCAATCTTTACCACTTCTTGGATGTACAGTAGTTTCTTCCTCACAATTTATTTTTCTCTCTCTAAAGGAAAATTTCTTTACAATTCTTCTAATGGCTATTAATTCACCTTCGAACCTAGCTTTCTAGCGTATACATGGCATCTACAAACTTATGGCCACTTTAGGCTATGGAATTACATTCATAGATCAGCGTTATATCAAAAGTTAGATCCAATTCAGTGAGTTAAATAAGATAATTCACTCAAACGGAAATCGACGTTGGTTACCCTAAACCGATGTGGTTCCTACTTGCCGTAATTGATACCAGTCCACTAGGTGAAAATGACACGTGGTCATCGATGACCACCAGTTCTGTGTATCCCAACAAGTTCGTAAAACATGATATGTGAAGCATTAAGTCCATAGCTAAA
>JAHRHJ020002309.1:0-13125 GCA_019776745.2 Taxus chinensis | reverse complement strand
ATGGCGCAGGAGGTGAGGAGATAATAAGCCGGAGATAATATTGTTTCACTAAAGAAGAGAACCGGAAACAGGCTCACGAATACCATCAATATCTACTGGAGGAGCTGCAATGAAAGCAATAATGAATACAGAGGTTGCAGTCAATAGGGTAGGAATCATCAAGACACCAAACCAGCCAATATAAAGACGGTTTTCGGTGCTAGTGATCCAATCGCAAAAACGATTCCATAGGCTTGCGCTTTCGCGTCTTTCTAGAATTGCGGTCATGGTTAGAACTTGGTTTATTTAATCATTAGAAGCTCCCAAGCATATACGCTTGTTGTTAAACAGTATAACATGATTCATATCTGTATGTCAACTCAATATTTTTAATTTATTTATGAATCAAATAAGATTATCTATAATATAGTAGAGTCTATAGAACCCTATTGATCTGGGTTGCCCGGGACTTGAACCCGGAACTCGTCGGATGGAGTGGATTATCTACTCCTTATCATTTATTTAAATGAGTAAGAAATCTCTCCCCAAACCGTGCTTGCAATTTTCATTGCACACGGCTTTCTCAATATATTAATTTATAAATCATTTGGATTCCCGGGTGTAAAAAGCCCATAGTGAGTTAATTGATCTAATAAGCATTTCATTGGTCAAATCATTTTTCTATTTGTTTATTATGTATCTTTTGCCAGTAATTAACCAGGAGATTTATCTGGATAATATCTGAATTCCAATTTCGTTCTCTCTGTGAACAAGTCTTTGAAAAGGACGAATAAAATGAATTCTCGGTTCCTTTGAGAACGATTTTGTGAAGAGTTCCGAACCTGATTCTTCCCGAACTACACGTATCGTACTTTTATGTTCTACAAGCTAAAGTTTTAGCACATGGAAGTAGAAGTATATACTTTATATAATATAAACCATCTTTATTAATGGATCCACTGTAGTAATGAAAAATATTTTCTACACATTCGATCGAATCGATCGAGGATATCATCATCTGATAGATTGGTCCAGGACAATCTACTAATTGGCTGCCCTGAGATGTCACAGAACCTTTCTTTAGTCAAATATAAAAGAATGGATCTAATCGGAGCTATTGGATTAAATTCATTGGCAATGATATCGCTAATCAATAAATCATCTAGCATTTTGGTCCTAACCACGAGAGTTTTCATTTTAAAACTCAGAAAATGACCTAAAAAATAAAAATAAATCTTGGATAGTTCAAGAATACATACCCTATACGGTTGAGACCAAAGATGGAAATAATATTGCCAAAAATTAAACAGATGATATCTACATCTTTTCACTTGAAGGTGAGTACCTTTTAGAGCTATAAGGGATCTTTCTCCATATCTAACATAGTATATGAAAGGATACTTCAACAACCAGATCCTTTTCGTTGAAATTTTGACCGGAAATATGACAATATGTTTGATCTTTTTATCAAAATGAGTTCGATCGGGAAAAGATCCATACAACAACGATCGTGAATGATAAAATTGTTTCAGAAGCGAAACTAAAAAGGATTCACATTCATATACATAAGAATTCCACAGGAACAGGGAGAACCTCCTATTCTCCCTCGGTGGAACCAGAGCTTTCTGCAAATTTTCTGCACTAAAACTATTTCTCCATTCGTGTAGAATGGATCGTAATAGATGCAAAGAAGGAGCATCTCGGATCCAGCGACGAAAAGTCCGAACCAAAATTTCCGGATGAATCGAGTAGGGTACTCGTATATCTGATACATAATTGGAATATGGGAATTTATCCTCCATAAGGGTAAATATGCAATGGATTGATCGGATACTCTTCCATCCATCCATTCCTTCTATAAAATGTTTTGATTGCATTGCCAATGAAACTTCCAAGATAACTGTCAAACCTTCTAGTACCAATTCAGAATAAGAGTTCCTATTGCGATTAATAAATCGATTTGGATCACAATTCCTGAATAAACCAATTGAATTTGAATCATTTTGTTGACGTATCCGACGAATCAAACGCTTTACAGTTGGGAAACTAAAAAAATTAGAAATTGAAAGTTCCGTCGGTTCGGAGGAACTCGATTTATCTAAATAAAGATCATGAGCAATTGTGTAAAGATCTTCTCGAAAAAAAAGTGGATATAAAAAGCATTGTTGCCAAGATTTATGCTTGTTTCCATATCTTTGTAACTCATCCATTTTAAGAAAAACCCGGGCCCTAAAATAACCTCTTGGATTATGAAATTACATGGTGCGATTTAGTCGGGAAAGAATAGAGAATCCTATCTGAATATTCTCTTTACAATAAATATTCATTCGTCATGAGGAAGAACGAAAATATTTTATCTTGGCAGTCCGATCGCTCTCCTGACTCAGCGAAGAAATTTCGCTGGTCAGTACACTATTTCTCTTACACATTTGTCTTTGAGTACTTAGGATTCATTGCGGGTGTAGAAATCCCTGATCTAATACAGGGAAAAACTCCCCCTATCGGTTACTAAAGTGCTCTTAACTTCTGATTAGTAAAAGGAATTCCTCGTTCAAATGAGGAACAGAAGCTCGGTCTTCTGGTTTTTCTTTATGATTCAAGCCATCTAGCTTTCTCCATTGACTCACTCAACTTAATCGTGTGTTGATTCGATCTTATTCCATAATACATTTGGATTTGTTCAAATAACATATATTATACATCGCTGTATAGAATATACATATTCTCATACATTTGATTCCTTGGTAAAATACGCTTCTGATCAAATAAGATTTAATAAATCAAGTCAAGATTGTTAGACCGACATGCTGCTTTTTCCATTTATTATTCTTTTCAGGATCAGTCGTAGTCTTACTAACTTTACCGACGGTATGGACGAATTTTTTACTTCATCCGAACGTGTAAAAGACCTTAGTCGCACTTAAAAGCCGAGTACTCTACCATTGAGTTAACAACCCTTATTTGCTATTTGGAGAGATACAATAGAAGTATAATATTAAATTATACCGTATGAATAAACTTATATGATATTTGAACAATCGTTGTCAGGAATAAATAGAATCTATTGACAAATAGAGGATAAAGGATCTAGAATTTATCCTCTACAATTTCTAGAATCAAATAACTTAATCTATAGATTAAGTTATTTATGATCCGTTAGATTAAGTTATTTATGATCCGTCATACGAATTCACGATGATTAAAAAAAGAATCGTGATTCAAAAAATAATGAATGGTGGACCTAATAAATAGAATGTATTCTATTTATTATGAATTCTATTGGCACAATGCGCTATTGTCAATCCCAATATGTTGGAATAGACACTTTTTTTCTTTAATTGTTGGATTGGCACTACATTAAGACGAAAATAATTATATTAGACACACTAATAGAATAGAGGATCATACGCTTATCTATGAATGATAGTAACAAAAAAACAAAATTATATTATTCGTTAAAAATTATAATTTTTCTAATTTATCAAAAATTATATTAAACTTCCAAGTTTTCCATAGGAAGTTAGTTCCTTATTTCATTTGATTCGGTTCTTTCATACATTACATGTTTTATCATTCTCGGTTGAACGACTCAAATCTTTATTATTTCCATATCCAAAACTGAAAATTTATAAGCTGCCTACGTATATAGCGTCGCAGGGCATTAATATACATGAAATTTGCATATAATAAGAGGAAAAAAAAAGGATAATAAGAAAACAACCATGACACGAAACTTGAATAATATAGAAATCTCATGTAATTTAAATTTATTGATAAATTTATTGGACCTAGACGTAGTCGCATGACTTATCTCCCCTTTTTTTATTATTTTTATTAATTAAAAAGCGTGTTTAAAACGAAACATTTTTGCCCTCAGAAAAATACCATGAACAGTTCCTGTAGGTTGAGCTCCTAATTCGAGGAAATTTACAATAGTAACATAAAATAAGCGGGTTTCATACTTATTCATTGGATCATAAAATAAAGACCGAATTCCTGGATAGCTCTTCCTTTTCTTCGAGACTTAGCATCAATTGCTACAATTCGATAGGTAACTCATTGAGTTAGATCGACAAAAGAACCCCCCCTCTAAAACATACATTTCGCTATTCTCTTTTCCACGTTCAGCAATAGAACTGATTAATCTTTGTAGAATTGGGATCTAGTTTTTCCCAAAATTGATCTGATCATTTTTTTAACTCGATGTAGACTTACAAAATAATTATAGCTCATTTAGAACATTTACACTAACCCTAGATTCTATCCCCTAATTTATATCTCCTTTCTGGTTAAACTCCGCATAGGAGATAAATGTTGAGCTAAGAGCATCTTCGAATCGAAAATGGCAGATGTCATAATACACAGAACCAATCATGTCGTTCAAGTCGAACGTTGCTTTCTACCACATCGTTTTAGACAGACAAATTATTATAATAATTATAATAAAGGTAGGTATCTGATCCAAAATCGATATGTAATTATGAATAGTCATGAATTCATACATTTTTGTAATAACATCAGTTCATTATCCTAGCTAGCTATTGAACGCTTCTTTAGCTGCGTACATTACTTCGACAGTAATGGTTTCAATGCCCTTTTGTCGTGCTAATTTCTCAGTATTTATTTTTACCTTTTCTCTAATAAAACGGGGGATTTTACTTAATTCTAGTCGACTTTCAGGATTCCAAATTAGGCCTGTATCCGTGGATAATGATTTAGTTATTACTTCTTTAGTATCATGCCCACCAAAAATATCTAGAAGATGGTCCTCCATACCCAAAGCAAATGAGTTATAAACTAGATCAGCTATTTGATTAGTACCTTCGTAACCTAGGAAGGGTCGGTATCCCAAGGGAAAATTTTGTATATGAACTGGTGCAGAAATAACTCCACAAGGAATATCAAGACGTTTACCAATATGACGTTCCATTTGAGTACCAAATATTGCAGATGGTTCCATCTGAGCGATCATATCTCCTACTTCAGCATGATCATCTGTGATAAGTATTTCATCACAGAAACCTTGAATTTGCTCTTTGAACCATTCCGCATCGTGTTTGCAATAAGTACCCGAACAACTCACACGAATTCCCATTTCTCGAGCAAGTATCTTAGTTATTGAAGCAGCATGAGTTGCATCACCAAAAACGACTGTTTCTTTCCCCGTCAAATTCTGACAATCAATAGATCTTGAAAACCAAGCAGCTTGGGAAACAAATCGAGTTTGTCCGTCGATATAATGTTCATAATCAACTCTTTTAATCGATGAACTAAGAGTTAAGGTATTCACATTTTTTTGAATTTGGCGGATCCACTCAGCCATATCCACAGCCCCCATGGGGGCTGTGGATATGTAAGGCATTCCATATTCTTTATTCAAATACATCGCTGTCATTAAGCCCACTTCACGATAAGGAATTAGATTGAACCAAGCTTTTGGTAAATTTTTAAGATCTTCTACAGATCCTCCTTCAGGAATTATTTGATTAATTCCGATGTCCAGATCTCGTAACAAACGTCTCAACTCACGACAATCGTGTTGATTATGAAAACCCAATGTAAAAATTCCAATTATATTGACAGAAGGCGCATTTGTCAGGAATTGATCCAATTTTTCTTGTCTATAGCATCTATCTAATCTATCTAAATAATATCGAACTACCTGTTCCAAAGTTCTATCCGCTGCCTGAATTTCATTCACTTGATAATGATCCACATCCGCAAAAATGACGTTGGAATCAGAAATTATGGATGCTCTATACACAAAGTTTTGTAAATCCTCTTGCAAAATACTAGAGGTACATGTAGGTGTCAATATAATAAGATCGGGACGTTCCTCCTTATCTTTCCGGAGAATATTATCCACAACTCTTTCTTGAGATCCATGTGCTAATACATGACGATCTACTATGCTAGCACTTGCAGCAGTAAAATCTCTTTCGCGTTCTAACATAGAACGCATTACATTAAAATAATCATCTCCTAGAGGAGCATGCATAATGGCATGCACATTTTTGAAGGAACTAGCTACTCGTAGAGTTCCAATATGAGCAGGACCAGCATACATCCAATAGGCTAATTTCATAAATTATAAATTAGCCTTTTTAAAATTTGATTTGTGTTCCTATCCTACACCACAAAAATATACCTTTCCATATTTATGCCTTATTATATTTCCCTTCCATAAGTATAGTCTATGAAATGATGAGAAATAAGAAAAAAGTATAAATTAAATTGGATTTACCATTCTTATTTATTTGAAATATTACTATTTGTCCCATCTGGGACGAAAGGATTCGAACCTTCGCAATAGCAGGACCAAAACCTGTTGCCTTACCGCTTGGCCACGCCCCATTCTTATATGATGAATGCATATAAGATCCTATATCTTGTTTATATATTCAAACAAGGTTCCATTCTAATCTGAATTGTATTATTCTTGTATTATTCTTATTAGATTTCTTATATAGAATATCGATTGTATATTTATTAATAGCTTCGATTTCGAAGAGATCTCTGAATTTCACACCAATAAGGATGTGGTTACATCCTCCATTGATGTAAGCCTGCTTAGCTCAGAGGTTAGAGCATCGCACTTGTAATGCGACGGTCATCGGTTCGATCCCGATAGAAGGCTCTTTTTCATTCTTTTCATTATTAAGCATGTTTTGTTAGGATCTATAAAATAGGGAGAAGACTCTTCCTTTTATGATCGTCAGTCCACCGAGTCTATCATGGCATAATATGTTTCTGTTTCAACTAGAAACGAAATGAATGATTGGAACATATTTTATTGGACCTCTCCAATACAAAATGAAAATAAAAAGTGCCGTTCTCTATATAAAATATATTATTTCATTATTCGTACTGTTTATACTATTCCTCTTTCCAGCATTATTTGTTCATTTTGTGTCGTGAAATAAGGAGTTTTTATGTCCCGTTATCGCGGACCTCGTTTAAAAATAATAAATCGTCTAAAAACTTTACCAGGACTCAGTAAGAAAAAACCCAACAGAATTGAAGAGCCTAGGACGAAAAAACATCATAAATCTCCTAAACCTTCTAAATATCCTATCCGCCTAAAAGAAAAACAAAGAGTACGTTTTCATTACGGACTTACAGAGCGACAATTACTTCAATATGCTCGTATTGCTAGAAGATCCAAGGGATCAACGGGTCAGGTGCTATTGCAATTACTTGAAATGCGTTTGGATAACATTATTTTTCGATTGGGAATGGCGCTTACCATTCCTGGAGCCAGACAATTAGTAAGCCATAGACATATCCTGGTCAATGATCGTATAGTAGATATACCAAGTTATCGTTGCAAACCCCAAGATTTAATTTCTATAAAAGATCAACAAAGATCGATAAATATAATTAATAACAATATAGATCTTTCCCAGAGGGATAAAATGAGGGTACCAAACCATTTGAATCTTTTAAAAAAAAAGTCACAATATATTGGATTAGTTAAAAAAATAATAGATAGTAAACGAATCAGTTTGAAGATTAATGAATTGTTAGTCGTAGAATATTATTCCTGTCGAATTTAAATTGAGAATGAAAAGGAGGGATTCGATTCATGCACATCTGTCTCTCTGTACGTTACATAACAATGTGATTTTCCTTTCCCATACCAATATTTGTTTTATTTACTTTATTTCCTCTGTCACGTAAATACAACGTGGTTGCGGGATGATGAGATCATCCTATTGAGTGGGTTGGGAGAAAACGATAGAAAGAATAAGGTTAATATACGGAATATTTACGATCAGAAGGAAATCCATTTAATTATGCTATTGTGCGTCGGAAAATCATTTTATTCATGGGATCATTTCTATATGAGGAATGAAGGAAATTCTAAAATTTATAATTGACTATGCCTAGATCTCAGAGAAATGACAATTTTATCGATAAGACCTTCACAATTGTAGCGGATATCTTATTGCAAATAATCCCAATGGCTTCAGGGGAAAAAGAGGCATTCACCTATTACAGAGATGGTGTGATTTGATACTTTTTTTTTATTTCTGTCTTTATCGTTTCAGGGAATGGCGGAATATTGAGTCAATGAAAACTTACGCATAGTGAAAGTGAGTGAAATAGAACAATTCTTTCTGTCGTGTATCCCCGATTGATGCAGCCTTAGATGCTTTTATCTTCTGATATTACTAGTATCAAGCGAAAGGTTAAACCTATGTGTGTAATAGGTTCTAATGGTCAAACCTATCTGATAGGCACGCATAGGGGAAAAAGCACTACGTGTGGGAATCGACAACACAAACGCTTCGTTATCATAAACATGACCCTTTAAGGGCTAGTGAAAATGGTTGAGACAACAAACATCCATCTCGTTTGTACTTCGGATACCGTTAGAACCATCGGAGATTGTTGAAGTGAATAATCCCCGTAAAATACAATGCGTTAAGGACAAAGAAAGTGTTGGAGGTTCTGTTTTTAAGTGCTAAAATCCTTGGTATTAAAAAAAGAGTCTTTGCAAGAAGGATGGCTAGAGATTAATAAGAAATACACTAGCTCCTGTTAATTCATAATATGGGCTAAGACCGATTCAACGGATTACTTTACTTATTATGTAAAAAAAGGAGGAGCCGTATGAGGTTAAAATCTCATGTACGGTTTTGGAACGGAGATCATTTCAATTGAATGAACGACCGTAACGGATGTCAGCTCAATCCGAAGGGGAATATGCGGAAGCTTTACAAAATTATTATGAAGCCATGCGATTGGAAATCGACCCTTACGACCGAAGTTACATACTATATAATATAGGTCTTATCCACACGAGTAACGGGGAACATACTAAAGCTTTGGAATATTATTTCCAGGCATTAGAACGAAACCCGTCTTTACCACAAGCTCTTAATAATACGGCCTTGATCTGTCATTACGTGCGGCTATCTGTACTATAGAATGAATTCGTTTAGAACTACGGAGAAGAACAAAAGAAGAGACTTTCTACATATGCATCGTCCAAAGGACGGTTTTTATCAGCTGTAGTAAAAAGAATATCCCTCATAGGAGCCCAAATATGAATGGATAAATAGAGCCTCAATATTCCATGGATAAAAAAGAATTTAATCATTTAAATTGATGGGGAAAGCACCATAAAGATCAATTATTGAAAGTTGGGACTGATACGATCAAATCTGCTCACTGACAAATCAACTTATGTAATATAGTTGATTTACTAGGCTATTGAGCAACGGTGTAGCATCAGATCCTAAAGATGTTAAGTACTCTCCTACAAGTTGCAGATGGAAAGTACTATTCGAAATTTCTATACAGAACATAGATAGTTACCCCTTAAAAAGACTTCTATCCGGATAATCTGAAGTAGATCTCGTTGTTTCTATATTCATCTTTATGAGGGTGGGAGAAAAGATAAAACCTGATCATTTATCGAAAGTGAAGTTTGAAACTCATGTCATTGACCCTTTCTGTTATTTCGGTTAACCTGAACTTATTCCCTATCTTCTAGTTTGGAAGTTTGGGTAAAGGACTAAAAAATAGTGAATTGAGCCGTATGAGGTGGGAAACTCTCAAGTACGGTTCTAAGGGAAGAAGACTTTTCTAAGTTGACCTATCCCGACCGAGGAGAACAGGCCATTCGACAAGGAGATCCTGAAATTGCGGAGGTTTGGTTCGATCAAGCTGCTGAGTATTGGAAACAAGCTATAGCGCTTGCTCCAAGCAATTATATCGAAGCACAAAATTGGTTAAAGATTACGGGACGTTTTGGAGAATGAAAATATATTGATTACCATACAATCGTCAGAATTATGAAATATTTTCTACATCCAGGATAAATTAATGTCTCATACTATTCGATCGAATTAGCTTCTCTTATTGAGTTGTCATTTTAGACATAATTATATTGACAATATAACAAAGAATACCTTTTATGGATCGTTAATGAAAGGGATCTTTTGAATAGGGTTAAATCCCGTCCGGAGATATAAATATTGATTTATTAAAGATCTATTAATATTTTGAATAATTCAAAACTTTTGTGATTAATAAATGTGATCTAGGACATAAATCTGGATATGAAGATAATAATGATATTACAAATTACACAATTATTTTTCCCACCCAATGAGAAAGCTTTACCATATCGTAACGGTCCATTGAGCACCTGTGGGATATGTCATAATAAATTGGAACACCTGCCTCAGAGCGACTTCCGTATAATAGTCGCTCCAGTCCTGAACTAGGAAATAAAGAGAGGAACGAGTTGAAAACATATAAATTCGTTTGGCGGGTTTTTTCTCATGTCTCGTCTGGAAAGAGGAGAACTCAATGATCATTCGTTCACCGGAACCAGAAGTAAAGATTGTTGTGGAGAGGGATCCTATTAAAACATCTTTTGAAAAATGGGCTAAACCCGGTCATTTCTCAAAGACACTATCTAAGGGACCTAATACTACCACTTGGATCTGGAACCTACATGCTGATGCTCACGATTTTGATAGCCATACTAATGATTTGGAAGAGATCTCTCGCAAAGTATTTAGTGCTCATTTTTGGTCAACTAGCCGTCATATTTATTTGGCTAAGTGGGATGTATTTTCACGGCGCTCGTTTCTCCAATTATGAAGCATGGGCTGGGTGATCCTACTCACGGGAGTTGCGAGGAAACAAATAACCTCGGATTCTTCCAGATTTGGAGATCATCGGGAATAACTAGTGACGTCAAACTTTACTTGAAACCGCAATTGGTGCATTGATCTTTGCAGGTAATGTTTTTGCTGGTTGGTTTCTAAATCAACAAAGCTGCTCCAAAATTGACTTGGTTTAAAGATTACGGGACGTTTTGGAAGAATGAAAATATATTGATTACCATACAATCGTCAGATTAGGAAAATATTTTCTACATCAGGATAATGTGTTCATTACTATTCGATCGAAATTAGCTTCTCTTATTGAGTTGTCTTTTAGACAAATTATCTGACATATAACAAAGAATACATTTTATGATCGTTAATGAAAGGGAATTCTTTGAATAGGGTTTAAATCCCGTCGGCGATATAAATATTGATTTATTAAAGATCTATTAATATTTTGAATAATCAAAACTTTTGTGATTAATAAATGTGTCGAGGACATAAATCTGGATATGAAGATTAATACTGATATTACAAATTACACAATTATTTTTCCCACCCAATGAGAAAGCTTTACCATATCGAACGGTCCCATGGAGCACATGGGGACATGTCATAATAAAATTGGAACACATCGCCTAAGAGCGACTTCCGTATCATAGTCGCTCCAGGCATGAATAGGAAATAACAGAAGAGAACGAGTTGAAAACAATATAAATTCGTTTGGCGGGTTTTTTCATGTCTCGTTCTGGAAAGGGAGAAAATCAGATGATCATTCGTTAACCGGAACCCAGAAGTAAAGATTGTGTGGAGAGCGGGATCCTTTAAAAAAATTCTTTGAAAAATGGGCTAAACCGGTCATTTCTCCAAAGACACTATCTAAGGGAACTAATACGACCACTTGGATCTGGACCTAATGTATGCTCACGATTTTGATAGACACTAATTATTTGGAAGAAGATCTCTCGCAAAAGTATTAGGGCTCATTTTGGTCAACTAGCAGTCATATTATTTGGCTAAGTGGATGTATTTTCACGGCGCTCGTCTCCATTATGAAGCATGGCGGGTGATCCTACTCACATCAAACCTAGTGATCAGGTCGTTTGCACAATAGTAGGTCAAGAAAATTTGAATGGAGAGTAGGTGGAGGTTTTAGAGGAATACAAATAACCTTGGATTATTCAGATTTGCGATCATCCGGAATAACTAGTGAATTACAACTTTACTGACACCGCAATTGGTGCATTGATCTTTGCAGCGTTAATGCTTTTGCTGGTTGGTTTCAATTATCACAAAGCGGCTTCCAAATTGACTTGTTCCAAGATGTAGAATCAATGTGGACCCCCATTTATCAGGGTTATTAGGAATTGGGTCTCATCTGGGCAGGACACCAAGTACACCGTTTCTTTACCTATTAACCAACTCCTAGATGCTGAGTGACCCTTAAAGAGATACCAATTCCTCATGAATTATTTCAAATAGGGAGCTTTTAGCTCAACTTTATCCCAGTTTTTGAGGAGGGGTTGACCCCATTTTTACCCTAAATTGTCGAATATTCAGAATTTTTGACTTTCGTGGAGGACTAAATCCCGGAAACGGGGGTTATGGCTGACCGATATGCACATCACCATTGGCTATGCAGTTCTCTTTCTGATGCGTATATGTAATAGGACTAATGGGGTAGTGGCAATAACCTCAAGGAACAGGTTTGGAAGCTCATAAAGGTCCATTTACAGGGGAGGGGCATAGAGGTCTTTACGAGATCTAACCACCTCATGGCATGCTCAATTAGCTCTTAAACCTGCTTATGTTAGGTCTTTCACTATTGTCGGAGCTCACCAAATGTATCTATTGCCCCTATCATGATCTAGTCTATTGACTATGGTACCCAATCTTCTGTTCACGCACCACATGTGGATTGGTGGATGTCTCATAGTTGGCGACTGCCTGCACATGCAGCTATTTTTATGTTAAGGGACTATGACCCCGACTACTCAATACAACAATTCTTTTGGATCGTGTTTGAGATTAATCGTGTACAAATTGTATCACATCTCAAATGGGCATGTATATTCTAGGCTTCCATAGTTGTCTGTATATTTATAATGATACTATGAGTGCTTAGGACGGCCTACAAGGATATGTTTTCAGATTACTTGCCTATACAATTACAACTATCTTTGGCCTCAAGGATACAAAATTAATCTGCCTCGGCCCTAGGTTGGACAGCTCTGATGCAACACAAGCACCAGCTTAACCTGGGGAAGGTGGTGCTTTGGTAGCAGTAGGTGCCAAAGTGGTTGTTACCTATTCCCTGAGGAACTGCAGATTTTTGTGCACATATTCATGCATTTACTATCATGTGGACGTCTAATACTACTAGGGTGTCGTATTTGCCCGTACTCTCGTTTAATACCTGATAAAGTAAAATATTGGTTTTTCGTTTCCCGCGATGGGCCGGGAGAGGAGGAAATGTCAAGATCTGCCCGGGATCATGTCTTCATAGGTTTAGTTTTGG